>VXBO01002246.1:352075-427755 GCA_013400135.1 Rhinoptilus africanus
CACCCCCACCCCCCATTCCTGTTGAGGAGGGGGAGAAATTGGCTGGGTGGGCCAGCCAAGGCCAAACCCACTGCAGCAGGCACTGAACTGTACAAGCGGTTGCAGCCATGGCCTGGCCACTTTAAGCACATGAACAGCACTGTGGAATTCATAGTGGGATTTCCTCACATGCATAAAGGCATCAGGAGATGCCCTTTAATGATGCTACCAGCTCTCCACCACTACCGAATCCCTCGAGGCTGTGTACAGCAGTGTTCAAGGAGTGTTGCACTCTGCGACTGACAGTTTAAAATCCTAGCGCATAAAAATTCCTGTGTCTTTCATGGTACAACCATGAACCTGTACCTCTTTATGAAACCATTGAAATGATGCAAGCAGATTTCAATGCCGGTATTTTTTGCATATACTGTTGAGGAAAATATGAGTGAAAGAAAATCATNGTAGCAAGGCTTTTCTGTTGACAGTTAGACAGGCTACTTAAATCATGTAATATCACTCAAACCACTTAATAATTTCCGAATTTAATGAGGAAACAATAAAACTTTCAGTTATCAGTTTAAGTTCTTTGCTTTTGTTGGGTGAATAAATACACCATATATAAATGCCAAATATACATACATACACCAAATATAAATAAATAAATAAATATTTCTTTTGGGTGAATAAATACAAGCATCATACATGAGTGTAACACAGACTGTTTCTCAACAGGGTTAAAAAAACCAAAAAAACCCAGTCGTAAGGCAATACCAAACGATGGCAAACCAGAGTGACTTCCTGCAAACTGAAGGACTGGTTTCCCACACAAAGGTGAGCAGGAGTCACTGTTGTCCCCCTTCCTCCACTGCAGATATTTTCTTTGTAAGTTTTAATCCTCTGTTCTCACTAGTGTCCACTTTTTTCCAGAAGGAGGTAAAAACAATAGCACTGAGGATGGAAGGAATAAGGAAACGACAAGCTTGGAAAAAGACTGCAACATGGGAAAAGGCTGAAACATTTACTAGTGAGTACTGTGCACGGTTCATCAACACGTGTTGATAAAACCTGCTTTGACTGTTTCAAAACTGGGGACTTAAGGATCAAACAAAATCAAAGCTCCAAAAACTCAGCAGCCGCAGATCGGAGTTACAGGCCCAGACGACAGTAAGGAATTAGCAATGCCAAATGAAGTATGTCACATTAGATTCACAGCGTCAAATCTGTGCGCCCCTGCTCGCAATGTACACCAGCACTAGCAGCACGTAAAGAATAGGAAAAAACAAGAGGTGGATTCGTTAAAAAAGCTTGGATGGAAACGTGACTTTTCCTGGGGAAGAGAGGGGAAATGCTGTATTATTTTTGATGTATTTAATATGACAGATATGACAGCTGTTTGTGACACACCATAGACACGTAAGGTTCTACTGGAAGCAACCTGTCTTTGTAAGTGTGTGCAAACATCCTGGATGCAGACCATGAAGCTAAACAGAGGTGGAAAAGTTTGCTTTTGACCAGGAATGGTGTGGACAAATGTGGTAGGAGAAAATTGTAGCTCTGTAACCAGAAGTTCCCTGTCTCCCAAAACTACCCCCAAGTTACCAACTCTGCAACACAAGTGTTTGAATTTCTGAGCGTTATTGCCACTAATTGTATGTGTTAGCAGGCCAGAGCAAGCCTTTTCCCTCCAGCCTGTTGTGCTTCGGGCTTGTAGATACTGCTTATACACAGCAGTTTTTAAAGATGATAATTTGTTTCTGAAAGTGTTCCTCTTGCTCGTAACAACTGTGGAACAAATTACACCAGGATTCAAACTGACAGTGGGAAGAAGACACCACTGAACAGTAGGAGCTTAGAGTGGATTTCAACTTTAGGTACTTCAGTTGGTACCTAAAGACCGATGTGATAAACCTCAGCTTAACTGTTCTAGTAAGAGAACAGAGACACAAGAATAACTAATAAACACGTATAGGAAGTTGCAGATTTCTCGAGAAGCGTTTGCACATCTGCTTCTTTCCAGTTACAGCTGAGGAGAAAAAAACCCCACACTTGATTTCATCTGCACATTCAGTGCTTAGACTCGCATTGGAATTATAAGATGATGCTGGATTATATAGGGGTTCTTCACCTGGTTTTTACTGCTAACAAGTTACTAAAACTAGCAAATGACCACCTGAAACATTAGTCCAAAGTCTGTATTTCAGATGAACAAAAAATAACCAGCTGGATTTCCCTTCCTTGACAGCTCATTCATGTTGAGTAGTACCGGCAGCATTTCCCATAGGATGCAGAGTAATGCTGTTATTTGGTTCCTCTAGTTTAAAAATAAAATAAATGTATCTGCACCTTTCTTCACTTGACTCACCTCTGTAAGATCACATGGGAAAAATCAGTGCACTGCCTTCTTCTCTCTCAAACACTGTTGGCTGCCGTCCTGCCTTGACCTTCAGGACCTGAGCTGTCTGCTTCTTTGTTTCGCCTTCTGTGCAGAAAAAGCAGGTATAATATCTCCACATGATTTATTTTTAACCGGCTTATTTACCTTGCTCCATCTGTTCAAAGCAAACAAACACTGAACAGGACAGGTAAGAGGCTGGGCTAGATGTACAGAGGTGGTTACCTCTGTTCTATTTTATGCAACCCATGATCTTCAAATTTAATAAACAAGGACTTCCTTCAAGCTCTGTGCAAGCATTAACTCATAAACATACCCGTGAAGAAACAGGTAAGAAGCAACCATTTCACAAATAAGACAACTCACTATATGTCGGTTTTGAGGGGAAAAATGTGTATTCTTAACTTGGGCTGCAGTTTGAGCTGAAACTGCCATGAGTACGGCAACTGAGGTTTTTAACCTAGGTTAGTAGTAAATGAATATTTAAAAGGAAAACTTTAGGATAAAACCAATCCCCTTCCCTCTATTAAAACCCCAGCTGACTCATCTTTATCTTATCACAAATGAAGAGTGTATTTTCTTCTTTAATTCTTTTTTTGGAATGTAAGCACATCCTAAATGGAGGCAAGGAATTCCAGAAGTAGATACTGATTTTGACTATGGTTTTGTGTGTTGAGTTTGAGGTAGCTTAAGAGAAATTTTCAGAAGTGCTGTCTCTCTGCCTGTGGTTGTATTCAGTATCAACTGGAGGTGTACGACCGTCACGGCTTCTTGGCAGCCAAAGACATCTCTGAGGAAGCTTGGGGGAAAATTACTTACCCGTTCTCTGAAAAGCAGAAGTCAGATAAGATGCTGGTGAACTGCGGACTTCCCTTCCCTAGTACTGCTGATAACAGAGGAGAAAAAGCTATAATTATTTGTTCCTTGCCAGCATGTGTACACACTGAAATCAAAGTCCTGTCTTCTCCGAAGGGCATACTTGGGGTGAACTGGTTCCTGCAACTGAGATCAGAGTTTCCCCCACCAGAAAGTACTCCTTTTATCTTCCTTTTTATGTGCAGTGTCTTCCAGCTGAGAAAACCCCAGCTCCTTTTGTCTACTGCCACTTATCTCTTGGTAGACCTAGTTCCAGATTCTCTGGCAAAACTGTCTGTCTGATTTTCTCTGAGACTCAACAATCCTGTTTTAGGTTTCACAAAGACTTAAAAAATTTAGACTTGATAAAACACCGCCACAAATGTGTCCACAGCTACAGAGGGGGCTCGTGTCTGACCTAGCCTGAAACTAGAGTTTATGACTTGTTAAATTCGTTCCCTGTGATGTCTACACAGATTGTCAAACCCATCACCTCTCTTCAAGAACAAGAAAGTATTTCCCATGTCATAAACTTCCTTTTTGGTATAGAGTGATCTGACTTAAAATTGTCTGAAAGAGGAAGAATGCTTTTCTGCTGTGGGGCTCCAGCTCTGAAGGTCATGGGGAGAAGGCAGGAGTTATTTCAATTGGTAATGACAGAAAATACTCATTCAAATACATTCAGCATGTCAAGTGGCATTTTAAAAATCCTTTGAGGGCAAGACGGACACAGCTGCAGGCAACTGCTTTTGTCTAGGCAGGAATAGGGCACAGAGGGGTCACATTTGCTCAGGCCTGAATCATCGTGCACAAATCACACTAGAAAGATCTTTCTAAAGGCTTCTTGAAAAAGATCAGATTTGACAACCTCAAATTCAACGCTTAAAAGTAGGACAGATAAAAGCTCCTAAGTTTAAAAAAGTAATAATAAACAAATCTTTGCAATAATTCTAAAGGATACAAACCCAGAGGACTTGTGTTTCAGGAAATACATTGTAGTTGCTGTTGCATGTCACGAATAACTGTAACTTCATACAAAGCCTTTTTCACAGTGGTGTCCCAGTTGTCTCCCCTGCAGACAGCAGACCAAGAGTATTCAGGGTCAGTGGGCTGTGTGAGGAAATGGCTCGAAGGAGCTTTGCGAGATTAAAAGTTGGAGTCCTTTAAAAATTATTTTCTATTCCAAATGATAGTTTCAAAATCAAAATCAATATATGTGGCACTGAGACACGCTTAAGAGAAATGCTGATTTTAGATACGACGCTTCCTTCATTCTAGTTACCTCACTTGTGCTGAGACAGGGTAATGGCTTTGACAGAAACGTGCTGGCTCTAAGTCTTGCTGTGTATTTTAGTTCTTTTATGCCAGCACACAGGTAAGTAGTTCTCTTGCCCCAAATGAAATGTCTTTTACTTCCTGAAATCAACACACACATTAGTACTGAAGCCAGAGCAGCCACAACCAGTATTTTAGCCACTGCAAATGAAAGTAAACCCCAATCTGATATGGCATAGCCGGCAATTGCTAAAAAATCCCTGTGGCAATTTTCATGTTCATGACCTCCTCTGCTCATATCAGAAGGTTATGGCCTAGCAGCTTCCAATTTCTCCACTCCTCGCCTGTCTAAAAGCATGCTGCCTTTCTTTAAAATGATTCTAAGACTTTTCCCTGGAATGATTAATTTAACAATACTCTGCTTTTCAATGGTATTTAAACACACTTAGACACGCTCAAGCATTAACCTTCATAACCTCCATTACGAATTCATGGATATCACACTTACTACACAAATTAGTTACTGTTAGATGTTCAAACAAGCCATTTCATGCTTTCTGTTATGCTTTGGGCTTACAAAAATATTTACAGAGCTCTCTCATTAGCTTTTCTCAAATCTGTCATTAAATTTTTTTTTGCCACAATACAGGAGCCTTGACAACAGCCCTGTGCTGGCTGCCTATCATCTCACGCATCAGTATTGCCTTAAATTCCCCTCCCTGACTGTATCCATCTGTTGTTCCTTGTCTTACACCTCAAAAGCAATTTGGGGCAGGATTACCTTTTCATTTCTGATTTTTATTGCTTCAGTCACAATGGGATTGTTTTCTGTGACTGAAATTCCAACATGCAACGTGCACAGTAGCAAACAAACGAGGAGACAGATAGGAAAAGGCTAAATGACTTGCCTAAAATATCCTGTGATGGCTAGGAGTCAGGGCATTATCCGTCTTTCTGTGTTTGCAGCCTTTTTCTCACAGTTGTCATCCTTCTCATTGCAGAGGAAGTCCAAGCATTCTAGAAAGGATGAAAGAATCAATATTTTAAAAAAGAAGGAAGATTGCAATGGGTAATTCTAGGGAAAGGGAAGAGTTACTCATCCAATTTTCCAAGAGCTTTGAAACTCTAGCAATGCTCATACAAAACGTGTCATGGGTGCTTTTAACCACTAGGAGCCGTATTCAGACCATCTCCAGCCCATAACGGACCTGGCAAATTTTAGCATTTAGGTCAAGGGAATAGTTAAGATCTTCTGTCATCCAGGGCTGCCAGATGCTGCAATCACCTACACCTCATCCGTCCTTGTGTTTGAGATTGCCAAGCTTCCAAGACTCCCGGGAATGCTTGACATGTCCCAGCCTGAGCTGAGACATCGGCTCCGTCATAACACCAACTCATAAAGAGGTACCGACCTCCAGTCTAGATTTCCTCACTGTCCCAGTGCGATCCCATCACATCCGGCACAGCCAGCCAGTATTGACAGAGCTGGAGGTGGGGGAAGTGGTTCCACTGAATCTTACACAAAATCTTTCAGGAAAATTTGCAAAGAGAGGATTGTAGGCCTTTCTGATTCCGGAGGGGTTTGTAGCTATAACTCCTACTTCTCAGGAAGTGACTTCAGCTCAAGGGCCCATTCTCATTAATGACCCATCCTGTTTTCACAAAGTTCTGGACTCCACAAAGGTCTGGAAAGGGGGCAAACACGGCCTGGCTAGGATTGTTAATTGCTATGAGTTAATACACTTTTGGCCTTCAGTTTGCCTGAATACCTGATGACATTAGGTGTTCGACTTTTTTAAATACTCCTTCTTGCAAAGCTTGAAATGTCTCTTTTGGGGGATTTTGCACTCCTGTGATATTCACCATTTGAAAGCCCAGATAGCACAAATTCTTTTAGAAAAGTATGCTAGGTCAGCTGCAGAAAGACTCTATCCACTGCCTGCTTTACCAAACGGGCTTCAAAATATGAGGAGCTTAATGCAAAAAATCCAGAGTGCACACACTCAGGTTTGCAGGACAAATTCACAAGCTTGTACGGAATGCAAAAGCTCAGGAAATTATTTAGAAAGCAAACCTTTTGTTCATTTTTTCGTTATCCAAGGAGATAAAAATAAATCTGCATTTTATAATGGATCTGCAATTTTGTAGATATTATGGCTGTGATTTATTATAGCAACTTCCACAGCCTCACTGCATTGGGCACCTCCCTGGAAGCTGAAACATCATCTCGTATTTCCCAGCCTACTGCAGGTGTGAGCAAGGAGGATTAATTAGTTGATGCTTTGAGAGGTATTTAACTTCTTTGAGATGCAACAGGATTGCAGTGCTGTGCGGTTCTCATCTGAAGAACAAGCACTTAATAAACACCTAAAGAATCTCCAGACGAAATTTGGCCCTATAAGGTTTAGAGTTCAACAGGTATAAGCCGAACGCCGCTTGCTACAATTGCAGGTATGAGAAGAAGCAGCGCTGAAGGCATCTTTAATGAAGTGTTTGGCAGCAGAGTGACCGGTTTGGACATAGGTTTGAATCTTTCTTGGCAAAAAAACTTGAAATCTGGCTCAGCTGTCAACTGTATCCACTTATACCTGATCGTTCAAGCTAAAGAATACCAGCTGGGTGGATATGCTGCTAGCTATGTCTCTCTCTCTGAAATCGCCATGCCTTAAGCCTGCTGCCTTTGGCGTACCACAGTCTTCATGTATTTTACTGAAGTGTAACAGCTACATAAAACAAGCCGGTTGTACATGGCTTAACAGTTCTCTGCTCTTCATCTGCAAAGACTACAGAGGCAGAGCTTGGAAACTGTTGTGCTGGGCAACCAAACTGAATAGGTGGGACCAGGCCATGGTGCGTGACAGCAGTGTGCTGGATGCACACTAGCCAAAAACCTCTGTGCCTACTGCACGCTCCTCATGCGTCTTCAGGGGTGGACCCCCTTTCCCAGCCTGTCATATAACCCTGAGCAAACCATTCTACTCGCCTGTCACAAATGTGTCCTCTGTGAAATGAAAATGAGAAGGCTTCCCTCATCCATGAGAATCATTTCCTAACGTACACAAAGTGCTTTGAGAACCTCTGATTAAAGAGGTGAATTTGGATGTTCTATTAAGTACTACATGAATTATTTCAGAGATCAGACTGCATTTGTAGGGTGTGGTGTTGATACACTGACAGCCTTTTCTAAAAAGAAGCAGTATCATGGCTGTGGAGAAGGTGTTTTTAAACAAGCTACACAGAGAAGTCTTTCTAGCCACATGCAAAAGCTTGTGCAAGTCATTTTTAAGCACCAGTGAACCCTGGTTTCCTGGAGCCTCGTGCCCTGATTGACTGACTTCCATAATTAAAGAAACAAAATCATGAAGTGAAGCTTTTCCCACAATAGCAGAACCTACATGGATGTCCCTCCCACCTCCATTCTCTAATGACACAAGTTTCCAGCCTTTACTTCAGTAAGTATGCTTACAGGTGCTTTATTTTCCGCTCATCTGCCTATTTTCACAAAGGTGGTGTGAACTTCTGTTCAACATTTTGCCTTTCTATCACATTTGACTGAAAACAGATTTAAACTTTATTAGCAAGAGAAGAAAGGATGGGGGGAAATCCATCAGGTGCTGTGGTTCTGCAAGTCTCCGCTGGAAACCAACCAGAAAATAAGCAATTAAACTCCAGCCAGCGTCAGAGAAAGACAGCTCTCATCAGACAGAATGAAAGTGCTCTGACAGTAAAAAATAACAACTGTTTCATTCTCTGAAGGTCTCTTTCCCAGGCAGCACAGAACATCCAAACACAACCTTTCCCTCTGGAGTCCAGCACTGACTGGATTTTTCACTCAGCTTGCGTATCTCATTGCTGTACTCAGGAAACACTTCGGTCTTTGTCTGATCTCCATGACAAAAAGCAAGAATAGATAGGTAGATTTGCAAAATCTGCTTTTTATTTCCCTGCTTAGAGAAAATAAATTCTGTAGAGGGGGCACAGAGAGAGGGGCTTTCTGGAGAAGGCAGGAAAACCTCCTTTGGCTACGTTCCCGGTAGAAAAACATTCATTGTCGCGGTGCTAATTATGTCACGCACATCTGTACCTTTTTGTGCTTTTCAAGGAGTTAATAGTTGCTGCCACAGACCCAGCTCTCGTGGAACTACCCTCCCTGCTCTGCAGGGTTAATGTTTGCAAACAAATGTGCAATCATTCGTTTATGCTCAGCTGCATGGACAATGCAGACACAGTTATGGGCAAACAACACCTCGCCTTGTAGGCAGCAAGTCACGTGCCTAACATTAAGCCTAAATCATGTGCAAACTCATCTCTGGCCCTCGTCCAAATCCCTTCTACCCTCCCGTATACAAATATACAACATTAGATGGCACTGAATACTTAAATCTTTCCTTAGTTTTATTGAAGTAGTAGGCTGCAGCTCCTTTGCCAGCACACAGGTGGGAACAGCCATCTTGGTCCCAAATTACGTGCAGAAGGCACCACACTTAAGCATCTTACTACATTACTACAGCATCTTAAATAACTTCTAACAACAGTTCGGAGACCTCCTACCCAGACTGGGCAGAGCCTGGCCCCCATGGCCTACTAGTTGTGGGTAGCAGGTGGCCCGAATTGCTCTCATGAACTCAGTATGCCATGTTATTCCATCTGTCGTAGGCACCAGAAGGTATGTCCACCCTATATATTAAGCCTGCCATGCAGGGTGAGCTGCCCAGCTGAGGCTGTGTCTGCTTGTGAGTTCCTCCAGCCCTCTCATTTCTCCATCTCCTGGATCATTGAGCAGAGCTAAGCTCAGGGATCAGCTGAACCAGAGGAAGGAGCAGCTGAACAGCAATTAGGAGCAGCTCGGTGCCATCCCAGCCCACCCCACCAAGTTCTGACCCTGGGGTCTCCGAAAGACATTGACCCTTGGCTAAAAGGGCGCTGTGGCCTGGGGATGGAGGTTTTACAGTGTGATCAGCAGGCGCAGGTTTAACACATGATGGGAACACAACCATACTAAGTGGGTGAAGCCTTTAAAGTTATATATTATAAAATTGTAATTAAATATACCTAATTATATATATAGGCTTGTTTTAAAAAACAATAAAATGCCGCTGTGATTCTGTGTGGTTTCCAAACTGTACATACAATTACCAGCACTCTGTGATTCGGGGAGGGGAAGGGTACTGCATGCCCCACTGATAAAACCTCCTGCTGAGATCTGGCTTTGAAATGTTTCGTGCTTGTAGTCAAGGTGCCGTTTGTGCCCAGCCTGAATAGCGCAAGGGGGTGGGAAGGATTGCCTCCAGGCTCCCATGGGAGCAGAGATTCCTTGTACCCATCAGCTCAGCGGAGCAGGAGAATATCTGAGTGCCGTTCCCCCCACTTGACAGGCTCTGAGATGCTGTTTCAGTGAGTACTCACTAATTTAAATATTCTGGCTAGAGGTTGTAGCACTTCAGATATGCTTTTTAACTTCAAAAAAGGCACACCTGACAGCGCAAATTAGTCACAGCTAAGGAAAACCTAAGAAAATGCATTAAAATTAGAGCAAAGACTTGGCTCCCAGGAGAGACTAGTGTTTTCATTAGCTGCAAACTGGAGATAAGATTTTTTGACTGTTTCCTATTTACATTTTGAGAGCCGGAGTTGCTGGATATTCCCTTCAACCAGGAGCTCTGGAGTGCTTCACACCCCAGTTGTTTTCCGTGATTTCTGCGCTAATCACTTCCTTCTCTGAAAATTCAATTCAAGCCCATGTCTACCTCTAACGTAGGGAAGCTTCAAAAATCTGAGGTATAATCTTTTTGCATCCGTCTATTTTTGTATCGCTGCAAACAATTTCCCGCTGTGTGCATCTGCAGTAAAGTCCTTGCTGTGAAACTCTTACCTTCTGAGATACAATAGGGAAGGAAGCCCAAAGGGAAACGTCCCTTTTGCAGGTTGTGGTGGGGAGGCCTCGTGAGCGAAGGCACAGCCGAGCTGCAATGCGGATGAGGTCGAAAGGACACACACACAAGTGCCAGATGTGTCCACCCCTCACTGCTCGTGCCACACGCTGCAGCTGGAGTGGGATCTTTTGCCAGGAAGTCAGTCACCTCCTCACCCCTGGTGGGATTTCCCCTACTACGCAGATGGCTCTGGCGCAATGCGAAAGTCCCACCGCTTCCTAAGCAATTCCTTATCCCCCTCCTGTACCATCATCAGCTGCTGCCTTGCTGCTGAGGCTGCTTTTGGTTTTTACAGCGAGCAAGTCACACCAAAGGGTGCTGGGCGAATGTACCAGCCTTGCCCAGGCAGCAGCATTCATGGGATGAGCAAGAATCTGGCTAAAATAAGATCATAGGGCCTTTGGTTTATGGTCCAGCTCCAATACATTGCCAAGGAAGGATTTCACTGGGCAACGAAGCTGGTGAGGGGTCTGGAGAACAAGTCTGAGGAGCAGCTGAGGGAGCTGGGGCTGTTCAGCCTGGAGAAAAGGAGGAGGCTGAGGGGAGACTACAGGGGAGACTACGCTTTCTACAACTATCTGAAAGGAGGGTGTAGAAGAGTGAGGGTCGGTCTCTTCTCCCAAGGAACAGGCAATAGAACAAGAGTAAATGGCCTCAAGTTGCTCCAGGGGAGGTTTAGATTGGATATTAGGAAAAATTTTTACACTGAAAGGGTTGTCAAGCATTGGAAGAGGCTGCCCAGGGAAGTGGTTGAGGCACCATCCCTGGAGGTATTTAAAAGACGGGTAGACGTGGTGCCGAGGGACATGGTTTAGTGATGGTTTTTGTCAGAGTTAGGCTGATGGTTGGACTAGATGATCTGAAAGGTCCCTTCCAACCCAAGCAATTCTATGATTTGATGATTCTATGCTTAGAACCAGTAATTAGACTCTGTTTCCAGATGCTGCCCAGAGAGGGCCTCTGGAGGAGGAAAGGATATGGTGGATCTGTTGTGTGTTCTTTTTTTATAAAAGGTAGAAAATTGTTTTCTGACAGCTGGACTGCATTTAAACAGCCTGGCAAAACCTTACATCAGTTTTAAAGAAGCATTTTGCTATAAAGTGATTTCTGCTACAAAAACAACCCACTGGGGAAGTAAACTGGTTTTTATAAAAATATTTCACGTGATTATTCTAGCAGAGGAAGCGAGAGAGAAAGCAAACTCCAAGTTTCACATTGTCTTCCCCACGCAGAGTAACCCATCACTGTCTATCACATGCAGTGCAAGTGGATGGGAAAGGAGGAGGTGAGCTCCTGCCGGACCAGGACGCGGGAGCTCAGAATTGGAAGGAAGATGGCACATTCTTTGGTGTTATGGTATACAGAGGCAATACTTATCCAGCAATAATGTCCCAACAATATGAAATACCCCAAGATTTTCATAATAAAGTCAGAGCTGATTAGCCATGAAGAAACAATTAGTTTAAAGAACAGATAAATGAAAGTCTGGCGATTAACCTGAAGCCTCACACCAACACATTAATCAGGAGGAGAGCAAGGGATGGATCTGAGAGTGAAGGAAACAGGCAGTGCCAAAACCAGTTCTATGAAGATAAATCACCACAGAGGAAGAGTATGAATATTAATTTAGTAATGACTATTAATTTGTGTGTGTGCTCTGTAGGGGCTTGAGATAAATCCCAATTGGGGATGCATCTCACCAGAGTCCTGTGCAGTGCTGGGTAATTTTTTCTTGAAATTCAGAGCTGAAATCAGAAACTGTGGTCATATGTACAAGAACCTACAGCTATACATATATAAAGTTTTACACTTTGGAGAGGTGGCAATCAGTGTCTGTCACAGCTTAAACTTTATAGTGAAGTAGACTAAAAACAGGTGAGGGAAATGGGCTGGGCAAGGACGAATGACTTTGGACCAAAGGGTCCGAGTAAGATGACTGAGGTATGGATTTGAGCTAGAGATCCTGAAAAGACACTTGAAGAGGAAAAGACCTGGGAGATGCACCCTGCGTGACCTCTCACGTGGCTTTTGGCCAGTCCCTGGAGCCACTTGATGCTTCTAGTTGTGAACTAACGCACGATGTGCAGAAGCACCCTGCATGGGCTGTGCCGAGCTACCCACCAGACCACCTGCCGTCCTTCTCCAAGGCACCCACCCCACCTCTTCCCTTTTGCGTGGTGGCCCTTTGGCACGCAGCCTCTCCCCACTTCCCACACTGCGAATGAGGGCGATTTTTTCCTCTCCTGGGGTCCCTACCCTTCCTCCCTCTGCGTGGGCATCGCTCCCCCTTCGCCACAGCGGCTGGATACCAGCACCGTGAGTAAAAGCTGGGAGACTACCAGCAGAGGAAATGCTTTGAAAATGAGATCTCCTGCTTCTGTGCAGAGGAACAGGCTATTTTAGGACCAGATTGTGTTGGAGATATGGGCTGGGATGGGATTACTGCAGCTGCTAAGGAAATGCTGTCGTATCCAAAGCTTCCCAATAAGCAAGGCAATAGATGTCACGTAAAGAAACCCTCCAGGCACATCGGTTCCTCTCCTCCCTCTTTGGCATGGCCTCTGGACTCAGAACTGGTAGACAGGAGCTTCCTCAACCACAGAGACCACCTCTGGTTTACAGCAATGTAAGGGAGCAACCCCACCATTTGCACTTTCCTGGAAGAATAACAATTTCCACAGCAGAAAGAAAGGGTTGTCCTGCTCTCAGTCTGAGGGCAGCATAAAGGAGCACGGTAGTGGACAAAATTCCAGCAATCCTGGGCATGTTCAGCAGCATTGCTAAGAAAAATTCAATCCCAAGGAAATCACACCCCCTTGTCTGCCTGAGATTCACTGATTCCCCCTCCAGCTGCAGCTCCCCAGCCGTTTAAATGACATCAGATAATTAAACATACTGTGAAAGCAGCGACAGTGTGTGTCAAAGCTCTGTTGGCTTTAACCGGAGATGCTTCAGCTGAAACCTTCAGTTCTTAAATTTTCTCGTAAGCAGCCCGTTGGGACTGGCAGGCCCCATAATTTTCTCATCACCTGTATCTTTACTCACAGGTCCCATCCGCCGAGGCGGCAGCCTCTAGCGTGCAGTACCCAAAAGCCATGCCATCAGCCTGACTTGGTGCCTGCTTCTCCAAACTGCATCTCGGTGCTACAAGCAGGAGAAGCTGCAAGCCACGCTGCAGAGCCCTGCGGACCTTTGTCCGTCATTGTGCCGAACAGTCGCTCTGAGAATTACCTCCAGATTTATTACCCTTCAACGTAACTTCAGAAGAACGTTGCTGTCTCTATTCTTACAGAGATTTACAGCTCATTCTGCCTAGAAATTGGGCTTTTTTTCTTTTTTTAATGGCGTGATCTGTCTTTGGGGGAAATATTTTATTTGGTGCTGTATGTTTCAAGGTCTATGACTGTGTCACTTCCACTTTATTTAGCTACCCTGTCACACCAGCCTTCTGTACTCCCGGTTCCACTATCCATGGCAACCTTCATGGCTCATACATTTATTTTTCCTTTTACGCATCTCCATCATTCTTCCCAAACTGACTCTTGAGAGTGGAATGTGGCCCTAAATTAGGACTTATCTACATGGGAGACTTTTCCAGAGATTTTGGAATAACTTGTCTCTGTGGAAAGACTTGCTGAAGCATACATGCGCGCAGCTGGGAGTTATACAACTGAGCTGTCGTGGTTCACTGTGCCTTTGTGCCACCATAAATTAGTACAAGCGCTAACTCAGAAAAAGTCCTTGGCTGTTACTAGAGAAAGGTCAGTTAGGAACTGCATTCACTGTGTGGCCACATCCAAAAGCAAATGATGAGTGGTGTTCCCCAGGAGTCGGTACTGGGCCCAGTGCTCTTCAGTATATTCATCAATGACCTGGATGAGGGGATAGAGTGCACCCTCAGCAAGTTTGCTGACGACACAAAGCTGGGAGGGGTGGCTGACACCCCGGAAGGCTGCGCCGCCATCCAGAGAGACCTGGACAGGCTGGAGAGCTGGGCGGAGAGGAACCTTATGAAATTCAATAAGGGCAAGTGTAGGGTGCTGCCCCTGGGGAGGAATAACCCCCTGCACCAGGACAGGGTGGGGGTGACCTGCTGGAGAGCAGCTCTGAGGAAAGGGTCCTGGGAGTCCTGGTGGACAACAGGATGACCATGAGCCAGCAATGTGCCCTTGTGGCCAAGAAGGCCAATGGCATCCTGGGGGGCATCAAGNTGGCAGGGGGTTGGACTAGATGATCTCCAGAGGTCCCTTCCAACCCTATGATTCTGTGATTCTGTGAAATGTATATGAGATGATATAAAGGGTGGGATGAAGCTTTATATAATTCCGTTATACAATGTATGTAATTGCTGCCATCCAACGACTGTCTTCAGCGCTTGTTTCTCTGTTTCAAAAATAAACAGCAAGACTGGAGAGTTCAGGGACAAGCAGCGTTTTTACAGTGATGAACAAAAAAAGAAAAAAAACCTAAAAGAAGGATCGGAGTCATTTATCTGGGAAGGATAAGATGTGATAAATCAAATAATGACCAGTCTAGGACATATGGATTAAGAATGCCTGTTTTCCCTTTCACATAATAAAAGAGCAAAGTGTCATTCCAAAAGATGAAAAATAGCAAATTACAATTTTACAGCAGAAGCACTTGCTCAACATAATTGCAAACCACGGAGCTCTGGAATTTACTTAAAACCCAAAGTGTGAGAAATCTTGATATGGTAACAGTTGCAACAATGAAAGCTAAAAAAAATAGAAAGGAGATAAATGTTTTAGTATCTATTATATATAGGGGATTGATATTACACCATCAGGGATAAAGTGATATCAGGGCTTTTTTCCACCCTCTACTGATGTCTCCATTACTAAACCCTCTCAGAAACAAGCCATCCTACTGA
The DNA here is from genome assembly GCA_013400135.1 of Rhinoptilus africanus. Taxonomy (NCBI): domain Eukaryota; kingdom Metazoa; phylum Chordata; class Aves; order Charadriiformes; family Glareolidae; genus Rhinoptilus; species Rhinoptilus africanus. Next base: position 367,401 of record VXBO01002246.1, read on the forward strand.
ACGGCCATGCCTCCAATGGGACAGTGATGTCTGTGTTCCTAAGGAACAATAACAGCACTGAAGGCAAAGGAGCTGCATCTTATTTCCAGAAATGTGTAATGTCTGCCTATCAGCCCTTGCTGATACTTCGCATGGCTGCGCACACTAGAGCCACTGTTCAGGAACAACTTTCAAAGACGCCAGTTCAACCAGTGAAAAATATTATGTCTGAAAGAGCTCAGATTTGGTGAACTTCATCAGATCTGAATTCCAGCTCTGGTTACCCTGGAAACACTGGGATGCTGAAGACACTTCATCTCACGGCAGCTTTGTCTAAGGGGTTTGCTCGGCGCCAGGAGCCTTGGCCACTGCAGCACTTGCTGAGACACCGACGAGAGCATCGATTTCACTCAGCAACTGCAGGGTGGGTCAAATTGCTTCTTCCTGGAATTAATGTCAGTTCACATCCAGCCCAGACCTTTTGAGCTGAGTTTTCGTAGTTCAAAGGCACATCTGTGCCGTACGGCAGCTGCTCCTGGCTTTGAGTTACTCATTCCCCCAGGTGGGTGCAGACACAGTGTCTCTTATTTGCCCTGACAAAGCGGCAGAGGGAGCTCAGGCAGTTCAAACATATCCAAAAAAGAAGGGAACAGTGAATAGACCTTTGGCCAGTGTATCATGGTTTGCTACCAAACACACAGCTGTTCTCCAGTTGCATTGCGAGATGGAGCCAGACCAACTGTTCTTCTCAGCTTCATTACCAGTTTTCCACCGATCTTCTCATCTGCCTGACTTCCATGCTACATGAAGCTGAGAAACTGCAGTGTTTCTAGATTTTATTAGGAGTTGCGTGTGCTCAGTGCCTCTTGGACCAGGCCCCTATTTTATTCTGGTCTAAAGGATGATATTTTGTGGACAAGTTTCTCCCTCAATCACAAGGTTTTACAAAACTCTAATAAAAAAGGTTACGCAGCCAGGATCTAAATCCCCAGATTATGGGGCATTCTAGGGGGTAATCGTAGAATCATTTAGGTTGGAAAAGACCCTTAAGATAATCAAGCCCAACCATAAACCTAACACCGCCAAGTCCACCACTAAACCTGGTCCCTAAGTGCTGCATCTACGTGTCTTCAAAGTGCCTCCAGGGATGGTGACTCCACCACTTCCCTGGGCAGCCTGTTCCAATGCTTGACAACTTTTTCAGTAAAGAAACTTTTATTAACATCCCATCTAAATCGCCCTGGTGCAACTCGAGGCCATTTCTTCTCTTTCTAACCTGAAGCAGATCAACGCTCCTGCCTAACTTGGTGTTGTCTGCAAATTTACTGAGGGTGCACTTGATCCCCTTGTCCAGATCATTGATAAAGATATGTCCTGGTTTGAGGTAAAACGGAACCCATTTTCTAATTTGGAATTTTACTTTTTAGCTGGGCCTCGTCTAACTGACTGAAGTCTGAAATTAACTGTATAGTTCAGAAATTGTTCACTCTCAGAGTGATAAGACCTGATTATACCAAGGAATGGTATGCACTGAGGCTCTTGTTTACACTTATTGCTATAACAACCAAGGTCGGCTAACTTCGCTGTTTGTCCCATTAGAGGGTCGGAAGAGGAGAAGCGCAGAGGGGTCACACCTATAGGGAGGAGCGAACAGGACGGGTGACCCAAAACTGACCAACAGGGTATTCCATCCCATCTGCATCACGCTCAATATAAAAGCTGAGGGATCAAAGAGCCAAGGGGGCTCTGGCAAGTCTGCTCTTGCTCTGGCTCTTGCTCTTGCTCCTGCTCTGGCTCATTTTTCTTCAATGGCTGAGGTCTGAGGAGGACCCTGTCTGTTCATCTGCTTTTGATCTCAATCTGAGCGCTCCTGACTCTAGTTCCAGAATTCAGCTCCTGTCCGTCACTGACTCCAGTCTGGGATTTTCCCTGTGTCAGCTGGTGATGCAATCGTCATCCTGGGAGCTGGATATGGTTTTGTATATATTGTATACTTTTAAAAAATTTTCTTATTATTTCGTATTTCTTTATTTATTATTATTTTCATTAAAGTAGTTTAGTTCTTTTTCTAAACTCGTAAATCTCCTTATCTCATTCTCTCCTCTCTTGGGGGTGGGGTGGGCCATCTGTCATTCCGATTGGCCAATCCGGCCAAAACCACAACAAGATGTTAAAGAGAACAGGCCTCAATTCTGAGCCCTGGGGACACCACTCCCGACCAGCCGCCAACTGGATTTAACTCCATTCACCACCACCCTTTGGGCACAGCCATCCAGCCAATTTTTCACCTAGCGAAGAGTACTCCTGTCCAAGCCACGAGCAACCAGTTTCTCCAGGAGAATACTGTGGGAAACGGCATGAAAGGCTTTACTAAAGTCCAGGTCAACAACATCCATAGATTGCTTCATCCACTGGGCAGGTCATCTTGCCATAGAAGGAGATCAGGTTAGTCAAGCAGGACCTGCCTTTCATAAACCCGTGCTGACTAGGCATGATCACCTGGTTGTCCTGTATGTGCTGTGTGATGGCACTCAAGATGATGTGCTCAGTAACCTTCCCTGGCTCCAAGGTCAGGCTGACAGGCCTGTAGTTCCCCAAATCCTCCTTTGAGCATTTCTGGAGTCATGTATGCGTCACATTTTCTAACCTCTAGTCAACCGGGACCTCCCCAGTTAGCCAGGACTGCTGATAAATGACGGCACGTGTCTTGGTGAGCACCTCCACCAGCTCCTTCGGTACCCTTGGGTGGATCCCACCTGGCCCTATAGGCCTGCGTGTGTCTTAAGTAGTGTAACAGGTCGCTAACCATTTCCCCTTGGATTATGGGGACTTCATTCTGCTCCCCATCCCTGGCTTCCAGCGCAGGGGGCTGGGTACACAGGGAACAATTAGTCTTATTATTAAAGACTGAGGCAAAGAAGGTATTAAAGACTTTAGCCTTTTCTTCTTCCTTTGTCACTATGTTTCCCCTCATATCCAATAAAAATGAAGATTCTCTTTAACCCTCCTTTGATGTGAATGTGTTTCTAGAAATCTTTATATTGTCTTTTATTGCAGCAGCCAGAAAAAGTTCTAGTTGGGCTTTGGCCCTTCTAATTTTCTCCCTGCATAACCTCACAACAGCTTTGTGGTCCTCCTGAGTTGCCTGCCCCTTCTTCCAAAGGTGATAAACTCTCTTCTTTTTCCCTGAGTTCCAGACAAAGCTCTCTGTTCAGCCAGGTCAGTCTTCTTCCACACTGTCTTGTCTTTTGGCACACAGAGAAGGACTGCTCCTGTGCCTCTAAGATTTCCTTCTTGAAGAATGTCCAACCTTCCTAGACTCCTTTGCCCTTCAGGACTGTCTCCCAAGGTACTCTGTCAATCAGGCCCCTAAACAGGCCAAAGTCTGCCCTCCAGAAGTCCAAGGTACTAAGCCCCCTCCTTCTCTGAGATCAAAAACTCCATTATTTTGTCATCGCTGTACCCAAGACAGCCGCCAAGCACCACATCACCCACAAGTCCTCTGTTTACAAACAACTGGTCCAGTGGGGCACCTTCACTAGTTGGCTCATTCACCAGCTGTGTCAGGAAGTTCTCTTCCACACACTCCAGGAAACTCCTAGACTGTTTCCTCTCTGCCATATTGTGTTTCCAGCAGACATCTGGTTGAGTTGAAGACCTCCATGAGAACAAGGACTAGCAATCATGAGACTTCTCCCAGCTGCTTATACGGTATTTCAGCTGCCTCTTCATCCTGCTTGGGTCATCTATAATAGATTCCCACCATGATATCTTCTTTGTTGGCCTTTCCCCTGATTCCTACCCATAAACACACAATGCTTTCATCTCTGTCGTCAAGATCTGGACAATCAAAAACTCCCTAACATACAGCGCTACCCCACCGCCTCTCCTTTCTTGCCTATCTATCCCTTCTGAAGAGCTTATAGCTATCCTTTGGAGCACTCCAGTTGTGTGAGTCAACCCACCATGTTTCCATGATTGCAATTACATCATAGTTTTCCAGCAGCACAATGACTTCCAAGTCTTCCACTGATTGTGCCAGCATGGGATCTGCTCATCTTGGCAACTGAGTGGGAGCGTCTCCACTGCAGAGCACTCAATAGTTCTGCTGTGACAGTTAGCTGATGAGCGCATGACAGAACATCATAGCTAGGACCCAACCATAACTGATATGTGCTTGTTGTTAAAAAGAAGCAAGTAGTTAATGACTACCATAATTAATTATAATGACTGTTCTCTCTGGAGTGCCTTCTACTTAAGAATCTCCACAAGCATTTTCTGCACTGGTTTAATCGATGATCCTATTCTGTGATACCTATGACCATCAGCAAGTCACTTAGCAGCCTTTAACTTTCACATTACTAGAATGAGAAATTGAAAGACAGAGCCCAGAGGGTTGTGATTAGGGGCGTGGAGTCTAGCTGGAGGTCAGTGATGAGCGGTGTTCCCCAGGGGTCAGTACTGGGCCCAGTGCTCTTCAATATATTCATCAATGACCTGGATGAGGGGATAGAGTGCACCCTCAGCAAGTTTGCTGACGACACAAAGCTGGGAGGGGTGGCTGACACCCCGGAAGGCTGTGCCGCCATCCAGAGAGACCTGGACAGGCTGGAGAGCTGGGCGGAGAGGAACCTTATGAAATTCAATAAGGGCAAGTGTAGGGTGCTGCCCCTGGGGAGGAATAACCCCCTGCACCAATACAGGTTGGGAGCTGACCTGCTGGAGAGCAGCTCTGAGGAAAGGGACCTGGGAGTCCTGGTGGACAACAGGATGACCATGAGCCAGCAATGTGCCCTTGTGGCCAAGAAGGCCAATGGCATCCTGGGGTGCATCAAGAAGAGTGTGGCCAGCAGGTGGAGGGAGGTCATCCTCCCCCTCTACTCTGCCTTGGTGAGGCCCCACCTGGAGTACTGTGTCCAGTTCTGGGCTCCCCAGCTCAAGAGGGACAAGGAATTGCTGGAGAGGGTGCAGCATAGGGCTACTAAGATGATTAGGGGACTGGAACACCTCTCCTATGAAGATAGACTAAGGGAATTAGGTCTCTTTAGCCTGGAAAAGAGGCGTCTGAGGGGGGACCTAATTAACACTTATAAATACTTGAAGGGTGGGTGTCAGGAGGATGGGGCCAGGCTCTTTTCAGTGGTGCCCAGTGATAGGACAAGGGGTAACGGGCACAAACTTGAGCATAGGAAGTTCCACCTAAACATGAGGAGGAACTTCTTTACCTTGAGGGTGGCAGAGCCCTGGCACAGGCTGCCCAGGGAGGTGGTGGAGTCTCCGTCTCTGGAGACATTCAAAACCCGCCTGGACGCGTTCCTGTGCAACCTGCTCTAAGGTGGCCCTGCTCTGGCAGGGGGGTTGGACTACATGATCTACTAAGGTCCCTTCCAACCCTATGATTCTATGATTCTATGATTCTATGATTCTATGAGGCAAGTAAGAACATCCTGTTTCACTGGCAGGAAGATACTGTTCAACATTATGGGTTGTTCAACTTAGAAGGAGTTGGAGACCATATAAATATTAAAGTAGAGAGACCCATGGAGGAGACAGAGGTAGAGGAGAGCACCAGAGCGAGTAACTTGACTGTTTTCCACACTTGCTGTCAGACCACGCCACTGGCATACCAGCTTCGGGAAAACCAGAGTCAAAGTGGATTTGGAGACTGGCTGTGGGCAAGGTTTCCATGGGTATGTTTCTGGTAAATGCATTGAGGCTAACTAGCCATTAGGGCAAAACACAAGCTTTGGTTTAGATTTTTGTTTTCTCAAGCTGTCCAACCCAAAACGGGCTTCCTAGTTGTTTCCTTAGTAACCAGTCCATATGTCAGAAACATATTTAAGATTATTATATATGAGATAAACAACTCAAGATTAAAACAGGTTCAAAGAATAGCCCTTATCTACCTGATTCAGGGAAGAAAGCCACAGAATTTCCTCCATTTCTATGAATTCTTTTACATACATGGGAGGAAGTATCTCTGGACTAGAAATCATTAAACTATCAGCTCTGCTGTGGATTTGTTGTCTGGGTAGAGAAAGAAGCAATTACAGTTAAGGGAACGGCATGAAAAATAACTGTTTCTGAATATTTCTTTCCGGTTTTAATCGATGTTAGATATAGCAGTGGAAAAGTTTATATTTATATATTTAATGTCTGAGTTCATAACTCCGCAAATTATAACATCCTTTTCAGGTAAAAGCATTGATAGGGAACGCATTTCACATTCAGAATGAATGGATAAGAAGAATTTCATTTGCAGACAAATATTCATGGCTGATCTTTCATGTCCTTGAATATGCAGGGAATAGAAACAGCATCACATTACTTCTCTGACTAGGTGGAAATATAACAGCCCTGATGTTGAATCAGTTCACAGAATAAACCCTGTGAATAGCTGCTGTGGAAATCAATATGAGGAAACAGTGAACCGAACATCTATCCTGCAAATAGTCAGAAGAAGAAAAAAAATAGATTGTGGCTATCTTGGTTTTGGTGTCCCTGAATGGTCTGGGCCTAAAAGCCAGTTGAGTGCCCAATTCACACCTAAATTGAAAATTCATTAAGAACCAAGTGGGGAGGTTGTGGAGAAAGAAATAAAGGAAAGAAACTGAAATAAAAGAAGGGCGATGGAGTATGCATAGGTGACAGAAGAGTACCAAATGGTGGAACTGTTCAAAAGAGGAAGGAGGAGAAAGAGGATGTGGGATCGGGTTAAAGGCAGCAGGTAGAGAAAAAGTTCACCATTCTTCTTTGTGATACAAGGTGGGAGAACCAGCAGGGAGTACTGTGTGGAGAAAAACTGTCAGATAAAGAGGACAAGACCTCTGAGAAGGTGGAGGGAGAAGGAAATCATAAATAGAGCCAGATGTGAGCGTTGGATTTGACATATAGCACATCCCTTAAATTTCATCCTGCTGCCCTCTCCCCTTTTGACAAATGGCAGATTTCCCTGAAGTGATGCAGTCTAAAGACTTGAAGAGTTGGAAAAGGATCTTGGATAGCTGTGATCTTGTCAGTGATAGAGGAAGGATTCCAGGGAAAGCTCTGGAGCCCTCAGCACAAGAAGGACATGGACCTGTTAGAGCAGGTCCAGAGCAGGCCATGAAGATGATCAGAGGGCTGGAGCCCCTCTGCTGTGAGGACAGGCTGAGAGAGTTGGGGTTGTTCAGCCTGGAGAAGAGAAGGCTCTGGCGAGACTTTATTGCTGCCTGCCAGTACCTGAAGGGAGCCTACAGGAAAGCTGGGGAGGGGCTGTTTGCAAGGGCATGGAGCGATAGGACGAGGGGCAATGGTTTAAACTAGAGCAGGGCAGGGTTAGATTAGACATTAGGATGAAGTTCTTTACAATGAGGGTGGTGAGACACTGGCCCAGGTTGCCCAGGGAGGTGGTGGAGGCCCCATCCCTGGAGACATTCCAAGCCAGGCTGGATGAGGCTCTGAGCAACCTGATCTAGTTGAAGATGTCCCTGCTCACTGCAGGGGCGTTGGACTAGATGGCCTTTAGAGGTCCCTTCCAACCCAACACTTTCTATGATTCTATGACAGCACAACCAAAAGAGAAGGAGAGGAGGAAGCTGGTTGCAAGGAGTGAGAGTACACAGAGATGACTGTTCTCTTGTGGCTCAGGATGACATCAGTCTGTGCATTGATGCTGACAGAGCAACCAGTTTGCCCAGGCTAGAAATAGATAATTGATACCATCCTTTGGGAACTGCCATTCATCAAAGCCCTTTAGTATAACCCTAGAAACCACCAAGCTCTCCTTGCCCTTATTTTGTTTCAATGGAACACTTTTCCTACTTCTTCTGTAGCACTCCTTGCAACCTGTCTTTGTCCTCAGCACTTTGAGCAAGCAATAAACTGCTGGTTACCTCGTTTGCAATTTGTAGTTCATTAGACATTCAGTCTGGGGCAAGGACAACACTTGCATGTAGGGTGAATTGTTGAGCAGATGTGTTTGGTCTGAGCCTTGTCTTTGCCACCCAGTGATAGGTGCCACCTAATCCTGATCAGTCAGCACTCACTGGGGCTTCTTGATCGGCAACTCTGGCGTCAGTGGTGATATCAAAATGAGGAAAAACCCCACAAAAAGCTCAAATGTTAAACACAAGGTCACTGGGAAAAACAAGGGCAGGGTAAGATGGGGCAGGGACAAGACAAGTGAATGCTGAGGATGTACCTACCACACACATCAGTTGCCACTGAGTTGCAGGTTGCCAGACGGAGTCCGAACTCCCTTGTTTCACACTCCCCAAAATGCCGTTCAATGAAGGTGATGATTTTTGGTGTTCCGCTTCTTTTCTCTGACCTGCAAACTTGTTCAGTGCCAGAGGCCTCCAGTCCCAGGACTGCTCCCGTTTCCCTCACAGACCACACACCCAATCGTGCAGTCGGGCTGGGGAAAAAATATGGAGGTGGATGAGCAATAAGGTTAACAGATTTATATTTTAAAAGACAGGGAAACCCGTCTCCACTGGGTACAGTGCCCTAATCATACATGCAGCGCAATGCAGCTCCAGGCTGAAACCTAACACCCTTCTCAGCCTCTCTGGTGTCCACTGTTGTTCCCCAAGCAGCACATTTAAGCACTACAAGGAGGGTCAAAAAGGTGCCAGATGAATAGGGGAGCTCCCATATACTCTGAAATAGATGTGGCATTTGAGCCTGGCAGATGGGAAATGTCCTCCAACACAGAATATCTAGAAAAGCCGCAGCTCAGCGGTACAGCTCCTTATCTGTCACTGCTCTCACCCGGCAAAGGAGAAAGTTGACTCACCGGTCCACATGGTCAGAGCCCTTCTGCATTTTATTTGTCTGTTTCTTCTTCCCCTGTTACAGTAGTTCAAGTATCTCCAAGGTTCTTGCCCAGATCTCAACCAAGATCACTTCTGATGAAGTTTCTGTCTTGCAGTCCAAGACCGGTCCCTTAAGATGGTACTTCCTGAGTATTTGTGCTCTTGCTCATCTTCATGCTGGTCCAGAGTTTTATGCTGACTCAGGCGTTTCCTTGTGCTTATACACAGATCAGTGCTGGGGACTGATGTTAGAATCATAGAATTGCCCAGGTTGGAAGGGACCTTTCAGATCACCTAGTCCAACCATATCTTTGTAGACTGAAATAATAAGATCTGAAATAAAGTTAATAATCTGGGAAGTGACTCCTTTTCTCCCACTGGTGCTTCGTATGTTCATGCAACAGATGTACCAAGCAAATCTAAGTATCTCCTATATTGTCAGCCGTTGAGTGATTTAGAGTCTTGTATCTCCATTATTTGCTCTTCTTCTTTTTTTTTTCAATCTGCTGGGTGGAGGTAATGAAGATTTAAGTACTAGGTGTAAACTCATCTGTCCTGGCAGTGGCTGGAGTTGCGCAGAGCCGCAGAACTCAGGATCATTGTAATCAGCTCGATGGGTGGTTCTGCCTGTGGCCAAATGGATTCCATATGTGGGATTGTCTGTCTTGCAGAAGGCTGTCATTAGCTCCCTTTCTAAGGAGACCCTCTGCTCTCCCACATGGAATACACTGTCACCTAACTCAGCACGTGGTCTTGCTGTGACTGTCTCATAGAATCATTCAGGTCGGAAAAGACGCTTGGGATCATCAAGTCCAACCATCAACCCCACTCTACAAAGTTCTCCCCTGCACCATATCCCCCAACTCCACGTCTAAACGGCTCTTAAACACACTCAGGGATGGTGACTCCACCACCTCCCTGGGCAACCTATTCCGGTGTCTGACCACTCTTTCTGGGAAGAATTGTTTTCTAATATCCAGTCTAAACCTACCCTGTTGCAGGTTGAAGCCATTCCCTTTCATTCTATCGCTAATTACCTGCGAGAAGAGACCAGCACCAACCTCTCTACAATGTCCTTTCAAGTAGCTGTAGAGAGTGATGAGGTCTCCCCTATGGAGAGGTCTCCCCTGTACGGTCTCCCCTATGGTGTCAGTATGGACAGAGCTTTTCTTTGGTAACTTCCAAAAGTACAATGGCCCTGTTAATTTGTTTTGACCGATAATGTTGGTGGTTTATTCCTTTTATTCTTGATGCAGGCTTGAGCCTCTGCATGAAGATGATTCCAGTGCCCAGGTGGCTTTGAGGAACATCATCTTGGGTGAGAAGAGTAGTCTGGATTGAAGATACGCCATACCTGCGCTTTAATTTTAGGCTCAGACCATTAACCAAAGAGCAACAAGCTGCCACTCTGCATATCTGTGCAACATGCTGGACAATCAGTGTCATCCATTGCAGCCACCATCTTCATCCTCATTTCTCGTTTTATGAGAAAGGCAGGTTCTTGTGCCCAGAGTTCCTCAGAGAATAATATGACAGTGGGCAAGGTAGCTGCAGAAAGGGATACTGTGAACTGCTCTCCATATCCCATGGGTGTCGTCAGGTGTGATGAGTTTAAACTGAAACAGAAGAGTTAAGTTAGAGATAACAAAAACCTTTTTGACAGAGAGGACAGTGGACAGATGCCTAGGAAGACAGTGAAACCTCTGGCACTGGCAATTTGTCCAATCTGTTTCTCATCTCCCAGGAATTAGTGGGGGGCTAGCTCATCTTGATTTTTTACCAGCCAGTTTTTCAACTCTACTTTCTGCTGTTACATAGCAGCAGATGTTCAGACTCTGACTATTTTCCAAAGCTACCCAATTATTATTAGGTATAATTAACACCAAAATCCTTAATCCAGAAGCCTGCTTTACACTGGACCCCGTCCTATTTTGTGTTTGCAAAACAAAACCTCAAAGTGAAGATCACCTCTTTGAAAAGCAAAAAGCATTTCTAGCTCCCAGTCTCTCTCTGTAAGGTAAAGAAATACTTGTGGAATGTCAAAAGCAAAGAACATTACTAGAACATACAGCTCTTTGCCGTAACGGTAGCACAACTTCACACTTACAAACTCTCCAAATTTATTAGCGCTGAATTAATTACCTAGCCATATATCTAAACTCAAATGTTCAGGAAAGCAATTAATATTACTCAGAGCTACCAGTTTATGGATCATTGTCTGCTATCGGGTTGTGGTAGTTCAACGAGATCCCAGTTTCCTGTGGCTGACAATGGATTATTCACATAGGATGTGCGGCATAACTGAGTTAAGGTTATGGAAGCAAACATACCTTCTGGAATTTGCCCGGTCTGAGTCACATAGTTTGGTAAAGATAAAGTTGCGTAATTCAGGGGTATTTTTATGCATTTGCACTAAAACGCTACGGTCATGCGTTCTGAAGAACAACAACAGTGTGACAGGAACAGTCTTGGTTCATAGTAGGATCTGGTTAAATAAATTAGAAGTACAGTGCGGTGTTTGGGAGGTTTCAGTTATAAAGCTATTTCAAGAAACCCAGGAGGATTTCACTAAACTCTGCAGCTGCAATGTGTGCAGGCAAACAGGATGCTGTTCTATCACCAAAGGAATAACAAACAATTCCAAAAGAGGGGGTAATTTAGTTAAATATAGCACTTGAAATAATATACTAAGAACTCACGTCTTTTGTGGTCATTCTACCTTTTTTATGCAGTGGATAATAGCAAAATCCTCAAGCTGCTAAGGGTTGTAAATGGTGTTCCCGTAAGAGAAGAAACGAAAATTTGGAGGTAACAGGCCAAAGGCCAGTGAGGGGGGAACAGGCTCTAGGAAATAAGATAAAAAGAGAAAAGCAGCCGAATGTCTGAGGTGATTGCTTTGTCTGCTTTCTAGGCCAGATCCTTGAGGTCTTAAATGCACAGCGACGCTGAGAAAACTGTGCAATACTCTGACCACTGTGAAGGTTTTGATGGTCAGTGCATGAGCTTATTCCCTTGATTTAGTGCAGCCTGAGGACCAATCTCTGTTGTCTCTAAGAATCCATCCCTTACACCATCTGAAGTAGATGCTTCAGGAAAAGGTTAAGAATTGGACAAAGCAGGCTCCCAGATTGCAATCATTTGCAGGTCAGGGACTTCCTGAAAAGGTGACCTCGGTATATTAATAACCCTCAATCCCTCTCTCTTCCTTGAAAGGATGCTTTTGAAGCCACACCAGCTTTTAGTTCCCACAACACACTGTGGCAGGAAGTTCCAAAGTTTAACTAGAGGCCTGAAGAGTCACTTCCTTCCCTTTGCTTTGAGCTTATCCTGTCCTACTTAAAATTGCATCTTCCTTATTCTTTTATTGGAAAGTGCAAAGAAAAATCAATCTCTTCACGTTTTCCACGATGTTCATGATGTTACAGATTTAGCCTGGTCATGTCTCAGATCGAAGAGGGGAACCTATTTAATTCCTCCTTACAGTGAGCAGTTCCATACTCCTATCATCCTAGTTATCCTGCTCTGAATCTTTTTACCTCTGTTGTTTCCTTTTTTAAGTGAAAGGCCCAGAGCTGCACGCAGGGTTCAAGCTAGGAGAGCCGCAGATTTATACAGTTGCAAAACAAGGTTCTCTGTTTTGTTCTCTGTCCCTTTCCTGGTGATTCCTAACATTTGATTTGCTTTATTGACTGCTACTAAATGCTTAGCTGATGTTTTCATGGAACTATCTATTATAGCCCCAAGTTTTCACTCCTGGCTGGTAACGGCCAGCTCAGGGCCATCACTTCACGTGTGAGCTGAGGGCTGCTTTTCCCCTTGTGCGTCATTTCACTACCCAGTCACTGAGATTCTGCAATTCCTCTCTGTCTGTCCTCATCTTTAACACTTGGGGTAGTGGCAAATGATCAACCTCTACGGCAAGACTTGACCATGAGCTCCCACTCTCTGTCTCCTGGTTTTTTTTATTCATTCCTTTTTTATTCATCCAGGGACCTTCCCATTTACGCCTTGACTTTCCTTAAAAGCTTTTAGTGAGAGATGCTGTCTGCAGCTCTCAGGAAATAAAAGCTGGTTATATCAACAGGATATCCTTCATCCAAAGGCTTGTTGACACCTTCAGAGAACTCCACTAGGACCATACGGCAGGACTTCCCTTTATAAAAGCCACGCTGACTCTTCCGCAGCACATCGCATTTACCCATGTGTCCTCTAGTTCAATTTTTTTCCACTAGTTTCTACAAAGGAGCAGCACAACACCAACCTGCACTTAGGTTCTTACACTGTTGGAGGAGCTGAGACCTGGCATTCATCTAAAAGGCTGGGACAAAGGCACTCCCGCTGGATCTGTATTTTCCAGGCTGCAACGTCCAGGTGCCGGAAGAGCAGGAGTTGGGATATTTTTTCCAGATTTTCCTCTTGGTGTTTATTTTTGGTTTTGGTCAGATACACAAGTGAGTGCACGACACTCAGAGAGCAGCATCGTTTCCCCGTGTCAGGATTCCTCTGCCTGTGCCAAAATGTTACAGGCAAAATCCCCTGCTGCAGTCAGCCCTCTCCGCCTTGTCAGAACTGCAAGGTGAGCACTCTCCTCCCTTCGGTTGCATCTCCAAAGGGCAGGAAATGCCTCTTTCTCACTGTGTCCCCTAAAAAGCTGGGGGTGGGAATCTTGCCTAACGAGGGGGGGGAAACACCAGACAATTTAGTTGCTGCCAGCCACCAGTTGCAGTCGGTCCCCAAGGGAAAGCGGTTATTTAGCGTGTGCTGAAATGATTCTGTGCGGTGAATCAGGAACACGTTTACAGCTCCCAGACAGCCAAACCTCTCCCTCCCTTTTAAGACAATCTGGCTTCACTGAATAAGCCAATATGAATTATTTCCTGATCATCTCAGCAATGTTTTTTGTGTTTGAGTGTGCAGATTCATCAATCAATTTATCTGCACTGACTGCCTGGGAAAGCAGAGGGCTGGCTAAATCATCTAACCAGTCTCATACTGCTCTTCTTCTTAGGGCGGTAGGGTTATGACTTCTTCTTTAAATTTTGGGAAATATTGAAAGCAAAATAAATGATGGAAAAAGAGCAGCTGCTGAACAGCTCAAGAAGGGCCTTGTGGTCACTTCCTCAAAAATAAACCACCGAGAGGTAAACAAGCATGCTTGCCTCTCATCAGGAGGACATTTCACCCCTTTCTAGTTTTTAACAACCGTTGAATTAAGTGAAACCCCAGCACCTTTGAGCCTTGCATTGGCTGCAGAGATCTTCCTGGAGCCCTGAGCTACCCCAAGGAATGTATTGCTTTGACTCTTTTCCCAAAACCCATTCCCGTGCATTGCACCGGGTTCACAGCACACAGCCGACCTCTCTGGGAAGCGTGAAGAGCCGTCAGGGTTTTAGCAGACACCGTTGGGGACCGGCTGTCATGCTGCAGAGTGACTCACGTTACAGAGTGCTGCTGGCGGGAACACGGATGTGCAGGAAGCAAACCTTCGTCAGACTGAGTAATTCAGGTGAGCACAGGCACGACACCTGAAGGCACATACGTGCTGGGACTGATGCGTAGGGTTGTGTAACCCGCTGTGTCCTTACATAGATGACCTCAGGGGGCTATATTATGGCTTTCCAGTACTTTGAATGTGAACCACACTGTCCCCTGTCATGGAGAAGAGCTTCTGCTTGCCTGCACCAAGAGAAGCATGCTAGTCCTTCTCCTGTTTCTCTCCCAGCAGCCCTGGGATGCTCTCAGTTACACAGAATCACAGAATCACAGAATGGAGGGGTTGGAAAAGACCTCCGGAGATCATCTAGTCCAACCCCCTGCCAGAGCAGGGCCACCTTAGAGCAGGTTGCACAGGAACCCATCCAGGCAGGTTTGGGAGACTCCACCACCTCCCTGGGCAGCCAGGGCTCTGCCACCCTCAAGGGAAAGAAGTTCCTCCTCATGTTTAGGTGGAACTTCCTGTGCTCAAGTTTGTGCCCGTTACCTCTTGTCCTGTCACTGGGCACCACTGAAAAGAGCCTGGCCCCATCCTCCTGACACCCACCCTTGAAGTATTTATAAGCATTGATAAGATCCCCTCTCAGACATCTTTTTTCCAGATTACCAGATCAAGAAGCCTCTGGTTTTGTTCATGAGATTCCTGAGATCACCCGCTGTGGGGGAGGATGGGCTCTGTAGCCTGGCAGACCTCCGAATTCACTTTACTCTGCTGTTTCTCTCATCCCATTAGGAAGGGCAGAGGTAGTCTAAATCCTACCTGATTTACAGGACTTTGGACACCTCATTCCTATTAACTTCATTATCTGTGTCCTGTAGGAAGTTTTGAACACAAGGCTCTGACATGTTTTGATTCAACCCCTTCCCCATACATCAAGTTAAGAAGTGAACATGAAGGAAAAATAAAGAAATTAGGAAAATCTTAAACAAAACCCCAAGCCTTATGCACTCAGAAGACCAAGATCCACCTACAACTTTAACTGTAGGTGAATGATGATGAGAATAAATAATTTTCATGCATTTTGGGGGAATAAATGGAAAAGCCATTAAAACAACATGAATCACAGTCTAAAATACCAATACAGGCACAAAATAGCTGCCATGAAAATGCCACAATAAATGGTCATGGAACCTGAAATGTGCATTATTAACAAAATTGCACCTTCATTGAAAACAATGATACAAAATCTCCTTTTGCTAATTTATTTGTACTCTAAAAGGAGCAATGCAAGGTTTTTAGTCTCTTCTAGGCACTCTTCTCAAGCAATCATCCCAAAGTTAGTATAAAGGCACCAGTTATAAAGTGACATCTAAAAGAAATTGGTGCCTTGCCCATTTGTTCCAGAAGATGCTTATGCAGGACAACTTCCTGCAAAATGTCCTAGAAGAACTTTCCAGTGGGTAAAAACCTAGGTAGTTCTGATGAGGAGCTTGATAATTGAGTGAACTGCCTTGTAAATCGTGACTGTCCTACTTAGGAGAATATTGAATTAACTCGGTTCCCAATTTTAGACTTTTCTACTCCTGTGTTACTCGATTTATGTGAGGCCTGTACAAAGCATACATTGCACGCACCGGCACATTGACAGCAAAGGAGAGAGAAGAATTTGAAATACAGCTGCTATGAGGATCTCCTGTGCCCAGCCTGCTCTGTTCTTCCGGATACATCTTGAGATAAACGCCAATATGCAGAACAGTCTCTCCTCTTCACAGTGCAATGAGCTGTCCTTGTTACCTCCGGCATGGAAATCTACCCTGAAAGCCAGAGGCAGCAAAGGAAGTTCTCCTATGGAAAACTCACAGTGTGGTCTTAAGATCCCATCTTCTGTCCAACTGCAGGGATGGCTGCACATCTATGAGAGCAACGCAGAGATGAAAGCAAGGATCCGTATGAAAAGAAGCAGCAATAGCAGGGGATGGATGGAAAATCCTGGAGCTGCCACCTACATCCCTATATCATCAAGCTGTGATTCAACTCAGTTACCCAGGGTTTGCTGTAGGAAAATCTGGGATATATCGAGCTCCACTGACTTTCCTCACAAACCTTGTACAGCTGTACATGATGAAGAGTACCTGAACTGCAATCACTCGATCTCTCCGTTGGCTTCCAGCTCGTGTTTGCTGCTTTTTGCCTTTTGCTCAGTTCACAGTGAGGAATGTTCATATAAACACAAATTTGAAGGAAATGCTTAGGGAGTAGCTGCCTGCTGTGGAAGTGCATGTGGAGGTCATTTGTGAATATCCACAAAGGAAAGCTAGTTCAGGATTAACTGCTCCAGCCAGAGAAGACAAACTTGACTTGTGATTCATGTGTCCAGCCAAAACTGACAGCACAGTTCAGTTTAACCCATATGCCATGAGATGCTGATGGATAGTTGATAGGCCATGACTTACTGAAAAAGAATTATACGAGAAATGCAAAATAAATGTGATAATAATAATTGAGAAGCTCTGTTAGCTCCTGAAGAAGAGAAGAGATTGCATTTGTCGAACAAATTTCAATACATCACTTCTCACACTGGTACTGAAGGGCAGCTGTTACAGGATGCAGAGCTCCGTAGTGGTCTGGCTAAGTGGGATTTTATTATGCAGTGGAACTAACCTCCCTTTAACAACTGCTGAGAAAAACGTCCAGCTCCATGATGCCATCCCTGGCCTCAGCATGCCTCCTGCAACTTCCATTTCACCTCATTTCTGTGTCCCTGGCCCACACTGTGCCAGTCCAGGCAACTAAACCAGCACAGACCCCTCCAGTTTTTACGCAGCAGAAGATTTTTTGCTGGTGTAGTTCCCAGCGCCAGCGTGCAGCGGGATCAGCACAACAGACATAGTGGAAATGTGCAGCCTGGTGAGCCTGACCATCCTTTCCAACAACAGCTACCCATTAATTAGGATCAAAAATAGGATAAAATCTCATTTTCCGCCTCCTAATACCACGATGCCATGCAGAGACCGACAGTGGGTGCTGGGGAAGAAGCCAAGGGCTGTAAGGGGAAGAAACATGCAGTCATGAACGACCGTGAGAATTAATTTCTGCAATAAAATATGGCTCATAGTATGAAATATCAGAGCACCATCTCGAAACCTTACCCTCTAGCAGTTTATTTTAAAAGTATTAGTTATGGCTTAACATCACCTGACAGTACGTGAATGCCTCAC
This sequence comes from Rhinoptilus africanus, assembly GCA_013400135.1. NCBI lineage: Eukaryota > Metazoa > Chordata > Aves > Charadriiformes > Glareolidae > Rhinoptilus > Rhinoptilus africanus. Next base: position 384,830 of record VXBO01002246.1, read on the forward strand.
AGCACAGACTGAGAGGCAGCGCTGCAGACCCGGGGATGTTGTAATCTAATTAACGCTAGACGGCACGAGGGCCGCCGTTGATACAAGAGAAATGGAAGGGCACCGGGCGAAGCTCCTGATTGCAACAGGTACCAGCATGTGGCTTCCTCAGGGGCACGATGAAGTGATTTGCCAGAGGAGGGAGAGCCTTCAATGTCTGGCAGCAAAGGAACGTGGGGAATATCTGGCTGACGCTGTTTTAAAGTTTCCTGGAAGTTTTTCCTATTGATTCGCCCCCTGGAGATATGTGGGGAAAGGGCAGGTGTTAGGGAGGGGGCTGAAGTACAAGGGGCTGCAGCGCTCTCCCCACTCTCAGCATGGCCTTGCGCTGCTGCAGGCGTTGATGCAGAAAGCAAGCGTACCGAATTAGTGTGCAGAAATAGGGGGTGACAGGGACACATCTGCTGCCTGAAAAACTGACCTGGAGGGACAGGGAGGGATGTGAGCATCTGGACATGTGAACATGTATCATATCGATTAGCGAACGAGCTCCTCTAACCGTCAGAATTACACGCGGTGTCAATACAAGTTACAGAGAGGCACTTCAATCAAGAAAAAAACTAATAACAAAAAGACCTTCCTGTTCTTTAGAAACACTGGCAGAAGAGGGTTAGTTCTAAATCACTGCCCACACTGAGTTCACGTAAATTGGTTTTGCCTGAAAGAGAAAGTTCAGGAGCTGCTAACGGCAAAGCCAGCCACGGGTGTGAGCTCATGAGAGGGTGCCCATTCTGTGGAGTTCAGCTGGTCCCATCACGGATGGGAAAGGTCTAAAGAAAAGCCAGGGTGTGGGAAGAGAGTGCATTGGTTGACTTGCTTCCATCGGACACGGTGCTGAGCTTTGTGGGGTGATAAAGAACAACTCGGGGGGAGCAACGCTGCCTGATCATGTATTTAACAGACATTGCGCATCCTTTAAATGCTGCATCTCCCTCCGGAGCCTGCTGGATCAATGGTGTTATTCTGCTCCAAGCGGTACAGCAGGAGACCACTCGATGCAGACACACTTTTCCATTCAAGTCATCCCACAAAACAGGAGGCTTGCTGTCATTTCCAGAGATGACGCTGAAATTCCATTAAACCTCCTAACCCATATTCAAAGAGAAACTATTCAGGTTCCCCTTGTCTACCATTAGGGATTAGTGTTAGGAATAATCATTCATTTACACTTCCATCTCTCTGCTCATAAAGAATTCACAAGGTGTATGTGTTTTTCATAGTTACGCGGTCTATGTTCCTCCATTTTGGCTCTTAAATAAGCTGTTATATACTGACAGCCTCCAAACGGAACCCAGAAGTGTTTACTGGACTGAAAAAGACATCACCAGATGGCTCCAATATCAGCCTAGAAGATTTCTGTTCTTCAACAGGCGCTAAATGTGGCTGAAAAATCAGCAGGCTGTAGAGTGTCTGCGTAGTCAAATCACCTCGAAGAGGCTTCGTAATTGCGGTCGCTTCTGGTGTGCTGGAAAATGAGGATAATAATCTCAACGTATTACACTTAAACTGGGGCTAGACTCCATGTGTAGTGGTAATCAGAAACGCAGGCTGAGGTTTTCAAGGCAGCTAGTGGGGCTCAGCACTTTGCTCAGGGGAAAGGGAGATGCCGAACTACTTTATTCACTTAAGAGTCACAGCCATGAACCCTTAAATGTATCCATAAGTCCTCAGTGATGGGAGATCACCAATGTCAGATGGTGATCTTAGGGTGAGAATCTAACAAACTACACGTACAAAAACTGTAAGCATTTGTTGGACATTCAGATCAAAAATTGTTATTTTATTAGTCACTAGCTTTAAGGTTACAATATTCTTTCTGATATTGAAGCTTTACTGATCTTTAAGGTATTTAGTTCTGTCTTGCTTTGCTTCACTTTCATTTTTAGCTTTAATTTTCTGGCTCTCTGCACGTGAATTATGCTGAGGAGTTTTCTAACAGTTGTCCATAGTATCTACCAAAAAGTCTTGAACACATTTTCTTAACACAGGCTGTTACCTGACTGCTGCCAGCCCAGTCCCACTGAAAAAACCTCTGATGTCGGCCACAGAAGGTCAGGGTTCCTTCTTACAATCTTGTCTGTGAGCTTCACCAAAGCCTGCAGAGAAAGACAGCTTGTGGTGCAGGAGCTACTTCTGCCTCAGGCCAGTCATGCTCTATGTGGTTTTCACCTGTTCACATCTCCTTGTATACTCGTTTTCTCATCTGTGCCGTGTAAAACACTGTGGGATCTCCCAACGCTCCCACAGAAGCACAGAATGGAGGGGTTGGAAGGGCCCTCTGGAGATCATCTAGTCCAACCCCCTGCCAGAGCAGGGCCACCTTAGAGCAGGGGGCACAGGAACGCGTCCAGGCGGGTTTTGAATGTCTCCAGAGACGGAGACTCCACCACCTCCCTGGGCAGTCTGTGCCAGGGCTCTGCCACCCTCAAGGTAAAGAAGTTCCTCCTCATGTTTAGGTGGAACTTCCTGTGCTCAAGTTTGTGCCTGTTACCTCTTGTCCTGTCCCTGGGCACCACTGAAAAGAGCCGGGCCCCATCCTCCTGACACCCACCCTTGAAGTATCTATAAGCATTGATAAGATCCCCCTACAGTCTTCTCTTCTCCAGACTGAAAAGACTCAGGTCCCTCAGCCTTTCTCCATAAGAGAGGTGTTCCAGGCCCCTCATCATCTTGGTAGCCCTTTGCTGCACCCTCTCCAACAGTTCCCTGTCCTTCTTGACCCGCGGAGCCCAGAACTGGACACAGCACTTCAAACTGTGTCACTTTCCGCTCAGAAACTTTCCACACAATTTTCCACTTTTTCCATCACAAGTCCCTGGAGTTGCGCTCCAACCACTAGCTCTTAACTAAGAGGTTTCCAACCACTCAGCTTTCTGTTGCCCAAAGCTTCCTTCAAGCTAGTTGGACATTTCTGTATAAACCAGGCGGTAAGTCCCTGCCCAGAACAAGTTGACAGTTGTCACTCTGCCTGCATCATTCATTTGCTGGGCTCGTTAAAGAAAAACCAAATAACCGGGTTCTGCCTTGTGCTGCCTGCAACTTAAATTAGGAAGAACAGGCCACAAGAACGACTGCAGCGGTAGGAGAAGTGGCTATAAATAAGGAAAGGAAAATGTTTCTCCTTGAAACCTTTGTTCCACAGAGGGAAATTGTAAAAGTAGTGCAGGATATTTTTGTTGCTGCTTTTTAATTTGCAATTTCATCTCTGGAAGCGTTTACAGAGGTAGGGTGTTGTGCAATGGTTTTGCTGCAGTATGGCCATTGCTAAGATTAGCACAGTAACAGATCTTTTCAGAGTAAATTGCATATAATTAATAGGAAGAGGGAGGGAAAGGGAATAATTGTACTTTAATCTAAACGCAAGTTCATTTCTCCCAGAAGGTGGAACCAGCACTAAGGCCACGCTGAAGAGGGGCCCTTCCCGTTCCTTTCAGCTGGATAATGAACGACGATTATGTGCCCGCATTGCAAATTCTCATTTCCAATTCAAGATGAGTTTTACCAAAGTGCGGGGATGTTCAGAGCTGGAATTTTTTGGGGGGGTCCTTCCTAGCAAGGTTGGAGATTATTGCTTCGTGCTTCTGGCTTTTCTCCCACCCAGCGTCAAATAGGGGTCCTGTGCTGAAGCCACGTGGCACGTTGCATGATGAGCTCCCATCTTCCGTCCCATTGAAGCTACTGAATTTCCCAGTAGGTCATTGTGTGTGACAATAAAGGAGGGAGAAGTCCCCACACCTCCTTCACTCAAGGTATTTCTCAGCTCTTCACTTCCCCACACAGACATTCCTCCCCGAAGACATTGGAGCACCACAATATTGCCAGATGCACAGCTCAGTAAAAGTACTGAAATAAATCATTGCAGCCAAGGTTTGCTTAGCTGCTGTTATTAATCATTAGCAATAGCTACTGCTAATTAGTGTCATCACACATCATGACTATTAATCATAATCTGCTGATGCAAGATGTATTATCTCTCCTAGATAAGAAAAAAGAAAAAAGCGAGCAAGCAATGACCAAACGTGAAAATTACGATGGGAAGGGTCTGCAAATTCACATTGCAAACTTCATGCTAAAAGTAAGCCAACGTCCCTGCATCCCAGCTGTGTTTAAGCAACGCCACTGGTCACAAAACCACACAACCACCAAAACGGAGCATACAGCTTTAAAATATTATCTAGTATATGACATCCTTCTATGATACAAGCTCTGAACCATGTGGGAATGAGATTTCAATTAAACTAGTTGTCTACACTCTAGTTGTAGAACACCCCCATGCTGCTATTTTTACATCAAGGTCTTTCAAAAAGAGTTAAACTCTACAGTTCCAATCCAAGCTGTTAGGCTGCATGCAAAAATCACTGAGAAAATGGCCATGACCTTTGCTAGGTAGAAGGTGCGATTACCTGACCCTAAAGAGCCTTTGGTCCATGAAGTCTACAAAACGCGACGGTGCAGCAAATTATTTGCCATCGGAAGTGCTGGGTCATTAGGATTTGTTTGTCATCAGGATTTAAACCCTCATTAATCACTTTTTTTTTTCCCTCATAAGGAAGGAAAGGGAGATTTCCTTCGTTTTAGAATTTAATCTCGAGTGGAAATTTAAATGCAGGTGTCTGAAGGTGAAATGCAAGAGTGGAATCAATTCTGTAGCTCACAAAATTGATTTGCCCCAGACCTGCATTTGTAATATATCCCCTTAAGCAGGTGGTCGGGAGCTGCAAGCACTCCAGCACGCCGGCTTTCCCCGCAGCACAGGAGAGAGCTCACATTCCACCTTCGGCTACCTGCCGTCACACTGATGAACGTGGACGCTGCCAGCACAGAAATGAAATCTCCAAACGGGAAGTTATTGGCAGTGGTTTAAAGAGAAATTCAGAGCAATCTCAGAAAGGCACGGTGCGAAGAACAGGACGTATCTGCTGGCTTTGGGTCCGCAGGCACAGGAGTAATGGGGTGCCAAGGACGGTCGAGCGGGGAAGAAGGTGTCAGTCCTCCGAAACACAAGTATTTCTGCCGCACATTCAGATGGCCACAGCTCCATCTGCTAGGGGAGAAAGGGCTGTTGGTCACAGCGGTGAGCTCATTAAAAGGAGATCAATAGAGATTTAATCTAATGCCGAGGATTATTTGAAGTGGAATGCTCAATTAAGTGAGGAGGGGAAAAAAAAAAAAAGTCACACATCAAATGAATTGCCAGCTGATTCCCCTGCTTTATTTGGAATTTAGCCCAAAATGGAGGAGGGCTGATAAGCTAAGGCAGAACTGTGGGAAGCAGCTGATGCTGGGGGGCAGCAGTCGGCAACCACAGGTTCAATGTGCCACATCATTACACACAAATTTTGCAGCAAGTTACGCAGGTACACAGCGTTTGGCCAGGATCATGTACCTGCCAACTCCGACTGCTAGTCGCACCGGCAGCTGTAAGAATATTTGAAAGCCGCTAAGGTGAGGATTTGCAAATACAGGATTTACCACAGCTCTTGGAAAATTGGAAGAGTTGAGTGCGATGAGTGCTACACAACTTGCCTTTCCTTTGCCGTGCTTCTGTTATCCTGGCCATTTCTCCCTCCCTCGTCCTCCACCCCCAAAATCAAAACCGCTGCCGCCTCCCCAGCTCCCTCACCTCTGCAAGCAGCGGCCACACACGGGGACAAAGAGGATTCTGTTTCGAATGAAACATTTTATTCTCGAGGCATGAAAACGCAGTACCAGGCAGTGAGCCAAGGAGCAAGAGAAGAGAAACGTATTCATTAATTAAAACAAGCATTGCTTGCTTTGAACTAATAAAATCATGTAAAAAACAAAAAAAAATTGGAGCGATGAGTTCTCGGCCTTTGGAAGAGAAGAACATGCTCCAGCCCAAGCAGAGGCAGCGGCTCAGCGAGCGGCCGCATGGCTGCCGGAGAGGAGAGGCAGCGCGAGATGCATTCCCCAAACCCCAAACTTGCTAATTGGCAGGCGCGAGGCCCCGTGACGCTTTCAGAGGGAAGAATTAATCTTAACATGAACAGCTATGTGGCCTGTTGGCACAATATCACAGCGTTTTTATATTTTTGTTTCCCCCAGCAAGTAGCATTTAATCTTTGCCCAGACATTTCAAGGCAGAGCTGTCTTATTTCTCCCGTTATGGCAGGACACCTTCCCACGCTATTGCCTAAAGTCAGAATTTTTGGGAGCCCAGCAGGATGAGCTCCAGCCAATCGCGACCTCCCTCACGCTTCGTCTTCTTCTCTTCCTCTAAGAGCCTCACCATCCCTAAGGCTTACGATTGCCTCTAAAGAAGTTCAGCGATTTGCCATCCTGCATATTTCACCCACGGAGCTCCCACACTCTGCCCCCCTCTTCATGACCAGAGAGGTTAAAAAACATCCTGAGGCTGCGCTTAGTTAACAGCGTATGAAGCAATGCTGCTCCTGGGGCTCTCCACGACGCTCTACATCCCGGCCTGAGAAGGACCAAGCACAGAATTATCTTCTGCTGCCTGTTACCACCTACCCATGGCACTATTTATCGCTGTTGTTACCATTATTTATCACTATTATTATCATCTCTATTTATCTGCGGTCCAGGATGCGCAGCAGGAGTCTTCTTCCCGCTGCTCAACACTCTAAAGAGGGGGGATGTTTTATACAGCGGTTCAGGATGGGCTGTGGAGGGTGGAAAACCATGAGCCAAGGGAGTTAAAAGACCGAGCGACACCTATGGCTATAGATTTCTCAAAAAAGCTGACTTTGGTATGTTTTGTCACAATTACCCACCAAGTGGGACCAGTGGTTTTGCAGGTCACCCAGCAGCAATCCCTCTGCTCGCTCTCTTTTCTTCTGCAAAGTTTCTCCAGGGCTTTTTGCTCTGCCTTTTTGAACTCAGAGGGACAAGAGCCGCACAGGCACTGGGGGGCTACTGGGGGCCATCTGGCCCCAAATTGGGGTAAATTCCTGTAGTGTTTATAGCCTCTCCTGCCACTGCCCACAGGAACCTCCCAACTGACCCCACAGACAACAAACTGTGTTGTCCTGTGCTTATAATGCAGAGCACCGCTCTGACCGTCACTCCACGTCCGTGCCCCTGTAGCAAACTGGCAGATCAGCACCGAAAAAAAAGAGCTTCTCTAGGATGAAAGAGAGAGATTTAATGGAAATTGCCTCCCAAGTCTTCTCCTATGTTTATACAGAGGAAGAGCATCCTGCAGGACGTACTGTGGGATATGGGGTACACCATCCTGGCTTGTCCCAGCACTGCAGGTCTGTGGGACCTGCTGAGCCTCGAAGAGAGCCAGCAGGGACCCTGCCGCTACCAGAAGAGCCTCCTGGCTCCCCAGCGGAGGCAAAACATCTCCCCAGTAATGCTTCTTGTGCCAGCATGTTGACGGCATGTAATGTCTGGGCTAAAAGCTCCAAATAAGAGTGGCATTTGAAATGCAAAAAACTCCTGTATCGTGGAATCTAAACTCTTTGACCCCATGACAAACGGACTTGGGATGACGACAGGTGTGATGCCTCCTGTGGCATGAATAGACGTGCAAAGGGAGTTTGTTGGGAGCTCCCACGGGGTGCAAAGCAGAAACGTTTGAGGGACTCGCTATGTTAGTGATAGTGAGTACAAAACACAGCAGTGCTTTAACTTTGTGCAAATACAGCGGTTAAATACAAAGCAGACAGCCCTCACCGGAAAAAAGGCTAACTGAGGAGGAAAAATCCCACCGTGATTTATATATAGCATAGATTTGTATGCTTGGTGTTTTTATAGTCATAAATTGCATAAGACTTTCTATAATGTTCTGGCAATGTTTTGTCTGAGGATTATTTTGAGGCTGTTAGAAGAGCCAGAGCCTGCCCCAACTCCAGTGAAACTTGAAGCGGAAGATGTAGAGTTGCTGGTGCGATTCCACCCCGACCACGCCGTCACCTTGCGGTGACCAAAAGGGAAATGGCACCAGCCCCAGCGCCTGCGTGACGCCTGTAAAGTGCCAGGATCGATATCTTCACAAAGAAATACCATTGTGACCGAACACTCCCACTGAGCAGCCAAACTGCGACTAATGCTTCCGCCCGCTCTGTCCTTGCTATGGCCAGCATCAGGAGAAGCTTTAGAATATGAAGATAAATGCCCAGGCCAGACGTTTTCAAGGAGAAGAGTAAGAAGCAGTATTCCGTCCGGAATTAGTGCAGAATCTGGCGTGTCTCTGCAGCCCCGAGCACCCTGCGTTGTCCCTAGTCGTGCGATTCTTTAAAAACGAGCAACTTTTTGCAATTATTTGCTGGCACTCCATGAAAAGCAATGCCCCCTTCCATTCTTTCTTTCTGGACTTTTTATTGAAACCAGGCAGTCAAAAAAATACAATTCTATTGGAAACAGGACATGAGGAGAGCTTTCGCCTGTGTGGCAATTTTTCTCCTCGCAATCGGCTCCCGGCGACAAGCCTATTCTTCTCCGGGACTTGAACAATAAATGTCCCAAACAAAGGCGGGTCATGCAGCTGGAGAAAGGATGCTCGAGGTCAGGGCTCCTTTCTTAACCTCCGGGGAGGGCAGTGAGACGGATTGTGCTGGTCCCGCTTTCCTGGGTGAGGCTCACTGCAGCTCCTGGGGGCTGTTTGGCCAGGCCCGGGAGGTGACGGAGACACAAGATGGGGTTCACAGTGCTCTTAGAGTTTCGGGGTTCAGCCCCTGCTGCAGAGGGCTGTCTCCACCAAGGTCCACGCCAATCCTGGGCCGAGGGGCTCCCTCCGTCGCTCTAATCTGACTCCTCTACTTCAAAGGGTAGTTTTGTCAGCTTGCAGTCATTTTTAAGCCACAATTTTAGACTTCTTGGCTGCATTTTTTTAACATTTTCTAAGCCCGCTCCATCCATTTTGGGAAACGCACACATACAGAAATACACTAACAGCGTGGAGCTCTGTACAGCAGTATAAAATAACACTTCCTTTTTTTTTTTTTTTGCCCTTTGGAGTCCATGCCCCTCTGTAACACAGAAAATTCATTTGTCTGCCTCACTGGGTACTGCGTGGGTAAATACGTTAAATACTTTGAAGCACGTTGGCCTGTTTTTTTCCCAGTCAGGGCATCGACATACCTGCACCACAGCTCGACTCAGGAAAACCAGTGAACCACGTAAACCGTGGAGAGATTGAACTGAGCTAATGCTCAGCTCACACAAAACACATGGTTATTCAAAACTCCAGATGGAAAAGAAATTGATGACCGAGCCAGGTAAAACTGGCACAATCCAGTGTGTTTGTGTAGTTAAACTCCTATTTTCCCTGGCAAGGCAAGACACAAGTGGCAGGGACTATCTTTGCTCTCTCTGGTTTTATTCCCTCCTTGCCACTCTGTGCCAATATGCCTTTTTTTTGTTGGAAATGTTGACTCATTCATCCAAAGGGTGGTGCTTGGTGCTTTCCTGCTGCCTCTTCTAGCTGCTCTGGAGCCTTTCTGCCTGCGTTTCACAGGCGCAGACATTTTTATAGAAGAGTAGCGAGCAAAACCCCAAACCCAGCCACCACGGGCAGAGACATCTCCTTCTATCCTGTAACTTGTACGAGTGAAGTTTCCCTTCTGCAAACCTTGCCACCCAAGGCTGATTCACTCTGACCACAGCTTCCCATCCTGTGTGCTTTGCCTACGCTTTCGGCGGTGATGTGCACTCGCAAAGGCAAGAGAGACACTTTCCCTTGGATGTGAGTTTGAATTCATTACAGAGGATCTTTTCTTTTCATTCCAGCACAGGCCTTACCGTACAGTTGACATGGTGTGACTCTGACTTGCAGATCTAAGTTGCTCTGAGCATTAAATCATAGAAGGGTTTGGGTTGGAAGGGACCTTTAAATATCATCTACCTCCAACCCCCCTGCCATGGGCAGGGACACCTCCCACTAGACCAGGTTGCTCAAAGCCCCGTCCAACCCGGCTTTGAACCCTTTGAGCATTCAAACACTTCCAAATCAAAAGATATTTCTTTTTCCTGTGAGTGATGTAACCACAGCCTGAGAACTAAGGGATCCAGCTGGTTCTTGTGCTTCTCACATCATCACCAGCGGCAAAACCCCTGAAGTCGATGCCCTGCAAACAGCCAGCCTTGTGGCCCAGCCAGCAGCCGAGAGCCTGGCACTATTTGCTTGGAGGGTGAAACACGCTTTTGCCCAGTAAAGCCACCAGACCTAGCACAAGACCCAACACTCCGACCACTTTTACATAGCCACCCTTCTGCCTACACCAGCGCTTTAAGGCACTAACACGATATAGTAGAAAAACGTGTGGGACCTGTGAGTCCTGGTGGACAACAGGATGGCCATGAGCCAGCAATGGGCCCTTGTGGCCAAGAAGGCCAATGGCATCCTGGGGGGCATCAAGAAGAGTGTGGCCAGCAGGTGGAGGGAGGTCATCCTCCCCCTCTACTCTGCCTTGGGGAGGCCCCCCCTGGAGTACTGTGTCCAGTTCTGGGCTCCCCAGCTCAAGAGGGACAAGGAATTGCTGGAGAGGTTGCAGCATAGGGCTACAAAGATGATTAGGGGACTGGAACACCTCTCCTATGAAGATAGACTGAGGGAATTAGGTCTCTTTAGCCTGGAAAAGAGGCGTCTGAGGGGGGACCTAATCAACACTTATAAATACTTGAAGGGTGGGTGTCAGGAGAATGGGGCCAGGCTCTTTTCAGTGGTGCCCAGTGACAGGACAAGAGGTAATGGGCACAAACTTGAGCATAGGAAGTTCCACCTAAACATGAGGAGGAACTTCTTTACCTTGAGGGTGGCAGAGCACTGGAACAAGCTGCCCAGGGAGGTGGTGGAGTCTCCGTCTCTGGAGACATTCAAAACCCGCCTGGACGCGTTCCTGTGTAACCTGCTCTAAGGTGGCCCTGCTCTGGCAGGGGGGTTGGACTAGATGATCTACTAAGGTCCCTTCCAACCCTATGATTCTGTGATTCCGTGATTCTGTGTGAATTTACAAACTTACACTTTCAGGACTATCCTTTCGCTTCCTGGAATCTTATGTGGTGGGAGTTCGGCAACAGCCAAAGCCATTTCTCTTTGCCCCCACATTTACAGTAGAGATCTCGCTTTCTTTTTCATAGAATCATAGAATGGTTTGTGTTGGAAGGGACCTTAAAGATCATCCAGTTCCAACCCCCTGCCCTGGGCAGGGACACCTCCCACCAGACCAGGCTGCTCCAAGCCCCATCCAGCCTGGCCTTGAACCCCTCCAGGGATGGGGCAGCCACAGCTTCTCTGGGCAACCTGGGCCAGGGGCTCACCACCCTCACAGTAAAGAATTTCTTCCTAATATCTAACCTAAGTCTCCCCTCTTCCAGCTTGAAACTCTTACCCTGTGTCCTATTGCTCCCTGATCCAGAGTCCTTCCCCATCTCACCTGGAGCCCCCTTTAGGGACTGAAAGGGGCTCTAAGGTCCTCCCTGGAGCCTTCTCTTCTCCAGGCTGAACCCCCCCAGCTCTCTCAGCCTGTCCTCACAGCAGAGGGGCTCCAGCCCTCGGATCATCTCCGTGGCCTCCTCTGGACTTTTTCTTACCATGTTATTTTTACCCCCTTTTTGCATGTCTCCTGCCCTTGCAAGAAAACCTGACCCTGCACTTGCACCATGCGGCGTCTGGCTGTCAACACCCAAACACTATCAAAATCTAGTGCAAAATATGAGTGAAAGAAAATCATAGAATCATAGAATTGGTGAGGTTGGAAGGGACCTTTAAAATCATCAAGTCCAACCATTAACCTGCCCTGACAGAAAACCCCTTCTAAACCATGTCCCTCAGTACCACATCTACCCTTTTCTTAAACACCTCCAGGGATGGGGAACACATAGTTTGATATAAATATCCATTTTGTGGCAGCAGAAGCCACCTACAAGCGCAGGAGGGGCTCCATCCCAGCTTGGGACTCCCTCCTCTCCTCCAACACTTGTATACAGCTGGAGACCAAACTGTACGTATCCCATTCCCAGTGAATTGCTACCAAAACCCCATGTTTATTTTTCTTCCACTATGTTTGCCAGTGGGCTATTTTGGTTCTTTCCAGTTTCAGGATAGGTAACATATTTTTACCCTGATGACAGAAAGGAGTTAGCTATTGCCGTTATGTCAAAAAGCAACTCGGCACTGGGTGGGTTTGACTCGCGTTAGTACGTACTGGTGACTCGGCTGCGTGAAGAGTGGAAGAGAAATACTGAGCCTTTGAGCAAAAAAAAATCATCCTTGCCTGCAAGGGCGGCTTCCCCGATGCCTCTCTTTGATCGCCCCAAAGCAGGTGGCAGCTGCGAGGGCAAGCACAGGGCTTCGTTTCGTTTTACAAAACGGAATGTAAAATGTAGGCACTTACACTGGTTGGGGGCCGTCTGGTCCTGTTTAATTTTTTAACAACCTTCTCAGCTGGAGCCAGCTTCCCCTTTGATGTGGTGCTGGTTTCATTAGTGCTCGTTCAAGGTGAATACTTGATTATCTGTGGGGAGCCAAAGGGGTTTTTCTTTCCCTTTTTCTTTTGACTTTCATAATACTCAGTACAGACAGAGAGCACCCATGCCCTTCCCACGTTAGAAATACAAGGAGCGGCGTCAGGTGAGAATAAGGGTGTTTGGCTAATTCACGCAGCCACAGCCGAGCTTTCTGTGCGAGCTATTTTTGTGCTGCACTTCGCGGTGTTTTCAGTCTTTTGGGGCTCTTCTCTCTCTCAAATCCAGGGCAGTTGCAGAACGGCTTGTAACAAGTATTTCACTGTCCCTGACTGCAGTGGCTCTTCCGCACGATGGCTGTGAGGGATTTGGGAGCACACGAGGTCTTACTGCAGGGCTGATTTCTACACCTGTAGAATTAGAGTATGCGGATGGATGAGTTTCAGCAAGATCAAGGCTCGCTCTTCCAGTTTTCTGCTGAAACAGACCTATCGACCCACTTGGAAGTGGTCCTTCGGAAATGCTAGACAGATCCTAAATGTCTTCTTAGCCCTTCTTTCCCCAGGAAAGCAGCGTAATAGGAGACAGATTATCCAGTATTATATGTGAGATCAAGAAAAGGGCTGCAATTTGGGGGAAAAAAAACAAGAAAACTTTGGTTACCTGAGAACTCGTAAGAAATAAATTCATCTGACCACTTGCAAAAACTTCACAGTTTTCTCTCTTTGATTTCCTTCATGATTTTGAAGACAGAAGACACAGTAATAAGTACTCGGAAGGCGTCCCAGAGATGCTACAAGCTGTCGACTGAATTTCAGGCCAGTTTAGACGTCACTCCTGCTCCCTTTCCAGAGTCCATCAATGTGTCATTCTTAGATAACTTCAATTACTGCTGCAAAGGGAAAGAAGCTACTTTCTCCGGCTTTGGAATAATAATATAATCATAACAGCAAGCACTTAAAAAGCTGTTCTCCACAGGAGATGCCAATGTGCTCTGTAAAAGATTCTTTTACAGCCAGGGCAACGGGGACACGGGAAGGTGGTGACTTGCCTGTTGCCATCCAGCAGAGCTGAGACAACGATACGGGTCCCCTGAGGGGGATGTAGTGGCATAGCTAAAGTCAGCTCCGCAGAAAACCTCCAGCCTTTTCCACAATATTTTGCCATTTCACAGTATTTCTGATTTTGAACTTATTTTTTCCCCTTCTCCTAGCCTTCTCCTCCTGTCTTCCTCCCCTGTCACTCATTCGGCAAGTAGTTCCTTCAACCTACATCCCCAGGGAGAACAAGACGTTTATTCCCACTTCACGCCATACATTGGGGTAGATCTAAACATGCTTTGCTCTGTCATTGGGTGTCTTGGGCAGACAATTGTATACAATTGTATACTGGGAAATTTGGCAGAATTGGTCATTTTTTCACTTCCTGCCAGGATGTTTCTGTGCTCTCCAGGCAGAGCAGGAATGCAAGGACCACACAGCTGCCAGGGCCGGTCGACATGTGGTCCCCGTCTATCTAGAAAACAGCAATCAGGAAAAAACAGGAACAAAAGCAATTCTCTGACATCCTCATTACATCTTTTCTCTTTCCCTTGTAGCATGACAGGACTCCAGGACCCAAAATTCCCATCTACTGGCTCCAGCCTGGGTTTTGATAGATCACGAGGCTCAATACAAAAGCAGAGAGCCTTTGAATATCGTTGCCCAAGCGTATCTTGCTGGAACCAGCCTCTCCCGGCTCCCTACCGAGTCTCCCGCCTGTGAAAGACAATGCTGCGTCATTCCAGAGAGCTGCACGGAACACTGAATAGACTTTGTGTAACAAAATACCACCAGTGTCCTTACCAGCTTCTCACAGATTCCCAGATTTTTGAAAGGCAGGAAGAACCACCGGCTTCATTTCCCAAGAGCACCCAGCACACTCTCTTCCTCCAGCCCCGTTTTCCGCCCAGGAAACTGCTCTTTAATTCGCCACACTGCGCAGAACGGTGCTGTGTGTTAATTCAAAGCCATCAAGAGTCGGAGAGGCCATGAATGGCTGGCTGTCGGCCTCCTGTGCTGTCGTGGTCGAACCCCAGCTGGCAACTAGGGCCACGCAGCCATTCACTCACTGCCTGCCCTCTGCCGGCAGGGCAGGGAGAAGAGGAAGAAAAGGAAAGAAACTCGTGGGGTGAGAAAAAGACAGTCTAATAGAACAGTAACAGAAGAGAAAATAATAATAATAACAACAACAGCAATAACAATGATGACGAAGAAGAAGAAGAAGAAGAAGAAGAAGAAGAAGAAGAAGAAGAAGAAGAAGAAGAAGAAGAAGAAGAAGAAGAAGAAGAAGAAGAAGAAGAAGAAGAAGAAGAAGAAGAAGAAGAAGAAGAAGAAGAAGAAGAAGAAGAAGAAGAAGAAGAAGAAGAAGAAGAAGAAGAAGAAGAAGAAGAAGAAGAAGAAGAAGAAGAAGAAGAAGAAGAAGAAGAAGAAGAAGAAGAAGAAGAAGAAGAAGAAGAAGAAGAAGAAGAAGAAGAAGAAGAAGAAGAAGAAGAAGAAGAAGAAGAAGAAGAAGAAGAAGAAGAAGAAGAAGAAGAAGAAGAAGAAGAAGAAGAAGAAGAAGAAGAAGAAGAAGAAGAAGAAGAAGAAGAAGAAGAAGAAGAAGAAGAAGAAGAAGAAGAAGAAGAAGAAGAAGAAGAAGAAGAAGAAGAAGAAGAAGAAGAAGAAGAAGAAGAAGAAGAAGAAGAAGAAGAAGAAGAAGAAGAAGAAGAAGAAGAAGAAGAAGAAGAAGAAGAAGAAGAAGAAGAAGAAGAAGAAGAAGAAGAAGAAGAAGAAGAAGAAGAAGAAGAAGAAGAAGAAGAAGAAGAAGAAGAAGAAGAAGAAGAAATTGCTCATCATCCAATGATCAGTTGCCCAGCCTGTCCCAAGTAGTGATCACAGATTCCTGCCCCCCAGACAGCCCCAGTGTTATATATATTTATATTTTTATATATTTCTTTACTGAGCATGACATCTATGGTATGGGATATTTCTTTGGCCAGCTTGCCCTGTCTGTGCTTCCTCTCAGCTTCTATGGGAAACTGAAAAAGTCCTTGACTTAATAGAACCATCACTTAGCAACAACTAAACCAATATGTGTTATCAACATTATTCTCATCCTAAATCCAAAACACAGCAGCTTCTAGGAAGAAAGTTAACTCTATCCCAGCTGAAACCAGGACATGTGTTTAATGAAACTCTTAGTTCTCATTTTGGTTTGTCCAGGTTTAACCTCCCAGCACTGGCTGCTCTCATGCCTTTCTGGTGCTTCCCCCACAAAGCACGTAAGCACAGATACCAACTCATTCCTTGGTCTTTGGATAAACTGAACAGACGGAGCTCCTAAATCTGGCTATGAAGCATTTTTGGCGGGCCTCAGGCTGCCTCTCTCTTCTCCCTCCCTCCAACACCAGCTCAGCCTAGTCTTCAACATTTTCTGCATCTGAACATGCAAACTGGATGTGGCGTTTCAGCCACCAACAGCAAAAGCTCAGCCCCACACCTCCCTCTGTCCTGCCCTGGCAGCGTGGCCGCTGGCATGGCTAACTTTGCATCTGTCCGCTTTAAGGTAGATCTTATTTGTCCCAATCAGCTTATTAAGTCATTTATCTCATACCGTGGGACATTCTCCCTTTTTAGCGGGGATGGTTTTTAATCAAAATTGCCCTCTCACATCACTATGAAATCGAGGTGGTTGGTCAGGTAAAATCCTCTTAGAGAAAGCCCAACTTTCATTCTTTCATGTTCTGCTTCAGTTCTGGGAAATTATCCCTTTTGAACTACCCAATGTATTCATTACCGTGTCGGTCCATCCTCTGCCTCTATTAAAACGGAGTCCCAGCCATATGTTCCTAAGATACCGTCAGCTTCCAACGCACGGACCAATCTGTCAGAATGAAATCTGAAATACTGTTATCTCGTGTTGGGTGTAATATCTTCTGGGCTAGGAAATGATCACACATCATTTGAGAAACTTCAAAGAGATTTATTTCTGGTTATATGAGACTTCCAGCATACATCTTGATGATTGAAATCTCCCATTACCCGGTATTTCTTTCCATTTATTACAGATAAAAGCTCCAGGAGCAACTCACCTCTTAATGCGAAGCCATGGTCTGTAATCCCCTTGACAGACACACACACTCACCCCTCACTACACCCCCTAAGTTCCTTAGAGCTGTAATATCTCTGTATTTAACAGATAAATGGGTCACGGTCCCCTTCCCACTCAGCCTTTTCTCTTGGGCACACGCTACTGTTCATACACAGGTTGTCATCAGCAGTTTTAATGCTCCAGTCATCTAAGTCACCCTCCTCTCATTCCATTTTGGCAATTATATCAAATGTCTTTTAATTAATAAGCATTTGCAATTCCTGTCATTACCCAGATTCCTCAGAAACATGGAGGATGAAGAGGAAAGGGTTCATATGGCCACCGAATTTCAAGCCCTGATAATGGAAATCAGGCAATTTGCTTGGCCACGTGATCTGCCTCGATGGATAAAACAAATCTGCCAGTCGCATTTTGGATGGTGCTTTTAGGTAAATAACTGTCCCTGCCCCGTTACGCCAGGCAGCGCGCTTGAGGAATGCTATCAAGCACTGTCAGTCAGTCATCTGGGGAATAATAAATAAAATTCATAGAAATAGAATAAAGGTAGAGAGCTGCAGGGAACTCCATAGCATCTGGAGAAGACGTTTAAAGCCAACCTTACAGTGTCCTGCTCGGAGGAAGGCCCTCTGCCTTTGTTTGGACCTTAGCAGGAAAGGATGTTTATAGGGTTGTGTCTTTTAAATTACACCAAGACTGAGTCAGAGGGTGTGTTTACATTTGGTTGTTGGGTGCTTTTAATATCAGCACAAAGTCCAAAGCATAAATTACTATAACGGGAAAATGAGGTAAAGTCACTTTTTACTGATGTGACAAATTTTAGTGCTGGAAGGCTAATGGGTAACGCGGTGAGTCTGTCTCTGCTGCTGTACCCTGTGCAGTGCGTCTGCAGTGGCATTTGCTCACAAAGCTGAGCATTGCCAGGTCTGTGGGGTTTAGAGACGGAAATACGCACACGGGGGTATGAAACACCTCCTTACTGATGGCAGCTTTTTGGTGCAGGCACATGTAAACGAGCCAGGGAGGAGGTGTAGCAGCAATTACTCCAGCAGTAGGAGGCAACCATTATTGAAATAATCAAAACTTCTGCAAAATCTCCAAAAATACTCTTCAGACCAAGAACAAGAAGGAAATGGGACCAATTCAAACCAGCATCGCACCGTGCACTGGGATTCCTCTCCTTGATGTGGAGCTGTTCCCCCTCGTCAGAGCGAAACATCTTAGAGACCCTCAACCGGCCCAGGAAGAGTTAAAATCTCTGCAATTACTTAGCCCAGACCTAAAGAAAATAAATTCTTTCATATCAAGCCGTGAAACTCAGCGCAATCAGATGCTGACAGAGAGACAGAACACTCTCCAACCATCACAACACGGTGTTGTTCCAGAGTAGATGGTTCCAGGACATTTTGGACTGTGGAGACTGACTAACTCCCCAACGCAAACCTCAACGCGAGCAGGAAGAATGTCTCCGGTTTTCCCAACCAGCTGCTAAGAGCCTGGGCCCAGCTCAAAAGAAATTGGTCTTGACTTAGCGAAAAGGTTTGCACGCGTGTGAAACCCAAATGAACGGGCCGGAGAAACAGGTGAGAGGACTGGAGGTGGGATCTTTACACGAGCTGTCCCGGTGTTTTCATCAGGAGGGTTCTGTTCAAAATTGTTTCCTTCTGTTGTGTTTGTTTTATTCTGTATTTTTATACACCGCTGATACAGTGGAGTCCTGCCAAAACTGGACGTTAAAATGCCAAAAGGAGGAGTCATTCTGAGTCAGTAGGAGCCAGGAAGCAGGGAATCCACAGGCACTTCTGTTCATGCACAAGCTCCAGTCCCAAACTGCTGGCTCTGGAAGCTGGATTTTAGCTAATCATCTGACTTAAACCTGTAATGGTCCATCACGGCTTGTAAGCAGGTGCGCTTTTAGCAAGGATAGTAATTTCCCTGGAAATAACGCAGAGAAAGCTGCAGCCCGAAAGCCCAAGACAGTCCAAATCCCTATGCGAGGCACCAACATTCAGTATTAATTTCACACAGAAGACCCCTTTTTTGTTTGTTTTTGACATGAATACAGTCCTTGGCATCCTATAAGACATGCTACATTCCGGGGGGGATAAATGGAGGTCTGTTGCAGCTTTGACTAGTCTCTTGTCAGACACACAACATCTAATTCACTACGGTATTTCTACTCGTCCCGCTCTGGTTGGACGTACAACGCTCCCACCATGACACTACGATTTTTTGCTGGGAGGGCTGATGTCTTCTTTGATTGCTTTATCTGCTGTAAAGCAAAGGAAAAAGGGATGGCCTTGGAGATCAGTGTGTGGCTCAGCCCCAAGGTCAAGGCAATATATCTTGAAGGGCCTTTCCCTTTCTACAGAACGATATAGTGGGGTTTGCCCACCCAGTCTCTCTCCCTGGGTTCTCATCCCAACCAGCAACTGCCACGTTCAACTCACCTACAAGTGTCTATGGCCAGGCTCATTTTATGATTTGCCCTTTTAATCAGTGGAGAGAAGCAGGTTCCCAAAGGACACGGTTCATCTCATCTTCAGTTTGGAGTCTGAACCAGCCTGGGTGAACTGCCCCTGGGATGACTCTTTCCCCCATCGGTGAAAAGGCGGGGGGCCAGACGCTTGGATGGGGCTGTTCTCACTGTAAGGGCCCGCTTTTAGCTTAGGAGAAGGAAAAATACGGAGACCTTGTGCCCTCCAGTCCTCCTTGCTGAGCTGGGAAAGAAAGAGTCTCAGACACGGCGTATAAAACATTTCCCTTCCCACAGCCTTTTCCTCTCTTGTCATTGAGAAGATGACATTTATATTTGCAGAGTGTTTAGCACAAGGGACCCCCACTCTCATTTCATCCTTGGGCGCCGCTGTAGTAAAAATAATAAACAGTTGAATGCGGCGGTGGGGGTTGGGAATGATGCCAGCTAACATTTAAAGGACAGGCCCGGTTATTTCTTGATGAAAACCAGCATTTACAGAAGGCCTTTCACCCCGAGGTGCTTCACAAATTACAAACATACATCAGCACATCGGAGAACGGGCGAAACGGCCGACTTCAAAGTTTTGGCTGGGAAAATCCCACACACGGCCCACTGCAGGGAGCGATTCACCTGCCAGATACCAAAAGGCAAGGCACAAGGGAGGGTTTGCTGTTCGACTCGAGGCATGTCCAAGCTGCAAAGAGGACCAAAGGATCATCTTTCTCCTCTTTGGAAATTATTTGGATGGTCTGTGAGTGTCTGTGTTTAAACAATGATACTCCCTCACTGCCAAAGTCAAAACCATCTATGTTTTATTGTGTTTCAACATGTTTGTAAGGTCCATGTGATTGTTCACCTTTATTTCCTCTCCAAAAAAGTGTTCCTCTCCACTTCCTTCACGCGCGCTCGTGCCAGCCACCCCTTCCTCGCGAGCAGCAGTCCTGCAACACCACACCACTGCAAAGACCCAAAGGAGAAACTAAACCTGACAGCCAAAGAAACCTTAAAAAAGATGATTCAGGAGTTTTATCTGAGAGCGTGGCAGGAAAATTCACTTTTTCTGAAAACCTTGGAGGGTGAAAGAGCCTGAAACTGAGCATGGAGGTGAGGAGCACGCCCTGAAGGTGGGTCTGGAAGGACTTCCAACCGCCTACCCTGAGTGTGCAGCCACCTTCCCTCTAGCAGCAAATGTGGGACCGAGAGGGGACCATGCCATACACAAGCTGCATCGTGGACATTTCCCAGCATCACTCACCACCCGGGAATTTTGTCCATCCATCTTCAGGAGCCTGGATAGGGATCGGCAAATCGAACCTCATGCTCAATTAAGTGACATTTTTACAGAGAAATCACAGGGTACAAAGTGCGTCTAAAAAGCTGGTGGTCCAGAGAGAAACTTCAAGGTCTGACTGACATCCTTTAATTTGCCTTCACCAGTTTATACTGGGACTTCCTGCTTTACACAGTGCTCCCTGCCTGTCCCAGTGAAGATCAAGAGGCTTTGGTGCTGGTGGTGAGTGGGGAGGCTTTATAACCATTACAGTCAGAAGTAAGTGAGGAATAATAAATGGAAGTATTTGGATGTAATTGTCCAAAGGAAAATGCAGATTGTGCAAAAATAAAAGCTTCTCAACGGTGTCATTTTTGAAACTGCAAAATAATCACAGAAGCGAAATACAGGAAACCCCAAATTAGAGACATCTGAGCATCTAGAAACCGTCTGAATACTTTCTTCTTCTCCCTAATTTCCCCAATGCTCTGATCCACCATTAGTTCTGCAAGGCCAGGTTTGTTTTCAGAGTGATTAATGATTACCAGCAGCAACATTTTTTTTTTCCCAAGCCCTTCTGCAGATCAAGGGAGGAAAAAAGTGCAGCTCAGACATAATTTCTGCCTCACGCTTCCTGCTCTCGGCAGGGCCAAACTCCCTGAACAGCACGGGCAGCTACAGGTGGTATTGCCAGGAGAGGATTTTCTCCGTCTCCTAACTGACCCACCCACTCATCCTTCCAGAGCTGACGTTCTTTGTCTTTTATTTATATTAATGAACTCCACCCCAAAGAGTTTGCTGCGTGATAAGAACTCGGATAATCTATTAAAAGGCCTCGCGTCGGGTGGCTGCCCCTGTTGAAACGAGATTTGCATGTTGTCGGGAACACATTCCTGCAATTCAGAGCCTCCCCTAATTGCATTCTCCTGCATATTAGCATGAATTAAAGCCTGGTTGCAGAGATCTCGCCTTCCTATTTTGTTCTTGTAATGGTTTTTGTTCTGGCTGTTGCTGCTGAATAATCCCCTCTTTGGCAATCAAACTGAACCTGAAAATGTTATGAGACTTCAGAGCAAATGAGTTCATTTTAGGCGGCAGATAAAGTTTCCAGCAGAACAACAATGCCCTTGACGAGTTAACCTCCCGCTGCTGCAGCGTTTCCTGTTTTCTCATTGTCCTTTAAGCTTTATATTTTTTATAAGCATTAAATTGGAATTTATGTACACTAAGAAACACTGAAATTATAAATAATCTAATCCCGATAAATTTATAGAAATAAATAGATGGAATACTGAAAAGGTATCATTAGGGTCTGTCCTTTTAAACAGACTGCAGAAGACATTATTATGAGTTCTTATGCCAAGAAGTGAGACCGTATCATGCCTAGACATTATCTCATTAACATCCTGTTCATTCCCAAATCTAAATCCAGATTACAATTGTTTAGTTTGGTGTGTGTATATACAATTGTCTACCTTTTGGAGAAGTCAAGAGATCCAAGGCTACTGCAAGTACATGAGTCTCCATCCCCACAGAAGGCTAGCATATTCCACGGGTCCCTTCTCCGAGTTCAAAAGGTGCCTTTGCCAAGGACAATTCTTGGAATCATCCTCTTTGCATCCAAGGAAATGCCTAAATTTGTGCCAACCGCTAAAGATATGTACCATGACCTAAACCCCATTGCATTCATCTCTAGCAGGGCAAACGCATTAAGAGGTAAGATGCTGCTAGAGCTGGAAAAAAGAAAGACAGTCTGATCAACCTTGTTCCCTGATAAAAGTCACAGCAAACACTCTGGGAGAAGAGGATAAACATCCTGCCTCAAAGTTCCAGTCCGCCCGTGTTGCCCTCCAAGCGCTTGAGAAACCAGAGAGGCGCTGCTCTTTGTTGGTAGCAGAACGGAAGGCTGAGGTTACATCCAACACGCCAGCAATTTTTTTTAAACACCTTCAGCTTGCAAATCCTTCATAGAATTACAAACAAGGGAGTCTCCAGTTACAAAGGGGTGGCATTACTCCCGGGAAAACAGACTCTCCTTCAGGACATCACTTGGTGGATCGTGTAACCAGCTTCCGAGGAGCAATATCCTGAAACACCAGCACCGTTTGCAGCAGCTTTTCACCTTGCTGAGAGCAAGGCTGCAGGGGAGAGCAGGGGGCAAAAATAACTTCTGTAGCGCCGTACCGGTGTGCCCAACCTGCTCCTGATACCCAAATGAGGCGGTTTAATGCTGTTACGAGTCTCTCTGCACTCCGCTGCTGGGCTGTGGGGTAAGCATCTCCCGTTAATCCAATTTTCAAGGCACCTCGGGGAAAGTTTGTGTTAGATTACAAGTTTGGCCAACGAGGGAATTGATGTTAGGCTTCTGTAAGAAATGTGCCTTGTAACAGCGCAGCATATTGATGCAGTAACTAAAACAATACAAAACCACTGTAAAACACGTTAAATAGATTAAGAATTGGCTAAATTCAGGTCTCAAATATAATTATAACCAGAGAAATTTTCTTTGAGTGGGTGTGTGTTTGGAGACATCCCATAGGGACTGGTTCTTGGCTCTACACTGTTGTATTTTATCAACAACTTAGGGAAAGAAAAAACACCTTTAAAACATTAGCAATAAATTTTTCAGATGAAAAATGCTGGGAAAATGGTAAAAAGAAGGAATATAGGTCACTGATACAAACGGGCCATTGGTAATCTGAAAGTAAACCAGTACAACCAAGTTAAGTCACAAGATCAGAGAATCACAGAAGATACTTGCCCGGTGGGGGCTGCAGCAGTTCTACACTGGAAAATCACAACCGAAAAAGGGTTGCAAGACACAGTGAGCAATCAACTGTCCAGGAACTGACCCATTCTGTATACACGTAAGCAGAGGAAATCCAGGGAGGAGAGGAGGATTGCGTTGTCTGAGTATTCCCCCTCTCCCAAAACTGCTGCCAACGCATTGTGCCCTGCTCTTGTGTCCACAAAGCAAGTAGGAGGTTGAAAAGCTGGACACTATTCAAGAAAGAGACACAAGAATGTGCACAAGTCTGAGAAAGATGGCTTGCAGGGAGAGATTTAAGGACCTTAGTCTATTTGGCTAGTCACAAGAAAGCTGAGGGGTGGCTGGACTCTGATCCAAGAGCCTCCAGGGAGAAATCCAATATCAGAAGTTGTCTTCAGTCTAGCAGACAGAAACGTCCCATGCCACCAGGCTTGGTCTGAGTTCCCATACCAGGGGCATGTCTTGGCCATGTCCTGCCGCTATAGGTGGGGAACACACTGACCTTTCAAAGAGAAATCCAGGTGCCTGGTCCAACCAAGAGCCACAGCGTGCTCTGACAGGTCCTCCCATCCAGTCAGGCTGGAGACTGGGAGCCTTTTGAGTGCGAATGTGGCCAAAGAATTTGGATCCAGGATGCTCCAGCTCTGTTTCATTCTGTGGTTTTTGTCGCTGTTCTGATCCCGGTGCCAAAGAAATGTTGCATTGTTTGAGAGATTTGAATCTGATGGCATAGCCCGTCTCAGAACAAGCACTTTCAAAGCTCTCGTCTAACCCCTCAAGAGAGAAGATGAAGCAAGAGACAAAGATAGCAGGCTCAAGCAAGAAAACTGCCGTGCCTTTTCCCCCTCGGATGAAGGAAGGATTATGCACTGACCAGTTTGAGCAAGAGAAAAGTGGAAAGGCTGGAGATCAGCAACACTTTGGAACGCTGTACACGAGAAAGACATTCCAAATAACAGTCATTTACTGGGCCTGTATCTCAGCAGCATTTATTTCCATTGTCCTACCTGCCCCTCTTGAAGACCTCGTATCCCATCATTTCAAAGGCCAGTAGCCAAACGTGACAGCTAAACAAAGGTCAGGAGGGGTGGCTAACATCAGGCTGACTCCATCTGGCTGCAGATACCGCCTCGAGTGCGGTCCCTCCCTTTTCGTCTGTGTGGGTTTTCTTTTTCGGCTCTACTGGGAGATGGCTGGAAGCACAAAGAGGGGAAAAATAACCGGTGAATACGTAACAGGAACAATTTGTTCTTGGATTTCGAGCTGTCTACAGACAATACATAAGCCAGTGTTTTGAGTGAAAAAATTGACTAATGATCCCTACAAGGAGTGTGGAATAATTAATGCCTGGAAGTGACATCCAGGGATATGGGGAAGGTGGAAGTGGGTGTAACGGAGCGGGATCGCGGCAGTGTTTGAGAACAGCTCACACCATTGGAGGTAGCGTTTCACGGGGGAGCAAGATGTGAAGCAAGTACGTGATGAAGAACAAGCTGGACGCTTTAGCACACTTTTAAAGTGTCTTTAACACATTATAAGAATGTGTTAAAAACAATGTTCCTGTATTTTGCAAGCAATCACAACGCTAGCTGCAGGTTTTTAATTGCACCACATTATTGACTTGCACGAGCTTTGCAAAATATTGCTGAAACTCAGGCCATTATACTTAAGAACAATGGCGTGACCTACTCAAATATTCAAACACTGGTGAATAAACGAGTATTGTTCTGTATTTTCTCAACAAATTGTTGCTTCTTCTGGTTGAACCTTGTGTTCGCTGTAAAGACTACTTTCTTATGGCCCTTCTAAAAGCTTATGTGCAAGTGCAACATATAATTTGACGTGCTTTTAGTTAATTGCCCACGCAGCTGAATTCTATATAACTGCGGAATTCCAAAAAGGCAAAAATTGGACCTGTTTGTTTATTTTCTCTTCAGTGGGAACTGAGCTTTCTACTCATCAGTGACTGCAGCTGAGATTAATTCATCATCACAATAGTAAAACAAGAAGTGCATTCATTTAACGGCACGTTAGACTGTGCCTGCAGTTTAGCCCCTGTGCAATGTGGTTGCTATGGCATTTGTGGGTGGTGGTGGGGAGGATGACAGGAGATTCTCAACATAAATGCCAAACCACACTCTAATATATGTCATACTGACCTGCTATTAATTCAGTGGCTGCTCTTTTATCATCAAAAAAATAGATCAGCTCAACTTTCACTTCAAGACTAGATGTGAAACTCAAACCAGCAGTGGTTATAGGAGTGTAAATCACATGACAGAAACTTTAAAGGTTGGGGGGGTTTTGCATTGCCGGGGCTTTCTGAAACCATGGAAGGATTATAAGGAAATGGGAATAAGCTGACAGTCGCACTACAAAGTTGGGCTCTGCACCTGCCCATGGATGTAGTCTGAGCATTTTCATCATGCCTAGAGAAAAGGAGGCTGAGGGGAGACCTTATCGCTCTCGGCAACTACCTGAAAGGAGGGTGTAGAGGGGTGAGGGTCAGTCTCTTCTCCCAAGGAACAGGCAATAGAACAAGAGGAAACGGCCTCAAGTTGCCCCAGGGGAGGTTTAGATTGGATATTAGGAAAAATTTTCACACTGAAAGGGTTGTCAAGCATTGGAACAGGCTGCCCAGGGAAGTGGTTGAGGCACCATCCCTGGAGGTATTTAAAAGACGGGTAGACATAGTGCTGAGGGACGTGGTTTAGTGGTGGTTTTGTCAGTGTTAGGTTGGTGGTCGGACTAGATGATCTGAAAGGTTCCCGCCAAACTAGGCAATTCTATGATTCTATGATGATTCTAAAATGTAATGGTTGTCAGGACCACGTTAACTTAAATATAAGGATTTCTTTCCCTGCAAAACCCGTAGCAGAGCTGGGTATTTCTTCAGTCTCATGCTCTTTATTTACAAAGAATTTGGAAGTTTGTTTTCCTTGGCTTTGAGAAGAATCAAATAATGAAAAATCATAGAATTATAGAATGGTTTGTGTTGGAAGGGACCTTAAAGGTCATCCAGTTCCAACCCCCTGCCCTGGGCAGGGACACCTCCCACCAGACCAGGCTGCTCCAAGCCCCATCCAGCCTGGCCTTGAACCCCTCCAGGGATGGGGCAGCCACAGCTTCTCTGGGCAACCTGGGCCAGGGGCTCACCAGCCTCACAGGAAAGAATTTCTTCCTGATATCTGATCTAAATCACCTCTCTTCCAGTTTGAAGTCATTACCCCTTGCCCTATCGGTACATGCGCTTGTAAAAAGTCCCTCTCCAGCTTTCTTGCAGGCCCTCTTCAGGCACTGGAAGGTATCCCTGGAGCCTTTCATGGTCCTTTTCCTCAGGACTGTGCTTATCATCTTTGTGCCAGGGTCTGGGGCTTGTTTTTCAGCTGCTTGGAAGCTGTTCTCCACCCACGTGTCCTGCACATGCCTTTGTTTGGACGGGGACAGACAACTCTTCTGTGTCGTTCCTACTATTGCTTCAATTCTCTGTGTCTTTAGTGAAGGTTACTGGCTAATTACGGTTACATTAACTCCAAGACATCTCAAAGAGCGTCCTGTGGAATACAACATAATTATATAGGAAGCAGAAGGTATGGATTAGTGTTTCCTACTTCAGATCAGCAGCCCCATGAGCATCCTGTCAGGACCATACCAGAAGCTGGTGGCTTCTTGCTCATAGGAAGGTGACACCCTTCCTGCAGGCACACATATCTGAAACCGCTCTGGAGGTGGCTATCAACGGGCGTTCAGAGTGTGCTGGCACTGGACTCTTCCCAGGAGAGCGGCCTGCCTTAAACCCCAGCTTCTCCGATGGTTGCACCAGGCGTATGGTGAGAAAGGTGAAGATTCAGGCATTGCCTGCTGCTTGCGTTGGCAAGTAAATTACTGCCAGAAATAAGTTCAGCAGAGGATGTGAAACCAGCTGGTAGGTGCCAAGGCTTGTCCTCTTGCCTTTCCCTGCATTGTTTTCTGCCCTGCAGGTCCTGACCAAGGTCACAGCCGGAGATATGCCCATTTCCGTCGGCCCCCAACTGCAGAGCGAGCCCGAGCAGCGAATACTGGAGCTATTCATAGAGGCAGCCAGAGTTTCTCTTGTTCGGTGTAAGCATTTCAGCTCATCTGGCACTTTTCATTCAGGAGCATTAACCTACAGTCCAATAATTAAGTACTATATGCTTTTAAATTTTTAATTAGTTACATGCGTTCGAGAGCAAATGGTCTCTTTTCCCCCCTGACAGACACACATAATTCCTCTCTGCGTTAATGGGATTTACATGGGTTTATCAAGTGATAATAAAAGCCTAAACGTCAGCTTCTGCTAACATTTACTATATAATTTCCTGCTCTCTCAACACACAGGGAGTATAACTGTATGCTATTAAGTGCAATGTAACAAAGAGAAAGAACATTTCAGGTTAATGCTCGGCTTTCCCCATGTCATTGTTGGAAAACTGTCACCTACATGGTTCTTTGTGAAGTGCTATGACAAATGGCACAGAACGAAGCAAATCAAAGGGAAAACTGATTGAAAAGTTGCGGATGGGTCTTTTCTCCCCTGCAAAAGGGCCCAGCTGTACTTTGAAAGATCTGGGTGAGCAGAAGGCTTTGTGTGAGTGTCGGAGGTTGCACCAGCAGGAGAACGGGAGGGTCCGTGCAGCACCTTACTCTTGCTCTGAGGGGAATGTATGAAGAAGGTAACACCAGCTGGGCTGATTTCATCTATTATGTGCCTTCAGTCTCCCATCAGGCAGGCGTGAAACAAGTCCTTTAATGCTACCTCAGCATTCCTGGGGGCTGGAAACAAGGTTTGGTCCCAAAGGGTAGGAATCAGCTCTCCCAACTTCGGCTGTCTGCAGCGTAGGTGCCTTCTTGTCCTTAAAGTGCCTACGTCTTTCCCCCAAATACTGCAGAATAAAACTAGCACGTCTGAAGTTTGGTGACAGCGATTCCACGTGAACGGTGCATGAATGGCTCTGGTTTCTCCATGATTTCTAGCTACAAAGCTTTGGCCTCTTTCTTCTCCTGGACATGCCCTTGTCTTTGATGATGGGAAGAAACCGCTACAGACGGGTGTGCACAAGACTCGTCTCACCCCTGCTCTGTTCAGGCACCTTTAGGGTAGGATGGGCTCCATTACAAACCAGATTATTGAGTTGCAGCCATTTCTGCGGTTGTTCAAAACAAACCGTTTTAAAATCTCTTCTTAATGCCAGTAATTTTTCATGCTCTGAGGGCTGAATTTTGCGTTGAGAAGTTTCCTTCTGTGAAGGCTTCTCACAGATCATGCAGAAACACGCAGCCTGGATACATCTGATGCGCAGTTTCAGTGCAGAGTCTCAACATTGTTCTTCCGGCCGTTCTTACGTGCCACAGCAGAGGTGACTCGCACAGAAGAAGCGGAATGGGAAGGGAGTATGAAACACAAGCAATTTTAGTCACCGCCAATACAAATTCTAGCCACGTGCTTCACCACCTCCCAGAGAAAATCAGATTAGCGTTAGCAATAACACCGGGCAGCTCTGCTTATTGGAAAAATGGAAAAGGAAAACCTCCGCAGAGGGTGACTGCTCCAGGTGGAACTTCTGTTGGACAGATGCTGAAAACCGATCTCCCCAATGCACCCTACAGCCAGAAGGACCGACAGGCATTTATTGTGCCACCGAAACATGGCTTGATGGAACAGCCATGCAATTTACTGCCTTTTATCCAGGGACTGAAATAAAATAGGAGAGAGCGGGTGGGTTTTTTAAAACTTTCCTATTGTAAAACTTGCCTGTTGTAAGGGGAATGTGGTGCAGGCTCAGCTGCAGGCGAATCCGGCCAGAGGCGTCCCACACACATACCAAGGCATACATCAGGAGCCATACGCAGTACGCAGACACCCTGAAATCCCAAATAAATATCTCGAAAATCAGTTGTGCTCCGGGGGAAACAAGGGGCCTGCCCACACGCAGAATTAAGAAGTTAATTAGTGTTTAAATATTTCCTTGCAAGCTTTGGCACCATTACTGCTTGAATGAGTATAAAACTAGGGAGAACATGTGACTATATGGGAGAAGAAGGACTCTGGTTTTCAGTATGAAAAGATTATTTGTAAGATAAATTACAAACAGAAAACATGCAGGTAAACTGTGCGTGTTTTTTGTCACAGCTTTACTATGGCATGATTGGGAACTGAGGGAAATACTTTTTTAAAAAGCATATTCGTTTTGATCTAGCAGTGACCTTTTAATACATTCAGGTCGCTGCAGGGGAAACAAAGCTACCCGTGGTCTTCTGCAGGAAAGGATGAAGAAAAAAGGCACTTTGAGATCACATAAAATCCAGGATTGGCCATGGGGAAATACATTTTCACTCACAGAATCCCAGAATGGTAGGGGTTGGAAGGGACCTCTGGAGATCATCTAGTCCAACCCCCCTGCCAGAGCAGGGTCACCCAGAGCAGATTGTACAGGAACGCGTCCAGGCGGGTTTGGAATGTCTCCAGAGACGGAGACTCCACCACCTCCCTGGGCAGCCTGTGCCAGGGCTCTGCCACCCTCAAAGTAAAGAAGTTCCTCCTCATGTTTAGATGGAACAATGATCTGTTCATTTTAACACATTCCCCTGTATGACCCCAAGGTAGGATCCCAAAATCTTATTGGGTTTGCCAAGAAGACTTGTCTGTCGCCTACAGTCAGAGAAGACTGGGGGATCTCTGCTGTAGCTGGCAGTGGACAGAAGAAATACTGCTTTCCCAGTCCTGGAGTCACTTTTATATTTACCCATTTGGGACGGAAGCTACGATTTGGTTTTGTTATCTCTTTTGAGCACCACCAGCACACAGCTAATGCAGCGCTGGGGGAAATACGGATGTCTAAGGTACCGTGCCGAAGTTTTTACTCTCCCCTTACTGTTACTGTACAACTCCAATGGGAATAGATGGATGGTGGAAAAGAGTACGGATTTATATTTTATGCTGCACACCTTGGGCTTTTGCATTTTCCTTTAAAAAAGATTTTTGAACTCACTGGCTTTTAATTTACTTATAGGCAAAGTTTGCACATTGTCTCTAACGGCACAGCAATTTCACTGCAGGTACTGCAGCTATACATTTCTTTTTTTCAGGCTTCCTGGGATTTCGCTTTAAGCTAGGTGATTCTGCTTGCAGAAACAAGTCTAGCACATCAAAAGGGAAAGATCTTTGCATCATAAATTAAAAAAAAAAACCACATGGGTAGTAGAAAGGTTTCCAGGCTGAAGTTCTCCATGATGAGAATATGCACTTACCGAGGTGTGAGTCTAGCAAATAGTTATAGATGGGACCAAAGCTTTATGGGAAGACACGAGAAGGCTGGAGAGGAAAAACATCACTGCTTTAGTGCTTACTAATTGCCACCTGCGTTGTAGTTGCAACAGCCTAGTTCGCTTCTCTTAATGGCTGATAAACAGTTTAGTTTTATGTGTGATTCTTTGTCTAGAGAAGTTCACTCGTACCAACATGAAGATCAATGTTCCCCGAGCACAGCTGCAGCGCGGCAGCTGCCTGCCATCAGGACGCATTAAACTCATCTCCCAAAGTTCTCTCCCAGCTTTGCCACCGACTCATTTCTCTGACCTTGAACAGGATGTTTTATCTGCTGAGGTACCACCTGGCGCGCCTGCAGATGGGAATCCTTCTTACCTTTCAGAGACCACGATCAATTTATCTAAACTTGTATCTATAATGCGCTTTGAGCTCTTCAGAAGAAACATCACAGAAGCGCAGGCATTATTGAAACACACAGGTAGAAGCCGTGGATAAAACAGTCTTTCTGGAAATGACTCTCATGGTCTCAATTGCCTGTATGGAGTGTTTGTCCTCAGCACGTGCTGGACACAAAGCTCTGAATGTGTTCTTTTCTTTTAGACTTGAAGAAGTGGATCAGCAATGAGAATATTGCTTTATTTTATTAGGAATTGGTGCTTCCATTTAACCCTGAGTAAGAGGAAAAATAAATAAATGGAAGCAAATCTCACGTTTTATTTCTCCCTTCCGGCTTCTGCAACTGATATGCATGTTTGTATACATTTATCTTACAATTTGTAACTATATTTAAGAAAACTGTATAATGGTTGAGAACCCCTGACGTTTTTTATAAGCTAGGCAAGCTCCACAGTCCAGTTCCCAACCCAGCCCCTCGAGAATCTTTACCCATACGGTTGTTGTAGCATGGGGCTGGAGTGAACAGCAAGAAATGAGAACACTTTGAGTATTGCTGCTGAGGACTCAGGATCTTAAAACCCTGGCCCAAAAGGACTCTCATCAGGAAAACCTCAAGCCTGAGGTTTTCATTTCAGAGGGAAGGATCAGAGTGGCTCCCAAAGACAGCTGGGACAGAAAAAATGTTTTCGCATTGCGGATGCTCAAGGGAGAGGACCCAAAAGTGAATGGAGAAGTAAGTTATTTAAGAGGGGGGAGGCACCTTGAAGGGAGAGAGAGAGGAAGTGGCTGCTGCCTGTAGATACAGAACAGGAGAAAAGGGAAAGAAGTTTTTTACAGGAGAAAAGTGAAAGAACTGTTTAACCTAAGGCCCAACCTGTGGAAAAAGGCAAACGCAAATAACACCACGGACAAACCTGGGGTGGAGACCGAAAGAAGGTTCTTACTCGTGACCACTTTTCTACTGGGAAGTTACCTGTTTTGTGGTTGAATTTGACAAGTTCAGGGTCAGGGCCATTCCATGAGGTGGCTGGTGACAGCCGGGCACTGCACCGAGGGCTCGTGAGCTTCCGTTCAGTCCCAGCCTTGCTCCTTGCAGGATGGTCCCAGTCTATGTGTCACCATAGGATAGGTCCCCAGGCCTAAGTATTTCCTTTCATGGCAATAATAATGAATGTTAAATAGTAGCATTTATTTTTAAATAAATAATAAATATGAATAAAAGCGTAAAAGAAAGGGCTTATTCCTCAGCTGGGATGAATAGGGGTAGTTCCGCTCACTTCTGTGGCCACGTTACGGCAATGAAGGATTTTGTTCAGCTACAATTAATCACCAAAAAAGGACTTGATCTCCTTTTGGACTAGGAGTGTCATTAGCTCCTTCCTTAGTCCGTCCTTCCAAAATTCTGCTGAACAAGAGAGGAAAAAGGATGAATCATTGCAATACTGCAAATATTTGGCTGGTGTAGCAGTAGCAGAAGCCATTCTCCTACAGTAATCTCTTCCTCTGTGGGCTCACTTCAGTTTATTTTAGCTCATGAATGAATGTATCAAGCATGTCTCTTGAAATTCAAGACAAATGCTTTAATTTAGAGTGAAAAGGCAAAATAATGAAGTTGATCTGTGTACCTAAAAAGAAATATCACTAAGCCTGTAGTTAAGGACATCAAATATTCCACAGGTGACTTTCCAATTTTGGAATTTCCAATTCCATGTAATTCCAATACTTGATGCTAAGGGTGCAATGTAAGAAAGACAAGAGAAGCCGCATGGACTCTAAACCAGCCCACATTCATTGTGGTCAACAATTTGTATCATTTTTACTGAGGGGACACTGCCCACCCCAGTAGTTTAAAAATAACACTACTATTGCTATTGAATTTGTTCTTAATTTTTGTTTCCCATGGAGTAGTTCTCAGGCAGAGAGCGACTGAAGCGGTGCAGGGACTGGGTCTACCCACATACAAACTGCAAACCTTCTTGTAATTTCCGCTGGATGTAAATAAAACTGCTCCAGCTCTTCACCAGCCCTAGAGAGAGGGTGTTCTCTCCACTGGAGGGAGTTACTGATAAACTTGACATTCCAGAAACTCTATTGCCAAACTTTATGTAATATTTTATCTAAATTTCACAGTTTATCTCTCCCACATGAACAATACTGCTTTCAAACACTTCAGTGGTTAAACCTCTCAGGTACCATATTAAAGCAAGTCTCGTAAGATAGGAACTCTGTACACAAAAAAGTGGAAGTTAGATGGGATGAATATCCTTTGTAATATAAATATAATATAAATATACTTCGTAATAAAGTGTATTTAGAAAAAGTGAAATATGTTAAAAGTTAAATTGTTTTGAAACTTTTCAACTCAAAAAGAGGAATCCAACTGTAAGACTGAACACACACATTTAAGATCTAACTAGCAGCAACTGTCAAATTAATACCTGATTTTATTAAAAGATGAAGTTTTGTAAAAGAAAAGTACTCATTTATGCCATGACCCAGTGGTGCTTAAAAGACACTAGAATGTTATGCTCTATTATGGTAAAAAAAGTTAGCTGCAATTTGTCTTTAACAGAACAAAAACTTCAGAACTAATTTTAAAAATCTATAAGGTCAGTCTCAGCATTATAACAGGGCTAAGTAAAACTGCGTTTGGCTTGGCAAACTGGAAATGGAACTGGAAGCTGGGTACTGGAGGGATTTTCAGGAAGTCGCTTCTCTTTTTCTACCTAAACATTTTGGAATTCTTTAGAAATTCATTTCATGTATAGCATGGTAAATTCAAAACTTCTCTGAAATGTATTGTGGTTAGAGCTGATAGTACTGCAGGGAAATCCTATTTTCTGCACTAGTTATGTCTACTCTTTACATTTACTCTATATGTAATTATATGCGTGCACAAACCGTTTTATATCAGAGTAGTTGGGATAATCTGGTCCTTAGCAGAGACAATTGCTTTTCAGGGCACTAGAAAGTACATTGAAAACTTCTAATTATTCTTGAATTCTCACTTCTGAAATATTATAATGATTAAGTCTGGGCAGTGCCTGGCTTGAGAGCAGCCCTGAAGAAAAGGACTTGGGGGTGTTGGTGGACAAGAGGCTCAACATGAGCCCTCAGTGTGCCCTTGCAGCCCAGAAAGCCAACCGTATCCTGGGCTGCACCAAGAGAAGCGTGGCCAGCGGGGACNGAGGCTGATGCCCTTTAAAGAATACAGATAAACATATAAACCAGAATCCAACAAGTGGTCTCTCGCTATAGGAAGGGTGGGAGAGGTCTAGGTGCCAAGTAGCCCAGATGTTAGCATCTGGAAGAAACACTGCCACCAGCACCCAGCTCTTTGTTCGCCTTACCAGGCATTCCCAGGCATTCCAACTGGTGGCTCTGCAGATGCCTCCAAGTTTCTGAGCTAGTCACTGGAATACCTTGATATGCTCAAGGAGCTTTTCTTTTCCTCCTACTAAATCATAATGACATAATAGATAAATACTCCCAAAATATCATATGTTTCCCAGAATATTTACATATTATTTCAATGTAAACTTAAAGAAAACAATATCCTCTGCAAAATAAAAAAGAGAAGAAAAAACATGGTGAGAAGTGAGGGACTTTATTTCTATTCCTGGCGTCAACACCTGTGAGCTTCTGTTTTCAGACAAATGGGCTCCTCTCCTTAGAGCAAAGAGCAACCAATATGTACCTCTACAGAGAAGAATTTGCTTTTTAAGCATGAAATCTCTCAAACGTGATAATGGTCTTGGTTTATTATGGATTTTTTACATATTTTGTTACATATTTATTACTTAATTACATTTTGGTTGCATTTATCTGATTTAAATCATAGCAAAAGACAGCATTGGGGTAACTAACAGGAGCTTGAAAAATCTTTACACTTGCTGCACCTGCTCGGTCAATAAACAAAGCAGCTCGGAATGTAACTAGCCTAACATAAACAGATTTTTTAAAAAGTCTGATGCGGGAGCTGATCTAGCAACATCGAAACAGTAAGGAAATCTTTGCTTCTCCGTTACGCATGACTCTAGTCCTTCACTGAAACTGTAGGAGGTTTTTTCCTACGATACAGATAAGAGGGTTGGGAAAACAATTGTGTGAAGGAAGAGAAAACCCCCTGGCTCACACACTTTGACTTCGACGTTCAGGCAGCTTCAACCTCTTTTCTGAACCTCTCCTGACTGTAACTCCCAGTATCTCCCCACAGCTACGCAGTCACCACGCCTGTTTTACAGACCAGAACTGGAGGCATCAAGACACAAAATGACATTAAAGCCCGCTTGAAGTTCATAGCAGAAAAAAAGACCTAACGCTGCACTGCTTCTTCTAACTTGGAAACTATTTGACAGCTAAATATCCTGTCTGTGTATTGTGCTGATAAGTAATACTCTTACAAAGTTAATACTGTGATGTGCAAAAACCATGTTTCTAAATAAATAATAAGAAATAATCCACATCTGATTTACAAGGCTTTTTCCCCTCCTGCATACCAAAGCAGCCAGATAAATTTCTAGAGAGGCAGACACCCATGGGAAAGAAATGCCTGCCTCTTTTAGAAAGAGAAAGCCGTAATTTGGTACACTTTCTTGCTGTTCCCCTAAGCAGCCTTTATTCAATGCAGTAATTCTGTTAAAAAGCTAAATAGTCACACTTTTAAAACTGCTTCAATAAAAATTACTATTACAGTTTTTTCTTTTGGGGGGGGGAGAATAAAATTTTCAAGAACAAATTCTGATGAAAAGCTGTGTTATAAATCATTCAGCTGCTGGCAATTCACTTTTCTGTAACTAATAGTGACTTTGATGCAAGGATGTTAGATTGTCACAAAGAACAAACATCTTTGTGCAAACCGCCATGCATCTGGCTGCAATCTTTCTGTTATAGCAATTGTTTTCAGAATAAAGGAACCCAAGAGAGATATTTGTGTTTTTCAGCGCTTGCTACATCAAACTGAAATGGCAGACAACGTGGGGATATATAAGAATACAATTAAGGAACGTGGTCTATCCTTCAGAGGTTATTGTAAAGTATGAACCCGCTCCTACATGTACCGTAATCAACTCATTTAGTCCTCAAAAGGAAAACACACCAATTTCAGTCAAACGATTTCAGTTTTCACTCTTACCTTTTTGTTGTACACAATATTCTTCCTACAAAGTAAATAAACTCAAGTGTGGTATTGAGATAGCCGGATACAAAGGCACTTCATGAACGCCTCCAAAAGATGCAAAGTTGTGCCTGTACTGAGCAGGCAGAACTGCGTGTGTATCACAGAAAAGAAGACAATTCAGAAAATCTCTCTTTCTATACTGCAAATACATACACGCCAGTGAATGTCAGCCAGTGAAGTGAACGGATACAGAACGGGATATCCAAAAGTTTGACAATCCTGCAAAGAAAGTACTTTGCAGTGCATCACTGTCTTCTGAACATATCTGCTATGGTAATTAGCTCCATATTTTATCCATTACAGAGGTTCTCTTCAAAAACTTTGTGCAAGAGCTGTATCTTTTCCCTGCAGAATCCTAGAAGAGAATAAATGATCAATTTTTAATTAGGCAGCTGAAGAGCAAGGACCTGAGCTCAAGAAAATCACAATCCTCTTTTATTCCATTTTTATTCCCGCTTTCAAAGCAGCACAGGATGAACAAATCAGAGGAATGAGAGAAGCCTCCTACCTCCTGGCTGACTTAAATTGATGAGGTCACTCATCCAGTGGTTCCCAAGTAATGACTTCATGTAGACAGCAGGGACTCTCTATGCAGCCATCGTAAAATGAATTCATACAGGTCAGCAATATCTTGCCCGTAACTTAAAAATAGCTCTTTTTAACAAGAGGAAAATGTAATGCAAGGGGATTGCCTCTGAGACAGGATACAGGATAAGAAGATTCACGCCACCCCAGAAGTAAGTTGTAGAACGTGGCCTCTTCACCATGTCCCGCAGTGCAACACAGCTCTCAAAGCCAATGATGCCTGGTCTGATGGAGCGATTGGAGCCCCTACCCCCCACTCTTGTGTTAGAGAGGAGAGAAACAGTAAATTTCCAGGACAACTTCAGGGAGGATGAGGAGAACCCTATAACTCAGAGGAAAGGCATATGGAACAAGTACTAGTCCTGTATCCCACTCCTAAAACCCAAATCAAAGTAGTATCAAAGTCTCATGATTCTGGGACAGATCCCAAGACGACAGGTCACACTGTCTTGTCAGAACTCCTTCCACCTAGAAGTAAAATTCGGTTGATAACAAATTTGTAGATACTACAGTTGAATAAACAGATTGGGAAACAAACAAACAAACAAAAATAATAAGGCATTAGAAGAATCAATATTCACATACATTCAAACTTATTCACTGACTATGAGATTGGTCGGCAACGACCATAAATACCCACAGAAAATAGTCTCCCTACTTAATGTATTTGGTTCTGTGTTTGCAAAGAAATCCACAGAAAATTATTCTGAATTATAAAACGCCATTTAAAGTGTCCGAAAGGATTGCAGACAGGAGATTTTTTTTTTTGCCACTTGCTCAGATGTTGAAGAGAATGTGAAAGAAAAAAAGACAAGTTTTTCCAAATATAGTCATCTGAACCTTTTAGACAACAGGCGTCCAGAACATCAGTTAACCTTATCATAACTGGGCTTAACACAGTTTTAAAATAAAATAAAGATGTAAAAATGTTCCCCATCAACCATCCCTGCCCTCCTTGCTGGCTGGCTGGATGTCCCATGGGCCCAGTGTCACCCTGTGGAGATCAGGAGGATTAGATCCATACATTCACATCTGCCTGCCATAAGTGTGCTGAAATTTGCATTAAGTACAAGAACTCCTTTGATCAAAACATCGCATACATTTTCCACATCAAGAGGCTCTACAGAAAAAGTGTAAGCTTACCAAAGCAGCTGAAGGGATTTGGGGAGGGATTTGACAGAGAACAGAGTGATGACACTACTGTCACAGTTCCTGCAAGAAGCTGACTTGATCTGATTAGTGACAAAGAACCAGAATTACGTAAGGACAAAATAAAAAATAAAAAAGGAGTTTTTTCAATACCAGTGTGACTAAAGGAAAGTATAAGGATTGCAAGTTGGCTCAGAACTGGAAGAGATGAAAGTCTATATGTTTATGAGGAAAGCCTTCCCTCCTGGAACGTAAGCACCAACCCTGGCTGTCCCAGAAGCCACTAAGAGCGCGCACTTCTGGATCCCCTCCTCCTCTCTTGAGCCTTGCTGAGAAGAGCGTGCAGCACAGCTCCAGGCACCAAAATGGTAGAAAACTGCAGAAGATATGTCAAAGCATTCAAGCGTTTCTAAATGTCCATAGGAACTCCATCACTTTATGCTGCGTGGTCTCAACAGAATGCAATTTTAAAACATATAGTTTCATTGGGCTCAGCTGTGAGTTTGACTGAGACTTGGTTGGCAAAAAGGAAAAAAAAAAAAAGAGAAGAAAAAACAGGTTGATTTCTGTCATGGAAGCCAAAATAAAACGAGAAGAAAAGAATCTCCGGTGGGAAGTATGCCCTTCAGGTTAGATCATGAATTTTACTTTCCATGCCATCACACTAGGGCTCCAGCTGAGAGTCTCCTGGCGCTCTTGTGCTTTTGTACCGGCTGGGTGGAGAATGAATCTCTCCTCTCATTTCTAATTTGCGTTTCTTCTTTGGAACCAGTCTAACTAAGCTGATGGGGGACCTTTCCTTTCTTTCTGGAAACCAAAGCTACCAGTCAGGACAGAGATTTTGTTTCATTTTCTAGAAAGAGAAATAAACTTCTTGATCCCATGCTTCCACCTCGTCACCCTGCTGGAAGGCCAGGTAAGGTGGTCTGCGTTACCGTTCGGGTAGCAACGCCGCAAACACACACCAGAAAATGCAGCAGCAGTACTGGGAAGGCTCCCTTGCTGCCATGCTTGTTTTTAGGCAGTTATATCCAGAAAAAAAATTGTCTTGTTTTTGTTTTGGTTTGTTTTTTTTGTTTCCCACTGGGAAATCTAGGAAGTTATTACGCTGCTTCTAATTAACACATTAACATTTGCTTTGGAGGTTTTAGTTAATAACAGCAACCCATCAAGCGGGTCCCCCAGCTGCTAATTAGTTTTTTCCCCCCCAAATTTTCTACCTGAAATTTCCTTCCGGATACCATGCAATTCTGACAATTTCCCTTGAAGCTTTTCTTAAGAATTTCTTTGTGTTTTGTTTTTTAAATAAATTAGAAAAACCTCCACTGGAGACTTTTTCATTCAGCTTCTACTCTATACACTGCCTAGAAATGCCAATATAATGGATTGCCTTTTTTTCTTTTTTTTTTTTTTTAAATCCAGAGAGAAGCAGAGACATGCATATTAACATTATTAACATTTTGGTGCCTTTAATTGTTCAAGTCTGTACCTTCCAACCACGAGGCTGCACACACCACTGTGCTCCTAATTACCGTAACGCTCGTCCTCCATCTGTTTGGCGTTATTCATTGTTCAACGTAGGACCTGATCCCTCAAGGTAACGCACGGCGCTGACCCTACTGATTAAATACAAAAACTCCCACGTGAGAAAAACCTGCAGCATCAGGTTTGCAGCTGATTGTAACTCTGACAAGATGGGCATTGTCATTTTATTTCTACCTACTTATAAAATAGGAATTTACTATACACTTTTCCTTCAGCGGAGTCAGAGCACTATGTAGACTCCTTATGTATGCAGTTGGAGACTTCTTCATCTGGGGTTGATTGAAATGATTAAAAAAAAATAAATCCCTCTTATGATGAAGAATGTTACTGTGTATTTTGTGAAATATTTAACATTTTGCCATTTCCCCCCCCTTTTTTTTTTCTTTCCAAATCTCCCCGCATTTCCTTGTCACAGCTTGAAACAACCCTGCAGTTCAGAGCTACCTGTCTCTCATCAGCCTGATCACTCTGGTTGTTTTAATGAATATTTACCAGCCTGCAGAAAAAGCTGAAGATGCCTGACTGCAGCTGTGCTCCAAAACACTGGAAAGAACTAGTTCTCTTTACAGCCATTAGCCCCAGCTCCATCGCTTAATAAAAGGAAAAACAATACATGCTACACTATAATGGAGTTTCCTACCTTTTTTGTTTATACCAACGCAGCACAGGTTTAATAACCACTGTAAATTAAATGAGATAATGGCATGGACTGGACAAATAATATCATTAGTATTAAACAGAATGTCTTACCCCAATATTATTCATTCTGTAATAAATTATCGGGGATAGTCTTTTTTCCACCTACCAACAACCTCTGTGTAGACAGAGCGGGCAAGAAAATGATTTTACTTTTCTGCGCAAGTTCTCAAGAATCAGAGGAAAACAAGAATCTTAGAAGACAAAGGTGCAAGTCACAACTTATAAAAGTTTAACTCTGTAAAGATTTACGCTAATTACCTAGGCTCTCCCGTAGTCAATTGAGAAAAATAAGGGTGATCAGAGAGCGACTCGTATTCTCAGCAGGCAGGATGGATGAGCTTCTGGAAGCGCCTTTCTCACAGGCAATTAGTTTGGATGAGGCCCTGAAGTTGGAGGGGAAAAAAACACGGCAGAGATTTGAATCTAGATGCGTTGTTGTCCACAGAGAAGCCATGACAATTATCCTAGCCGTGTCTCATAAGTTTCCACTGAAACTATCATTTTGGATAATCATGTAACTTTTCACTGGACATCACCACAGCTCCCCTTCCCCAGCTGAGAGCCTGAATCACCAGCTTTTATGGAATTCCTCTATATTTGACTAAAAACCGCATTCTGTAATGTGAGAAAGATTTCCCAGTAGTGCTTTATCAAAATCAGTATGTTGCTGAAGGCTTCTGTTTTCACAAGCATTTTGATGATGAAAGAAAGCAACAAGAAACCAACCAACCAAATAAAAAAAAATCTCACCA
The DNA here is from genome assembly GCA_013400135.1 of Rhinoptilus africanus. Taxonomy (NCBI): domain Eukaryota; kingdom Metazoa; phylum Chordata; class Aves; order Charadriiformes; family Glareolidae; genus Rhinoptilus; species Rhinoptilus africanus. Next base: position 425,505 of record VXBO01002246.1, read on the forward strand.
GGACCTGAAACTGAGGCTTTTCAGGAATTGCTACAAACCATCAATTTGATATATTATTTTGGGCTTGCCTTCATCCCATTAAAACCAATGGGAAAGCTCCCAAGGACTCCAGACAGCGTACTTCTTTTCCATACGAAAAGACTGAGCAGAAATACAAGAATCAGATTCACAGTTCTACCATTGCTCCGGCTTCACTCTCTCTCTCCATCAATCACCCACACATCACTTAATAGTTTTTTCCACCTGTAAAATGGAGAGAATGGGTACGTTGATGTTGCCCAGAGGACAAAGTTATAAAAACACAGGAATAGTAATTATTTATTAGAGCGAGGGCATTTGAAAAGATATTGAAACGACAAATGTTTATTAAATCTGTATATAAAATCAATAGGATATACTACGTGTGACAGGAAGTAGGTATTGCTGCTATCTTGTAGGCAAAGGATACAGCCCTGGAGAGGAGCTATTTGGTTTTAGGCCCGTTCATCCAGTGGATAATGTGTGAATTTGGCAACTCAAGTACTGTCTCAGCTTTCCAGTGTAAAAAAAAAAAAACCGGGGATAACTATCTTCTTCACAAGTTTGCTCACAGGCTAGAGCACTTTAACATCTTTGGATGAAGGCTGAGACAAAGGAGAAATGACTACTAATTGGGATCAAATGCTTGAAGGGTCATTTAGTGCGATTCCCTGCTATTGCTAACAACCATATCATAAAAATTTATGAAGCTCCATTTTCCCTTTCATTTTCCCTTTCCAGTATTTATACCACCCCTTCCCTGTGTATTAAGCAGAAAATATGCTCCTATTTTACTCGTGCATTTCCTTCCATTTTTACTATCTCAGTCCTCAAGAACGTCGAATTTTTCCTGTGTGTTACTGTGAACATCCTCTTTATTGATGTCTCCCAACTTTCTGTCATCGGTAATTTTAATTAGCGCATTTCTACCTTTTCTGGCAAGAGCATCAATAGTGATCCCAAGACTAATAATTATAAAATAACTGAAATCATTCTTCCTTCCTTCCTTCCTCCCTTCATTTCTGCAGAGTGGTCCGGCTTCAGTAGAAAGGGTAGACCGGGTTTGCTGTCCTGTCTCCCTGGTTAAAGGACTCTCCCAGCAGAATGACAGATTTAGGTTGGAATCTCTTGGGTTCAGGGAGTCACAAAGTCTCCCATCTTGTTAGTAGCGACTATAATGGCTGAGCGTTTCTACAAAAGACGGTTAGGAATGCCGTACTGCTGCTTAAAATAGAGTTTCCATAACTTTTATATGGTGCGCAACGCATTTGTATCGTGTTCAGAGCTTACCTGATGGATTGGCTCCTGGAGGGGCTTGGGGCATTTTAGGTGGGATTCACCTGAAAAACTGTATTTACGATGTAGGTGCCTGCTTGTTAAGCATGTCTCCCTTGGGTTTCCTGACAGTGCCTGGAAAACTAATTAGCACAGGGAAGTTTAAGGGTGTGACCTGCCATACCGTAAAGTAAGCTACCCATGTTTGATGAGTCACATCCCAACAGCATCCCAACATTGACCAGTTCTCCGTGGACGCTGAGGCAGCCCGGCCAGCTGGCTCAGCTGCAGATACGTGAAATACCAAAGTGAAACGCATCCTACCTCCCGTTTCCAGACACCCCTGCCACTTCCAGAGGTGGAAGTTTGGGATCTGCTTATGCTCAGGCTGCCTCGAGCATGCAGAAGAGCAAAATCCGAGTTCAGCTGCCATTAGAGGTAAGCGTTGGATTAATAGGGGCTTTTAAAATGACTATTTCAGGCGTAGGTTATTAAATACGCTCAATGACTTTCAAACGTGCAAACACTGTAGTCCCATACAAATAAAAACGCAAGGATTTCTTTGAAAGGGAATATCCCAGTGTGGAAACAAGAGAAGAATCGTGCCACCATGGAAATAAAGCAAGGCCCCATCTCCTCAGGGGAAGGGCTGCCCGTGCCTTCGGTGTCCCCGGGGAGGGGACAGCGGGGTCCCAGTACAGGCCCCAGCACCCGTCTGCGTGAGGCGCCGGGGATGAAGGAGGGAGACGGCAGGGACACGACCTGGAGAAGCGCTTCTGGACGGCGTGGGGAGGAAGCGGGGTGAAACCTCCCCTCTTCCCGAGCCACCCGGGGAAGGCGGGCGGGAAGAACCCCCTGAAGGCCGGCGAATGGAGCGGACGCGCCCCGCCGCCATGGCCGCTGACAGGACTCCGGGGCTGGCGCCACCGGAGACCCCGCAGGCCGCGCCTGCGCAGCC
>VXBO01002254.1:7227-22551 GCA_013400135.1 Rhinoptilus africanus
TCCCAGTATGAAATACAAACCGACCACAAAATCACCACCTATCAAATATAACCAGCAAGTACAAGTTTTCTTACAACAGATTTGAGTATTTTCACAATGCCAGCCGTGAATTTGGCATATCAGCAAAACACCACTGTGTGCCTTAAACCTCTTAAGTGAAAAATACGTTATACATTAAATGCCTTCTGATTATCCATACTACATCTTAAAAAATAGTCTGTTATGTTCCTAGAGATGAAGTCTACTGAATTCCAAAATACACATTATCCAAGGTTCACGCAACCAAGAGGATACTAAGCAGACATTTGATCAAGGATGCTTCTGTGCATTTCCAAACTCATATCATAAATGGTTCCTGATAATAAAATTAGCATGAGGAATATATTGTTTGCTTACCCTCTCCAGTCTGAGAAAGTACGTAGGCTGAATTTGAAGGCTAAGGGATTCAAAATTTTTATCTCACAGTGAAGTTGAAGGCTTTGTAACACCTTTGTCCATTTGTGAGCAACATATTCTGCAAAGAGAGAAAAGAAAAAAAACCGTGAAAGTCAACCCAAAAGCATGCATAGAAGTTCAAATATAATTAGTTTGTGCACGCTTTAAGTATTGTAATCAACTATAACTCAAAGCTTTTATATGCTTATTTTACATTTAATGACTTAATACTGAATACCAAAATAATTTTTGAAATTTAAAAAATTCCTTATCAGTTGGAAATGTTTTGAAGAAATAGTTCAATACTGCTAAGCATTATATTTTTGAGTATTTAATAAACCAGGCCTGTATAAATTAGCTGCACCGGTGCTCCTTGGACTAGAATCTGGACTGCAGGAAATATAAAATATCAACCAAAACTAAGGAAGTTATACCAGTTGATGATTCCCTTATTATTAAACCGCTGCTGTTTTCAAGTCACTATTCTAGTTCAAATGAAGCCACTAATGAGGCCAGCAGACAATCCAGACTTGGGTCATCAGCAGACAGATTATATTTAATAACTTCTTTCCAGTCAGTTAAGTGGGGTACAGATGGTTGCTGATACGTAGGTTCTGCAGAGTACTATAAGAGTTAGTCACTTAACACGGGATTTCAAAAATCTCTTGTTTTTGGAGAACATAACAGAGGCATATTGTCCAACAGAACTGGTGCCACTGTGTGGAAGTTAGCAGTACCTTCTATTTTCCTTCGGGGAAGGATGGCGCTGCTTTATGCTTCCCTAATCCAAATAGAAGTTGTGTGGCAAAAGCCATAAATATAATCTCTTGGGTGTGACCTTGAAGAAGTAACCCAATTAAATCAATTTGATATTTATTCAGCCTTGATGCGCCTGTAGCATCATTTGTTATGTGAGCCTTTCAGACTCCTCAGACAACTTAATCCATTTCATTCTAATGTCTTTATTTCCATACATCTTCATTACCAGCACTCCAGTTCAAGCTGCTGCTGAAGGGTTAAGCAGGAAATATTTATTAAATGTAAACTCAAACAAATGTTAGCACAGAGCAGCTACTGGAAGTGCAGAGATAAAAGGCCATTTGCTGGCTTAATTAAAATTAATCAGAAATAATGGACTGTCTTGAGGAGGAATAATATAAACACATAACACTAATTCTACAAGCCCAAATTATACAATAATTTGAGACTCCAAGTCTTATTGATTTAATACAGTATTTAGTGATAAAGGAAGCTTTAGAAGAGATCAGAATGAGTTCTCTTACATGATAAAATTCATAACTCTAATTCAAAATCCTAGTGTCATGTTTTAAAACAATTCATAATTAGAGTTTCCTTCTGACATTGATATCAGTTAGAAACGCTTTTGTAATGTGATCTTAATAGGCTATTAATACCAGGACAAGATTAAGGGATTTGTTCTGTCCTTCAGGAGTGCACGTAGCTGCTGCTAAAATGAATGGAAAGTATCTATTCACATTGATCACTGTAGGACATGTTCTTTGAGGCTCACACCCATCCATACACTGTTTGGGAAAAACTAACTGCCTGACAGACTGACAATTTTTAACTGGTCAAATCTTTTTTCTAATCTTTCTCTTAACTACCTGATTCTCATTTTGTGGCTGTCCTGGAGCCTAATGTCCCCCTTTCCCTCTATTTTCTACCTCAGTTTTCAAAATAAAAGAAGTAATTGTTTGGCTTTTTTGGGGGTGGTTTTTTGGTTCTGGGGTTTTTTTGAGAAAAAAACAAACACGGCTTTGCTAGAATATTCCTGACCTAGTCAGCCTTGCCTTTGTTGAGATATTGGGTCCTGTGTGCTGAGTACAGTATAGGTGCTTAAAGATACTGCTATCAAGAAAAGTTTAGTTGTACACAACTTGCAAAAACCACTCGTTTCTTACACTTTTTACATCAGCGTACTTCAGAAATTTAATTCAAATTAACTAGATTACAGAGCCATATAATAAGGTAAAAGTAAATACCTTGGTTCAGATTGAAAATAACATTAATTGTTTACTTAATTTACCTTGGAAGTAGATTATTTTAAATCAGATTTAGGTCATTTCAGTTTTGAGGAAGAGTACTCATGTAATTGTTTATGTGGTTTAACCAATGCAAATTCATACTTTTAGACCATTTAAATTAATTTTTCCCCTGTGTCCTCATGTAGATTGTTCCTTCTTCTTCTTACAAGGCTGTTCTTTCAAAAGCTCCTGGTGTCTCTCGTATGCCTACAGGATTGGGCAGAGTTCATTGCATTTCTGCCAGGCTATTTTATAAGCCTGTCTGTTTCTGTTTGCTCCTTCCTGTCATGTAACAAATAATAGATATAAGTACAGAATCCCTCTTCCTTCTGAATTATTTCCATTCCTTTATGAAGACTCACTGTTCCTAGAGCATCTGTAACAGTTACAGCCCTCAGGATATCACAGGCTGGCAGAAGGTGTCATGTTTTTGTCATTTAAGAATTTGAGCACATTTAAGATTGTCCAGAAGAAAAGTAACTGCCGATAGTGTAACTTTGTCCTTGATGCTCTTAATGAAAATTTAACAAAAATTTGCTGGTACTTTTTTCATAAATGTAGGTCAGCTCATTGGTGTACTGGCAAAACCACACTCTCTTTAACACAGAACATTGTCAGGCACTTCCTAGATCATCAAATTTGCTCGTGGTACCATAGGCATTAAAGTTGGACAAGTTGTTAGACCCTACTATGTCAAGTAGGGGGCTGTTACAGAAATTCAGTGCTCTGACAGATATCTTCTAATATCCTGCCTAAAGGTATTGATGAACAGATAATGTGCCTTTTGTATTGTTCTTTGTGGACTATATATCTCTTTATATCAAGAAAATTAATGGAGAATCATCCTCGATGAACCTACCTTTCACTGCACTAAACCAGGATCATAAACTCATCTTAAGTGAGATTACAATTGCAACAGCCATTCTAAATTCCAGTTTTAATTAATCTTTCTTTTCCTATTCATTCAAAAAATGAAGGGCTTTGATGGGCTATTTCAAAGATATTGTTACTACCTTATCTTTACTAATACACAACATTTGGCTAGCTCTAGGATCAGGGTGTCCCCTTTTTTAAGACTTCTATAGGCACAAACCTCTTCATAAAAGAAACTAGTTTTATCTTGCAGGGTCGTGATGGCTTAGTTCTTGATTCAGGTAAAAGCAAAAAAGACATCTGGAAACTTCTTTGTATTGCTAACTGCATAGCTATTGATTACAGTCTAACCCTGAATATTTCCTAAATTCAGGTCAGGCATGAAACAATCTCCAAATGTTTGTACTGTTCTGAGGTGCAAGATGCAATACAGAAGGTTAGTCTAGCAATGAAGCACAGAAAGAGGATTAGTTACATCCCTTTTTCTCATGCATTTTTGGCACTCATACATGAACGTAAAAGTCTGGAAAAACAATACAGAGATTTATCCAAAGAGAAGTCATGGAAAAGAATGCACATTATCGACTTTTGAAGTAAGTATTTATCCCAATAAAAACTTTCTATATAATAAAACAGCACTAAGTTTACATTACTAGCCCACACTGAAAAATCACATGCAATGTCTTCTCATTATTATTTAAAAAAACCCCAAACCAACAACAAAACATTGCAAAAGCTGGGAGGTCTAAACTTTTAGATAAATTTACTTGCAAACTCCATTTAAGCCTTCTACAGACATACAAACAGAATAATATTTGCTGAAGAATAATTCTGATACCCTTCCTTGGGAGACACTCAAATCAAATACATAAAATAAAGCGCAAAACTCACAATCTCACATAGTTGTTTAACCCTGCATTAATAAAGAAGCTTAGCTTAACCTTCACAAGAAACATGCTATAAAAAAACCACATAATGCACTTCATAATGAAAAAAGATTCATAAGGGACACAAGATCAATCCAACAAAGAAAAGCCAAATTATGCCATTGGAAGAGGAAATCCTTTCGCTGGTGAACATTCCCATTATACCAGTTGAGGCTCCTGTAACAACAGAATTCTATGGCAGAACATGTTTTGTCACAGAAGTATCAAATCCTTATGCATAGCATGATACTATGGTTACTTTGGCTTAGACGAGAAATGGGCTTCAGATCAATAAAAAATAAATCCGCTTTATTCATTCTCTTCCATTCAAATTTAGACACTCTGGTTTATTCTGAGGTAGATATGATAAAAGAGTGTCCATTTTTTGATTCCCATTTGTAATTGACAAAAGGAATCTCAGAAAATTATCTGATTTCAAGTTATGCCTGTTGATTGCTATCTACATTGAACTGAGCAGCTGGTAAGATTCCCTCTCACTTAGGCTCATAGCTAAACCCAGAAGAGTTAATCATCTTTATGTAAAGGACTTTAGTTTTTCTGGATAGACTTGTAATACCAGAGTCTTTGTCTACAGTGGAGGTACCCCCTGCTACCACTGTCCTAAGACTAAAAATAGCCTATATTTAATTTACGGAAGTCTACATGACTTGCATATCTCAAAGGATTCATTACGTAAATTAATCACCTTTAAGTTCTTGCTAACCGATAAAACACTAAATATGTAAATGAGGGAGAAAAAGTAGCAGGTTTTTTGGTGTTTTTTTGGTTTTTTTTCCTTGGGTAAGTCGAGGCAGCTGATAAGGCTATCCCTTTTAGAGCACCTTCACAACCTTTCATTCTGCATCTCTTTGCCTTTAGTCTTCCCAAAGCAGAGCTCTCACGAAAACACTGTGGCTAATATGGAAACATTAGAGTATCCAAAAGATAAGCAAGACTCATAATTAGAACGCTAATTAAAAAAAAAAAGTATTCCATTACAAAGGCGATGGTGTTAAACAGATTCTGGAATGACGTTCTGAATCATTCAGTTACAACACACATTGAACTCCTTTTCTACAGAGCAGAGAGAAATATACGTCCACTCCTGAATATCCCAGGATGCCATCAGAGTCTAGTACCCTTTGCATTGCCTAACAACAACGTTATGAAACTATGAGCAATTATTGTTACTCAGTTTTAGCTTTGAACTGTTGTTCTATCCCTTAATAAGAAAAAATTCCCTTCTCCTGTGAAACACAACACATGCTTTGAAATGCAACGCAGACTTTGTTCTTGTCTGCAACTTCTTAATGTTCTTGATCTTAACTAGGTATTAATAAACTCTGAGCGTTTCCTAAAGTTCTTTGTAAAATAAACCTATTTATTGTTACTGCTGTGTGATACGTTCTGAACTTTCTATTTTCAGAAAGGTTTCTTTTTTTTCAGAGACCACTTGAACTACCTAACATAGTATAAAGTAGGTACGATGCCTCATTGTCTCTTCAGGAAAAGTCATTTTCCCTATAAGGGTGGCAGATTTATACTGGAACATTCATAATAAAAATATTTCCACACCTCAGGAATGTAAACTATGCATTCATGTGTGTGGTTGGCACTCTTACTAACATGGCAGCTCCTTCCTTACACAGGCTTTCTTAGAAGATGAGTCAGAAGAGCTGTATGGAATAATGTGATGTAGAGGATAGAAAAGAAGTATAGACTTCCAGCACCTTTGAAAGCCAGAAACCTTCAGCAATCTTGCACCTGGAGAAGTTGTCTCAGGAGAGCCATTTAATGAAAATACATTGTAATTGTGTGAACAGGAATTGTTCAGCAAAGCTTTATAGCAGCTTTCCACTGTTTTTGGGCAGTCTCTGATTTCAGCGAGTAGATTGAGCATGGGAATCTCCATGCATCTTTGAGAAAGCAAACTGCAAAGTGAATAGCCAAGAAAAACAGAAGAATTTCAGTACTGTAATTTGCAAGTTCAGATAGAATCCACCCGAACTGATGGGATTAATGCTTGAAACATAGTCGAAGAGCAAGGGCATCCGTTCATACACAAGCAATGCAATTATTACATGAAGGGAGAATGAGAGTAACACTGTTTTTCCCCCCTCCTATTACTGTCCCATACCTCCTGCCCCCATTTCTCAGCATCTCTCAGTTTTAGATTCTCTTTTAATGCTGAAGTCTGTTTGCCATTTTTCACCATTCTTTTCCTTTCCTGTGCCTTGCACAAAGTTGTGAACTCTGTTTTGGGGGTTATTTTTTTTTTTAATTATTATTACCTTTTTAGCATCTGGGTTATTTTAGAAAGTACAACTGAGTAAGGAAGGAGTGGAGAAAAGCAATACTGGAATGGAAAGTAGGGATGAATGTTGAACAAAAGCTTCCCAAGGACAAACCATTTCCCCTTACATTGCGTTGTCTTCTTTGCCTTATGTTCCACACCCTAAGCTTAGCTGAACTAAACCAAATAATACTGCTCCTAACTGTCTTTAGAAATAAGTAAAAGAATGTGGAAAATTTAGTGTAGTACTACAGAAATTTCAGGAGAGATCAGCGTATACATGTTTTCTTAAATAACATACTATTCCAGTAGTTAATGAATATACAAAAGAGACTCTCACAGAGAATGGATGTACTCTGTCTCCAGCCAGAGCTAGAAACATTATGGAGATTAATATCTGAGTTTTAGCATCTGGGTTGTTCTGGGTAGAAAAAAGTACTGTGCAATACTGTAACTGTATTATTGGTTATATACTTACTGGACCTGCAAATTATAATTTGGAGAAGAGATGAGAACATTCAAAATGTCTTTATTGTAATAAAATTTTTAGCTAATAAATCTGTAAGAGACTGTGTCTGCTCTTTACACATTACTGTGAACTTGTGGAAAAGCAGTGGAAGTCTTGAGAAATTCACCTTTGCTATAAACTGGTAAGCTGAAGTAACATCTGCATCTATATGCTAATTTACAGCTCATCTGGTTTCACATATCACTGAAAAACTGTTAAGGGATCCGGGGTATATTTTAAAAGGAGTAGAATCAAATTTGTACTAGTAGTTTCAGACAAACTTCTAGTGAAGATACACCAAGAAAAAGGTTTGGTTCGGATCTTGGACATTACAAAAAAAGCTCAGAGAAATAACACCTGAAATTAGCTTCATGAGACTGACTTTTTACCTTTTATTCCTCCCCTTTCTTTATTTTTTTTAATCCAGCTAGTGAATCTACATATTAGTTTACAGGCTTTTTCTGTTTTGAAGAGGAAAATCCTGTCTTCAAAGACATTCAATGCCTTGAAGAAGGGTAAAAATACCAACTTTAGTTGGATGTCTCCGTACCTCACAGAGACATGGTCATATGGTTGACTATCCAGGCTCTTACAATATGGAAAAACTCATGTTTCCGTCCGGCACAGAAAGCAGACAGCCAGGCTCAGATTCTCCGCTATGTTAAGAATGAGGAGGTACCAGTAATAACCAATAGATTTTTTTAAAAAAGCGTAGATGAGATTCTGTTTCACTGAATCCCTTCCTTTTTCCTTACTAAATCATTTCATGCTCTTCTAAAAACCGAAAACATTAACAACTTCTACTCCGCTGTTGTTTTATCTGTTACCACTATGCAGTTTATACACTGATCAGATAAGTGGTGTGACAATTATGAGAGTTCAGCTAATTGTTTACCACAAATAATAAACATATTCCCCTTCTCCGCTTTTTCTGAATTTTACCAAGCAGATGACAAAAACTGCTACTTAAGTTTTTTTACTATTATTATTTCTTACAAAATTTTTAGTGGCCTGCAGAACTTTTTTTTATGTAATGAAATTGATTCCAAATTTGTAAGGAGCTTATAAATAGTTAAAATGTGAATTGATATGCAAATTAGTTTGTGAGACGTTCCAATTATGGATTCTTATTAGACTGTAATATTTTTGATTCACAACACGCCAGCTGCTAATATTCATTTTACAAATTCCTGTGATATTTTTAAAGCTATGCATTATCATTTTTTGCTAAATATACTGCTGGTCAAGTGAATGTAAAAGAAAATGAAAACAATTTGTTTATTTAGGATATATCATGAAAAAATATTGTCAAATTTCAAGTTAAAAAACTCTACTCTTACAAAAATACAAGTTCATATAGATTGTAGTCCTTTATTTCTAAACACGTGAGTAGTAAGTGTTAGAACAGGAAGTGTTCATGAAAAATCTCTCTAAAATCAGAACAGGTAATTTCCAGGGATTTTCCCTAACATTTTTTTCTGTTTTTCCTTCTTTTTGTATTTGTCCAGTTTCAGCATCAGAACAGCACTGCCACAAAGGATGCCCTCCTGTTCTTACTAATAACTTGCTTGTGTGTTTATACGGCACTTTTACAGTGAACTCTAAGCTTGAATTTGGAGCAGCACATGGAGGGGGAGTGGGTAAGAGAGATGCAGCCCTCCCATTGCCCATGGAGCATGCAATGAGACATGCACTCCATGCCACATGATGGAGGCAAGTCACTACGCAGCCTCTGCTCTATGAGCACTGTGGACGCACCTTACCTTGGGTCTACAGCAAAATTTCCACTGATGTTAATTACAATATGATAAAGGACAAGATGTCATTGTGTCTCTGAAGACTGGCAATGGGCAATCCCGAGTATTGTTTGTGAAGTACCCAGATGAAGTTACTGTTGAGAATGTCTGACCCACGCTTAAACCTTTTTCATCCTTATGTTTCCTTTCACAGGTATGGTAAGTAAGTATGCTGACATTTCACCGGCTGTACAAGATGAAGAGAGGGAGAGGGTAACACCATAATGTCACAAATCAATGGACTCCTTGAGTTCATGCCAAACTTTAAAAATGTGAAGAACCTCAGTACTACTGATTCAGCATCTGTATTCCTTTGTTGTGACAACACTCATTTTTCCCCTCATGAACTAAGGACCATGGTCACACATTTCTAACAGCACAAAGATCCTAGTGCTCTTCCAATTGAAACAGTCAGTGCCTTGAAAAGTCTGGCACAGTTTTATAAAAGTTGTTTGCCCCAAAATCAGAAGTATATATACAGATATTAGTAGGAGGCAAGCCCAGTTTCTGTCAGCCCAGTATCTAATCTCAGTCTGTACTGACTACAAGGTGCCTGAGGAATTAAAGTAACAAAATCTGCTACTGAAAACCTTGGTCCATCAGCTCTTTATCTGAAATTCTTTCATACGTTGCAGTTAAGGCAAAGGAAGTTTGGACACAGAAAAACGGTATTTTCTTAGGGAGGATGAGAACAGATTTAAGTTTTATCTGGGCTTGTATAGCATGGTCTTTGAGAAGACTGAAAAAGTCAATCCAAAAATGGATTGAATTTTCTAGATGATTATCACCGACTTCCAGAATCACATTTTGCTGATCCAAATTAGCTGCATAAGATGTGCTTATGCTTCTTCCTCATATACAAAGATACCTCCTAGTTTCCTTCTCTCACATTTTTTTTTTCTTATTTGTGGCTTAGAGAGTGAACATCTGTGTATAACCCTGCTCTCTGTGTGATAAATACCAAAATACAATAATGTTTTCAGCAGGCTGAGGAATATAAGCAATGTGATACAGTGGGAGCTGAAGATTCAGAATATTTTTTCATGTTTTGACAAAAAGAAGAAGGGAAAGTATTCAAATGCCAGCATCTGAAGACTGTTTTGAGATTATTCACAGTTAAATGAAATGCAATTAAAAGAACAATATAACATCTGTTGACAGGTGAAGGGAATTTAGTTTTAAAAGAAGTTAAAAATAAATACAAAGATCACTGTTGGGTAAAGAGCCTTGGCAGGTAACTGAAAAAGAAACAGTGTTGATTGGATATTAACATAGGGGAAAACTGTTCACAAACGTGTGAAAAGAGAGCAATCAGCTCCTTAAACAGCAATTCATTGTCTGACACTGAGAATGCAGACCTTTGCCTGGAGATTGCTACCAAAGACATGGGCCTTACAGTATTTAAAAAAAAATGTGCAAGGGTAGATTTCTCTAGGATTTATTAGGTCTTAACCAAAGTAGGCTGTTGGGATGTGAGGAGAGGCAAATGTATCTTCAGCAGACATGTGAGGTACAGTAGGATCCTGTTCACTGCTTTATTGCATAGTCATTTGCACTAGTTCCTGTGCCAAGGGAAAGCTTTCACAAAGGACCTGTGTTACGTGTGTAGATTTTGGAGCACATTTACCAGAAGCAAACAGAGCAGAGCATACTGTTTTGGACACCAGTCCCCAGATTCACTCCTTAGAAGCAAAAGCAACCTGGTAATGAACTAATTTGCCAGCATAAACACCACCAAATGCCTTTTTAAATTATTTTTTAAATTGTCCAGGAAGCAATATGACCTAAGGCAGAACAAAATTCTTGATTCTCAACCTCCTACAGCTGTTACTAAGCTAACACCATTGATTCATTCCTCTCTCAGGCCCAGCCTTGAAGCCACCACACAACCATATATTTCCGATATATTTCCTGTACTAAGGCCCCAGTCCTAGTGAAGAGTACACATTTCTGATTCCATTAACGCATTTACAGCAAAACAAGAAAGGACTGCAGATTTCAAAGCTATTAAAACATGCACTCCTTGGCAGAGGCCACCATTCAGGCTTGCAGTGCCAAGCAGTGGGTTGGTGCATGCTCACAATATCTGAAATGACCTCAAAGAGCCCAACAGCTCTTGCTGTGGGTGTCAGAAAATAATAAAAAAATAAATAAATCAAGCTACAAGCAATAAGAAAGATGAATCAAAGAAAATCAGGTTTCAGTAAAGATAGTCTGTGCAGAAAGAGGCAGTATAGCTAAATTTACACCTACAAGTGCATTCAGACAGGATTGCTGGGCTGCTTTAGTGTCTAGCTGTTGCCAGAATGCTCTTACCTGCAGAGCCCACCCCAGCTCCTGGCCACCAATTCCCACCACTGAGCAGACAGAGCATACTAATTTGGCAGAGAAGGAAATCAGCATGAAAAGTTCATGCTTTCTGAGAGCTGAATTGGCCCGCCAGAGGTCAGATGAGTGCTAGGGCCAGGACTGCCCATCCAGAGTTGAGAAAGGATAGTGGGTAAAAGAGAGTGAAGAAAAGCAAATAAGACTGTGTCTCAGTGGGAATCAAACTATGTCAGCTTCATAGCTTTTTATAGCCAAACCCCAGTTCTCCTCTGAATTTCCAGGAAGATTCGCTTACATGAGTGTACTCCTGTTTTGAAAACAGATCTAATTATTGTTGGATTTTGTTGTGTTTTGGTTCATAGGTTTTCCATCATAGTAGAAAGGATATTTGATACAGGCAGATTCCTGTCGCCTTAGTATCACTAGGAACAATGCCATTAAGGCTCCAATCGGTTCATTCAGAAATACTGGTAACATGCACAAAATCAGTGGTTACCTAGTGTTTAAAACTGAGTTATGGTGTTCTCTTATGCTCCAGCTCCTCACTCCGTTACAGCTACCTTTCAACTTTTACTGTCATATCATGCCCCCACATCTACAGTTATTATACGGTTTAAAAAAGAAACAAATAAAAAACCAAACCCAACTTTGCAAATATTTTTAAATCTTGCTTTTCTGTTCCTTGCAATAATTTTAAAAAAGAAATTAGACACAAAAAGAGGCACATGGACTTCCAAGTGATCCAGGTTCCCACAGACCAGTACCAATCTGCGACAGAACCATCCTTTCTATACTACTGTATGCAGTATCTGTAAGGTTGTCTGTGTATTAATCAGTTCGGCTTTTCTCACCAGCCTATGTCTCTAGACAGAATCTGTATTTTTTTTTTCCCTTATTACTATTATCTGGTGGTTTACACTCAAACCTGGACACAAAGTCTGAAACAGTAGCTACAGTTCTAATAATTCTCGCTCAATAGCAGAGAAAAGAAATAGTGGGATTGTGAGAGTTAAGGATTATTTTACCACAAGACCTCGATCTGAAGGCACATGCATGTCATGCAGGTAGAGTCTCAAAAGCTACCACTGCTCTTGGTGTTCTCTTGGTTCGGGTAGCCTTACACAGATCCGCATGCTGTTTGCACAGCCATTGACTGCAATGTACTTGATCATTTGCAGTAGTAAAAGTCCCACGAATTTCTAGTCCTTTCAGTAGATTCTTTCTGTTGATAAGCCTCAATCCTTTGTGCCTTTTCAGCTTAGACCATCAATGGAAGACAGCATAGTGCTCTTGGAAATTACTTCCATAAGTAATTCTTCAAAGTATTGGTCGTTGTCTTAAATGAAAATGTCTTGGCTGAATTTATTAGTTTGGAAACTTCTAACATTGTCAGTTGTGTCAAAAATATTGTAGGTTCTTGTACTTAAGTTTCCATACAAAAACAAAACAGATGCTTTTTTTTGATCTAGACGCCAGAGAAAAGAATTGCATAATCTTGACACTTAAATCTAAAAAGTGTTCAAATGGGTTTTAAAATGTGTTTAAAAATAAAATTGTTAATTACGGTTGGTACTTGGAACTTCCTGTCAACAGCTGCTGAGCACTGATTTCGCTTGTGACACTGACAGTTTAAGAGCCTGAATCTGAGAGGAGGTTAATCAGTTCACACCCTGCTGTACGCAGACTTTTTTAGAAGTGTATACACATCCTAATCCATTTTAAAAATAAATTTTAAAAAAGACTTCAAAGTTCTACATTGAGAAGAAAATTACTCATGGGCTCGCAGGATAAGAATTACAAACCCTGGTGCAATTCCAGATGAATTCAGCAAAATTATTTCTACGGCTTTAGACAGGCACCAAAATCAGGCTGAAATAGGTGACAGTGACAAGACCCTTCTACAAATATTTCAGCATATCACAGAATGGTTTGTGTTGGGAGGGACCTTAAAGATCATCTTGTTGTAAGCCCCCTGCCACAGACAGGGACACCTTCCACTAGACCAGGTTGCTCCCAGCCCCATCCAGCCTGGCCTTGAACACTTCCAGGGATGGGGCATCCACCACTTCTCCAGGCATAAGCCATTCACTTAAGAATTTGCCCTTTTTTTGTTTCAATTTTCCACAGGTATTTGTGCAGCCAAGTTCTACTGGCATGAATTATCAAATACTAAAAAGTAATAAAATTCAAATTACCTTGCTTAAACAAAGTGATCTGAGCTGAAAATCCTAAAAGATTGTAGTAGGGTTATAAAGGATGTAGTATTCATTGTTATTTACTGTAGAGATATAATATGAGGCAGCATAGACGGCAAAGAACATATCTGATACTAAAATTCTGATTTTGTGCTTTTAAATACAAACCTTTATCAAACTGCCACTATCCCCTGCCTGTCTCTTCCTATGATTTCCTCATCCTTCAAAATGCCGCTGATTCTTCTATAAAAGTTTATACACAGTTACTATTTCCTATGAATCCGACATCATCTCCTTGCAGTCAAGATAAGACAAACTGTTGGCAGTGCGTATGCACTGTACATGCACATACGCATCCTTTTCCAAGTAAAAGGAGGACTAAACCAGTCTGCTATCCTGAGATGGGGCCAACACCTAAGAAACCAAGCCCACTCTTTGACCCAATGCAAAGAAATAAATATCAATTATTTAGATGTGAATGAAAGAATGATACCTTTGACTATTCCTTTCTGTCCCTCATAAAGGCCGCACAAGCTATGATATGTATATATTTATTTTCCCTGAGGACTATAAGCCAACCAGCAAACTAAAGTACACATTTCTTCTTACATTACACACATACACATAGCAGGAGGTGAACTGCTTTCAGTGCAATGCTGTGAAGCCGTACATTTCAAAACAGTAACCTGAGTTTCAGTAAGGCACAATTTGTCTTCAGTAAGGCACAATACCTGCCCTTTGGGGGCACGTGAAGTAAGCGTTCTTCCCGAAAAAGCTGTAGCAGTAACTCGTATATTTGGAGTTCTCCACATCCTTGCAAGGTCAGGGCAAGACGGTGGATTTGGCCATTCCACATGGCTCACAGCACTGTAGGATCTTGCCTATTTCTCCTAAAACATTACTGCTGCCTGTCCAAATGCTGAACTTGAAGTGTGCTGAAGTGCACAGTCAAGAGACAGGGGTGGCCCATACAGCCTGACTTCTGGGGAATAAAGGTATAGTATCACTTTGAGACAGAACATTTCATAGAAATGGAAACTGAGGCACAAAAGCACCAATGAT
Source organism: Rhinoptilus africanus (assembly GCA_013400135.1). Lineage (NCBI taxonomy): Eukaryota > Metazoa > Chordata > Aves > Charadriiformes > Glareolidae > Rhinoptilus > Rhinoptilus africanus. The sequence continues at coordinate 21,689 of VXBO01002254.1, forward strand.
TTCCTTAGGGGTGTTGTTTTTTGCATAGGGAGCTTCACAGAGACTCTAGTGCTCTGGGGTTTGGTATCAGCACTGTAGTGTCAGAATCACATTTTTAAAAATTAAAAATAAAAAGGCACACTCCCCAAGCCCATCCCCGCCACTAGTCTCTTTACATAACTAGTGTCTCTTTCAATTGCAAAAAGCAGATCAATCCCTCAATATTTAGATTGTAGGTAAATATTCAGTTGTGACTGAAACTAGAAAACAATCGTTAATATTTTGTAACTTAGATCTTCGACTTTCAAAATACTTAATCTTCCAGTGAACTCATCCTTCACAGTGAAAACTATGCTGCAGTTTAGTACATCTTTGCATCTTTGACAAATTATCTGTTTATAAACCTCACCTGAGCCTAACATATATGTGAAATTTAGACTTATATTGCTCATGAAAGCCTACAGAGACTTGCTCATCAGAGCTTGCTCCCTGACCTACAGCTGACTACAGCTTTAGTTCCCATTACTTTTTCATGAAATTTTACACTTAACATTATGTGGACTGAATTAATTTTTTCCACAAAAAGTGTTTGAAAATATATATTTAACAGGACCTGCTACTCCTGTCTTATTGCATCATATCAATCAGGAGAAAAGTAAAGGTTTCAAAGAATATTTCCTGTGTATTTTTAAATTAGTTCGGAAGGTATTATTTTATTTTGTTGCCACTGTACATCTCCACTAATTGAAGGCTTTCTGTCTCTCTGCCTCCAATTATGTCCTGTTTGTGTTCCGAGAGAAGATTTCGGTAGAATAAGAAGATCATCTAGGGAACAGCAAGATCTCTAATTGCTGTTATGCTGGGAGGGAAAAAAAAAAAAAAAA
>VXBO01002254.1:28016-48256 GCA_013400135.1 Rhinoptilus africanus
TCAGTCTGCTCCTTGTGGGTCACACTAGTGCTGAGGACCCAATGTCTGCACAATACATATTCCCAAGGATTTACCGTGTACTAGCTTTTGCCTCCTCCCAAAGGAGCGAATGCCCATCAGTGGTTTGCATGCATTAGGTGCCCTTCCCAAATCCGTCTTCAAGTTTAGTTTCACTTCAAGGAAGCCTGTGGGAGTTCTTGGAGATCATGGCATGGTGTGAACCAAAGTACAAACAGTAGGTTGATTTAAAAATGCACTCCTGATCAGAAATAAAATCTTGACACAGGCACATTCAATTAGTTGCAGGATGTTATAGTAGGTCGTCCATCAGTCTGGTCCAATAAGGTGGGTTTTTATGGCAGTCCTTGTAAGAAGTAACAGGATCTATTTTTACCATTTAATTTTCAGAACGAACTCTTGCTTTATGGTGAGACAGGTTTATTTTACTTTTACTGATATGGAAAAAGGTAGCTCATGCTTCTGAAAGATGACAGTTAGGTTTATAAATTTAAAAGACATAATGGAAAAATATTCCCATGTGGAGAAGTACTTTTTAACTGTATGAGCTAGAAATATAGTTTACAGGATATTTTGGTTTTTTACTTTTGGATTTTTTTTTTATTTGAATGATGGTGGTGAAGAAAGTTTGTCTGAATGTTCCCAAGAGTTGTTTGAATTGTCCCAAGGACAAATGCTTATAAATTACACATTCAGAAACTCACATTTGTATATCTCTACTTTTTTATAAAGGCTTGTGTTATATATTAAAAAAAGTATGAACTACAGCAATTGCAAGATCCATAGCATACACACTGACTACAAGCTCTAGCCAAGGGACAGAGGAATTTCTATTCAATCATTTTATTTTTTTTTTACAGTCTAAAGCTCCTATGACATCTTGCCATAGGGTACTTTTGGAGAAGGCAATATATCCTCCAGAATTAATCTCTCTTTATAAAAAAAACCCAAACAAAAACAAACAACAAAACACCCAAACAAACAAAACAAAAGCTCAAACAAAAACCCAAAACAAACCCCCAAAATTTGTGTCTGCAATGCTTGGCACACTAAACTGCCATTCTTTTCTCTTCCTCTTTGCTGGTCTTGCAGTAGTACCACCGCTTTTTATTTGGGCATAATTACTGGAATCTTGATCTGCTGGTACATCTTAAAAACTAAGGGAGGGAGACCGAAGGCAATACATACTGAAAAATATTCAAAAATTAATGTATCTCTGAACTGCTTGAAAATATCAATACACCAAATTTTACAGAAGGAGCATTTTTGGGGTTTTTTTCAGAAGAGTACAACAGACAAAGAAATAAATACATTTCTTTTGTTTTTAAGTAGACATGTTCCCTGCACATTTTAAATGAGATCCTATTCAATCAAATTGGACCTAACTTATGGGTTAGACATCTGCTACCCATCTTAGTGACAACAAACTTTCCAACCTATCTACTAATCCATATTTCTAATTGCATAGACATCTAAAGTCATATAATGTCTCTATTTACCACAGTATTTCTTTGGGCATTTAACCATATCTGTCCTTGTGTACTAAAAAGTGTGAAAGATTTAAATATCCTAGAGACAAAGATCTAGATGATCTGTTCTTGTCTCTTGCCAGCGAGTATACAAGCCAGCAGGACAGAAACAGATTCCTATTTGCCACCTGTCCTTCCTGTCCCACCACTCCTACATTACTAGTGGGAGGAATTCTATTTCAATAAAATCATATAGAAAACTAAGACACTACATGTTTCAGTAATTGGCTTATTTTTCTTTGTTCTAGGGATATGAAGAACATGTCTTAAAAATTTGAGAAAAATTTGTTGCCCTACGCTTTTTAGACGAGTGCTGTAACCACTAGATTGTTGTGTAAACAATCCCTGGCTAACTTTACCTAGGGATGACTGTTAGCCTGAATTTTGTGTGACTCAGGTGAATAAGGGGAGGGATAAGCAGAACACAAGTATCAGGTTTCTCTAGTCAGAATGCATTATCACTTTAGTTAGAAACAGATGCTTCTCTGTCTCTGGATTGGATGCCTTCAAATGGCAGACTTGGCCTGAAAAAATTCTGAAGTGAGTATTTCTTTATCCTTTTGGTTCAAAACGTATTATTCAGAATATTTGAAACTTATCTTGCACTTCACTACACTGAAGAAATACCATCTAATGCTAGTGTTAATAATTCTTTCCTAGCAGCCATAGTCAGCACCTGTGATCAGTATGGCGTCATGTCATTTATTTCCTATAAAAGCAGCTAAATACTCATCATCTGAGCCATTTCAAATTGCATTGGCAATACAAAATACATTATAAGGAACAATCATACTCTGATGGGGATGGATTACATACCTTATTGGGTCTATTCCATCTATAATTTCCATGATGGCTCCTCGAGTGACTTATGATGCACTAATCTGCTACTCCATAGTAGAAATGGATTTAGAGCAAATCTTTCTCCACAGGTGGCATTTCCCAGTAATGAATTCTGCCATTCAATTATATAATCAGAGTAATTTCTTCATGTTAAAAAAAGACTCCTTCTTGAGTGGCACATAAATTACCACTGGATTAAATTAGTTCTACTGCCAGGGCTTTGAGATTTCTCCAGTTGACAGACAGCACAGTACTGGTAGCGATGATGAGAAAACATGTCATCTCAGATTTTTCAACTTTATTTTTCCATCTCTTCACACTGGCTTCTTTCTGCTTTCTTTTACAGTAATTTCTGCCTTGGGTATCTTTCAAATTATTACACCCAGAGCCACCAGAGGAGACTTGCAGTGCCATTAACTTCTGGGTAGAAATGTTTACCTTTGCTGAGCAATGACCAGTTAAGTCAAATAGGAAGAAAGAAGAAAAAAAGAAAAAACGATTTTACACTAATAAAATACTTGGTTTACAAATGGTAATAAACTTTTGCTAAGTATGTCAGTTTGATTTACCCTTCTTCATCAAAGCTAGCACAGCATTAAATTTACAAAATTGGAGCTCTCTGTTGAGTGCAATGGGATATCATATACACAGGCAGCAGTGAGAATACTAACAAATATTAATTTGTTAGCATTAGACTTAGTCCCATGATAAACAAACATAAGATGTGTATGGCTTGCAGAGTCATCTTTAATGATTTCCTAAATATTTTGTACCTGACATGCCAACCTTTTAACAAAACAAATAATCCATCTTAAAAATCAACAAAAAGCTGAGTCTTTTACTTCCTTAAGTACACGTGAAGGGAGGGAACATGAAACAACACAACTAAGAATAGCTAGTTGCAAACGAAAGGTAAAAGTTGTAACAGACCCAGAAACCCACTACACTATTTTCTAAAGCAATTGTAAAGCGTGTCTGCTTTCAGATGTTACAGGTTACCACAGATTTAACCACATCATACTGAAAGTATATAAGTCATCTGTATAAAGCTAAGAAACTTGGTTGTTGTTCCTCCAGAAAGCATCCTAAGCTGTACGAGTACTCTTGATAACAGTCACGCACTGGTGCTACAGTTCACTATGTATTATGTGGCGCTGAGCAGACTTTAGCCTGACCCGGCTACAGCAAGGGGTACCTGTAACATAGATGTTTTCTTATTATCAGAATAAGACCACCACTTTGTGCAGACTGAGTCCTGCTCTGTTACCTACTCCACAGTACACACTCCTTAGTTTCAACCTGAAGAAGAAAAATGCAGCAAGGAAGTCTTCCCTTGTGAAATTTCTATCAGGGCTTCCACTTTTTAAATAGTTTTTAGAGGGCAGGGAGCTGAGTTTTCTGTGCATGTATTACAAAAATATGTCAGAGTTTGACCCATTGATCTTAATTACAGCTGCTTAAAACCATTCTCTATGTACTTAATTACACATTGAAGAAAACAAAACATCTGAAACATTGCTCTTCTGTTCCTGGCCCCACAACATTTTACCAAGTTAATTTAATAAGTCAGTATCTATTAGGACACCTTGGAAACTTCTGTGTGAAACAAAGGACTAGTCTTTGAGCCCAAGTGTTTCTTTTAAGAACATTTTGCACCTGACAGCCTTTTTTCAGAATGTAAGTCTTGTTCCTTGTGCCTAGAGTCAACTCATCAGGCAAGTTGTTTGAGGCACCTTTGACCCTAATTCTGGGATATATTCAATGGGGGAACTTCCTAGGGACTGGGACCTAATGCTTCACAGATCCTCTGTGATCCAAACTTTTACCCTTCAGCATATAGCCCTACAGGAACTGCAGCACACTTTCAGAAAAGCAGTCAATTTTGATTCATACCTTTTCTTTAATAACACCAGATATTCCACAGAAAGAAACTTTACAGCAGACAGCTAAGAAATACTTTTGTCATACCAAAAATTGCTTACTGGATTTTAGGCAGACTGTTCAAGATCGCGAAGCAGAATAGTAAATATACCCTATCGAAAGTTACTATTCAACTCCATCTCTATTAAACAGTTCAAAGAAATTAAAAAAAATAAAAATGGTAATGCACTGAACCAAACAGAGAGATTATGACTTTTATGTTCCAGTAAGTACTGGACAAATACCAGGTCACCAAGGGTTAACACATTTCTGAGAGTAAGAGCAACCAAGAGTGTACACACAGAAATACGCTGTGAAAGGGATCAAACTCAGAGGGTATACATTTTTTGCAGCCTTAACTTTTTTCTTTACATTGCTTTCAATAGTTTTGTCTGTAAGGTTTTACAGACAAAAGTTGAAGGGAATACTTCAGTGTAAAATTTTGGTGTTAACATAGTTAATCCCATTATCTTTTAAAACCCACTTACTGTTTACTCAAAGCTGCTTAGTAAAAATGTTTATGCACCTCTTATACTTATTTTGGTTTGACATGTAAAAATTTAAATTTAGTTAGATAGTATGTTAGTAGTCATTAGCCACATATTATTGAGCATATAAAACATGATATTTTTTATATTCCTTCAGTATCTAAACTGTGAATAGCCTTATGTATACATACACATGAATACGCTTGTTCGTAAATCTGAGTATTGGTAGGAGAGTAAGCTGGTACTCAAACATTCTAATGAGAATGTAGAAAACCAATGAACACAGTGGAATCAAACAGCCATAGACAGCAGGATTTACTGTTCATGAACTCTGGCTCCCACTCAGTTTATTAAACTATTCTAAATATGTGTGCAAATCCCGAGTCTTTCTTTGCCTTGTAAAAAAAGAGAGTGTTTGTGTGTAAAATCTTTATTTCTTCCCAGGTTTTCAGTCTTACATGGCATACTTTTGTCTTTTTTTATTTTTTTCTCTCAGCTAGCACCAGTCACTTGAGTGATTCAGTATGTTTCTGAAATAATTCTTAAGATTTGATCATTTTACAATTTAGAGAAGCATTTTCATTAGAATCCAAGAACGCATTCACCCAGACCTTTGAAACATTTCCTGCCATCTGTTGAAATACACATGGACAAGAACATCAAAGCAGTGCTTCACTTTAATTTCTCTTTTTCTTAACTAATTGCACATATATTAGTCTAAATAAAATTACAAATATCAAAATTATGTGAGCACTTGCCGAATAACCCAAAAAAAGACATATATAATCAGTGTCAAATAACTATTTATCTCTTCTGACTGTCCACTAGCTATATCTTATTCACTATATTTACTTTTCTCATAACACTAGTAATTGAAGCTCACATCACATGTGATGCGTCTGGGCCTTTAGACAGCCTGACTCAAAGAAGGAAAATAAAATTATCAGTGTGGTGTGGAAGTATCTTCATATAAAGAGGAAGGAAAAAATTTGGGGAAAAGATTGTTTTTGTTGTTGGGGATTGGTTTTTTTCTTGCTCAGTCTTTCTTTGGTTTTTTTTTAAAAGAACTGGTTTTTAACACAATGCGTCAGGGAAGGAAAAGCATAACAGTACTATAGGCCAGTCTTTCTTATAACAAAAATGTTTCTAGTTCATTTTGAAGTATGCCATCAGCACTAATTCAGGATTCTGCCTGACATGTGATGCAAAGAAGTCTTAAACTAAGTAAATTTTCAAAGGGTAACTTCTGGCAGTCTTCTGATACCTGAATAAGAAAGGTGAAGATTGAATAAACCTGTATAAAAATGAGGATGAAATGTATACACCAGAACTAAATTAATGCTAAAATTATCAGGAGGAATTACTTTTCACTCTTTACCACTCAAAATTGGCATAGAATGTGGACTTGGAGCTTCCTACAGTATGAAATAGCACTTATTCAGTAGGCAAAATAAATACATAGAAAAAATATAATAAATTGTAAGAAAAAAAAGAGCAATAAAAATATAGGATTCACAGTTGAGAAAAGGGCATGTAAGTAAGCAAGAAAGTGCACCTTTTTTTTTAGTACTCCTAAGCAAAAGTGGTTCAAGAAGCCCAGTTCTAGCCATAACCCTGAAGGAGCGCATGGAGGGTAAGCAAGGAGCAAACTGAGAGCTTATGGGTCAGGATTAAAGGACAGGCAGGGACATAACAGTGGAAGTCTGCTACAGGCCATCCAACCAGGAAGACTGAGGGGATGAGGCCCTCTATAGAGACATCGGAGCAGCCTTACGTTCACAAGCCCTGGTTCTCATGGAGGGACTTCAGCCATCCAATTACTGTTGGAAGGACACCACGGCATAAGCAATCCAGGATGTTCCTGGAATGCGTCGATGTTAACTTCCTTCTCCAGGTGATAGTGAAGTCAACAAGGAGAGGTGCTATGCTGGACCTTGTTCTCACCAACAATGTGACTGAGTTGTAGATAACGCTTCTGCTTAGGAGATTTTCCTTGTCTGGAAGACAACACTAGGCTAGTTTCAGTGACATAGCCAGGACTTTGCCAGCATTAGGATTCTCTTTAGAATAAGCTGATGAGATAGGTGTATGGATAACTGAAGATTGGACTTGGCCAAGATAGTTACAGAACACTTTTACATCATCATCAAAAGGTGCCATTGGGCTAAGGCTGTGGTCAGAGCTCATAAGGAGATCAGACAGGGTTGGCTAAGGTCCAGATGGGACCATTTGGGCTGGCATATCTGGACTAGCTCTGGGTTTGGCACATGCCATCAACTAATTCAGGAGGGGTCACTCTGCTCATCAAGAACTACAAAGTTCAGGGAAGATTTAAAATAAATTCGTATTGCACTTTTCTTGATTTACACTCCAATTATTTTTGGAAAATAAGTAGGATGATCACATACTTACGGGCTTACATATATTGCATGCTTTCCTTATTGCAGTTCCAACTTCTTTTCAAACAATATTATTTTAAATTTACTTTTTACTACATGCCATGAATTACTGATAGGATACTTTTCCAGTAAAGCTATTTAACTTCTTAGTTTACCACTAAAATATTTTAACAAGAAAATAACAGTAGCAAAAAGCAAGTCCCAGAACCCTGTCCCACAATCCCTCATTCAAGTTTCAGCTACTGCATTTCTTTCATATCCATCTTACAAGTACTGTTACAACAGCTCTGATGCCACAGTGCTGGTTTTCTCTTAGCCGAGTACGTTCCACAACAGTGTACACTCATTAACATAAATTATTAGTCTTCTCATTTTTACACACTAACAGATCCCCCTTATATGAATGAAATATGTTGTTCTCCAGCCTTAAACCCTTTGTCGAAGTCATCTTCCTTGAACTTCACTGAATGCATATGATGTAGCTATTCTGGATACACTTGAGAAGTTTTTTTTTTTTTTCAAAAACCACTTACTCATGCCTGTAGTGACAAGGATGTCACCTACCTTAAAAAGATTAGCAGTAACATGTGTGCATGTATATTGCATCTTGCTGATACAGTAGACTCAGGAATATTTTATATTATGTTTTCAGAATTTTACAGCTGTGCAGCCAGGACTGTATGTATTTTGCATAAATATTGGGGAAAGCAAGCAATAATCCTGATGTTTGAAAGAAGCAGTACATAAAACAATGAGCAGATGGAAGATTTTTTTTTCCTTCTTGAACTGAAGTAGGTGACATTTCAAATATTCTTGACACTGAATCTAATCCCTTTCTCTGATAGCCAGCATTACTCTTAGCCTTTCATTTTGCTCTTTTAATAAAAATACCATTATGCTTGCAAGCAGATCCACAGCTTTTGATTCCAGCTCAGACAACACTTCTATGACAGGTCTCTCTGAACTGTTTTTACAGCCTCTCTTTGCTTACACAGGGACATTAAGCCATTCTTCCTTCTGGATTCGGTACAGAATACTTAAAACCTTACAACAGCCAGTAATTAAAAATGGCCTTAAATCACATTCATCATTAGCCTCCAAACTAATAAGCAGGCAACTGAATCTGAAATTCTTGCATCTTTTGATCCAGAGAGAGAACAGCACATTATTATATGCCTCTCTCCAGCGGTAACAGTTGTCCACACCTAACTCCCTAATTAATGTCTTCAACTGCATTGGCATAAAGTTTCTGTTGCAAGGATGTGTAAACAGCTGCGCTTGTTTCATTTTTGGGTGAGACTGTGGCTTAAGTTTTAACTATACATATGATCCTTCTTTAATATTTGTACTATTGGTCTGGCTTGAGAGAAAAAAAAGAGAGCACTTCAGGCTAAAAGATGTATCACAATAACAAGTTAATTTAATTCATTGGAAAAAAAGAAGTTTTTCCATGTCTTAGTTCTTAAACTACCTCATTAAGATTCACAGTTTTTGAAGTTATTTGTTCTGGAAAAGGTGGTGTTTGGGTTTTTGGGTTGGTTGGTTTGTTTGTTTTGACTGAAGAGAGCTATACTGTAAGAATATAAAGGTAAATATTTAAAGTAATAAGTAGTTATCCACATTATATAAATACAGCCAACTCACTTGCCTTCAATGGATCCACATACTGGGATCTGGCTAAAATTCACTTGATACATAAACAATGCTAATACACATATACATTGTAGTCTATTTTACCAAGTATTATACTATTCTTACTTATATATGTAATTTATATATTAATTTATATACTAGGACTCTCTTACAGTGGCATTTCTGCATACTATGAATTAGACTCAAACATGTGTTTCAAAAATAGTACTGCTCCTAAGAAAAGTGCTATTTAACTGTTTAACTGCTATTTTTTTCCTTCCTCTCCTCATTTTTAAGGATCAATAAGGCAATGATATAAATATGCTAAAGATAAATGTGAAATTTTGGGAATAGTTGTATCATGACTTTTCTGCTTCATGTGGAAATATAAGGCTTCCTCTCCTCAGTCAGTAGCAAAATTCTCCATTACCTCAGTGGCACAGTATCAGGTCTGTCAAAACCCACAGTCCTCCTGAATTATATGACTGTTCAGGGAATATTTCACGGGCTGTAAATCATCTTCAGCATTTCTCTGAGAAACAGCTATGTTAACAAGTCTCCTCCATTATCTAAACAGCAGGAGGCCCCTGCAAGCTCTCTCATCAACAGCCCAGGAGCAGAACCACACTGGGGAGGCAGAGAGAGAATCCGAACCAGAAACTAAGGCACGGATCACCTCAGCACAACTGGTAAGGAGGAATGAAAAATAATAATGATAAAAAATAAAAATGGACTACTTCCTTAGGACTAGAACAGCATTGCCATTATTGCATAGCCTCACTCACACACTACAACTGTGGATAACCACCACGTTTATATAGAAGAAATACAGTGACATAAAAATTGAGATTTTTTTTTCCCCCCAGAGGACTTTACTTAGATAGGAAAAGAAATGCTCTACCACAGTTTAAATACATTTCAACCTTTGCAAACCTACAGCCACATGCAGGACTTCACTCCAGGAGTTACTGCAGATCAGTGTGGGCATGAACAGTCAGCAGGCCAAAAAANAATCATCTTCAGCATTTCTCTGAGAAACAGCTATGTTAACAAGTCTCCTCCATTATCTAAACAGCAGGAGGCCCCTGCAAGCTCTCTCATCAACAGCCCAGGAGCAGAACCACACTGGGGAGGCAGAGAGAGAATCCGAACCAGAAACTAAGGCACGGATCACCTCAGCACAACTGGTAAGGAGGAATGAAAAATAATAATGATAAAAAATAAAAATGGACTACTTCCTTAGGACTAGAACAGCATTGCCATTATTGCATAGCCTCACTCACACACTACAACTGTGGATAACCACCACGTTTATATAGAAGAAATACAGTGACATAAAAATTGAGATTTTTTACTTAGATAGGAAAAGAAATGCTCTACCACAGTTTAAATACATTTCAACCTTTGCAAACCTACAGCCACATGCAGGACTTCACTTCTGGAGTTACTGCAGATCAGTGTGGGCGTGAACAGTCAGCAGGCCAAAAAAAACTAGCTTACAAGTAAGTAAAATGAAGTATACCGAGTGAAGCACGGCCCAACAAGGCACATTATGCGGAAGTGAAAAGGCTTAGCCCTTGCATTTATCACCGCATTAAATTACACTCAGAAGATGAAGCAAGTACCTGTATCAGCAGGCACTGGGGGTGAATAGTAAGATCACAAAGAAGCCTTGTAAGTTACACCATGAAAGATGATTAAGAGTTAGCGCGTTTTTCTTTACCCTGGTGGCTGCAGGCAGGCAGGGGAAGCCCCCCCAGCTGTAACCGGGCCGCCGGCACGGCACGGCACGGCCCAGCCCAGCCCGGCACAGCACAGCACAGCCCAGCCCAGCCCAGCCCGGCCCGGCCCCCGCCGCCCCCATGGCCAAGGGCCCCGCAGGCCCTACCTGCCAGTGCAGCCGCTCCGCTCCGCTCCGCTCCGCTCCGCTCCGCGCCACGTGCCCGTGTGCCGAAGACCATCCTGCTTCCCAGGTGCTCTCCGGGAGCGACAGCATCTAACCGCCCTTCTAGAGACGCGCACTTCACACCCGCTCGCCTTTCCCGGCACCAAACCTGGGCGCTCGCTCCTCGTTCTCCTCAGGGAGCGGGGCCACCTGCTGCGCCGGGCCCTCAAAGGTGCCCCCTTCCCACTAAGCACAGAGGCCCGGGGAAAGGTGTAACGAATTAAATCATTAAAAAAGGAGGAGCTCCCTAACGGAGATGATAATGAGCAATAATTACTGTGGAAAAGTTCAGCCTGAATGATTGTTTGCTTAAGTAATGGTATCCTAAAAGCTGAATAATCTCTTCCATCCGCACTTATATGGGACCCTGGATACTGAAGCCATTGTGGCTTTTTCAAAAACATAAGAAAATAGGGGGAAAAAAACCTCAAAAGATTGCTTTTCATCAGAAAAAAAAAAATCCTCGAGGGAAATGATTAAAAAAATATATAAAATAATCAGAACCTTCATTATACAAATAATTGCAAAGAGAAATCCTTCTGGAGACAGCCAAACTGAATAAAGAGCTGCTTTTTCTTTGACTTGTGATCAAGATAATAGATCCTGAATTATTACCATTATTATTGTTCTTGTTGAAGAAAATAGAAGCTCAAAGTGAAAATTAAGTGTCTCTTCATAAAATGGGTAAGCATCTCTGTTCAAAATATTTTCTAGTTTGAAAGCAAAAATTAGGTAGGCCATGACTAGAGGAAAGGAAATTCTGTTATGCTTATTTGCAGAGAGAGAAGTGATGCACAAAGAAATCAAACACCTTTCTTGAAGTCACAAAGGAAGTTTATATTAAGGAACAAATGAATAAAAATTACATGAGTTACAGTGGAAGTTCTTTTTCTCTTTACAATAAACAATATGTCCAGGAAAAAGAGTGAAATTTTACACGCGCATATGCAACCCCTCGAATTTCATTGCCCGTATAGCTTTCCCCAGTTGCTGTAACAAGGTTAATTTTCCTGAAAATTAGTATTTCAAAAGTTTTCTAATATTTCTTCACTTGTATTTATTTTATTCAGCTAAATTATGACTGAAAAAAGTTCTGTTTCCAGAGAACACACGCACTAATCCAAGAATAGAGGTGTGCTTAGTTAGCTGCATGGTTTACTCCTGAAGCGAAAAACAATTTTTCTTTCCATTTTTCAGTATTTTTAAGGATTTTGCTTCGAAAAGATTAAGCAAAGATTTGCAGGAATAGCCCAACCTGCAGACATCTCTCTGTGTTTCAGAGTCTTGTGAGTTTATTGGAAGCCCTTGAAAGGTAGATTAGAAGATTAGCAATGCCTATTTTGGTTATTTGAACAAGCAAATTCACAGCAGTGTGGTCTCCAGCTCACTGAGTTTCATAGCTAGAGCTATATCCAGTAACAGAAGCTCTGTAAAAATAAACACCTTGGGTTTGGACTTATCCCTAACTTACTCAAAACTTCATTTAGAAATCAGCCTGGATCCTCAAACTAAAGAAGGTTTCCCAGTACCTCTCAGTTTTTATTAGTGAGATCTTACTGTGTTTTAGGTAATTTTAATCACTGTTCCAGACAAAGACACAAGCAAAGAAAAGTCAGGCAATTAAAAATAAAACACACAAAACAATGCATTGAAGTTTTTGTGAACAGCAAGAGTCATCCTCACTTTCAGTACATTTGAAGCACTAAGCTTATCTTCATTAAGTGCAGAATAATTGCAGCTTTTAATTTTTTTGATGTTGTACAATACAATAGCTGGTACTATTCATACTGCAAAAGAGAGTACTTTCCATAACTAACTAGAAGCAATATATGAGGGAGTTCTGTAAATGGAAATTATCCATAAATAAAAAAAGTGTGGTCAAATTAGCCATCTGCATTATTCATATTATTCAAAATTACCTGTTTCATCTTTTATATCATAACTTTTTAGCACTACTGAACAGTATAAATCACATAAATAAAATAAAAATGTTATTACTATTTCTTGAGAGATCAATACTTCTGATTTCAGAAATTCTTTTATTTTCCTGAGCTTTCACTATAATCAGGGTATTTATTAGCATGATTTGTTTTGCCCTTCACCAGCCAAAAGGGCGTTAGTTTATTGTTTCTTCAGCTATGATAAACTATAAGTGAAGAAAGTACACTAATCTGAGAACTTTGTTTTCCTCAGCCAACAGCTGGAATTTGAAAATGATTTGATATTGACATACCTGGAGTATGATAGTCATTAAGGGTGAAAAAGGTTATTTACCAGATGAGGCAAAATTTTGTTTGACTATCAGTATTCAAAAATGACCAAAAGACATAGTAGTCCTTTGTTTTTGCAGCAGGTTGTTCACTGATTTGTTATTTCTCAGTCTTTATGGCTTTAAATCTTTTCATTAATTGCTGATAACATGGATAGCTAAAAATGAAAAAAACCCTCAATATGATACCATTTATTCATTCTGCAGTGTTCAGGTGGTATGGACTAAACAAAGATACCAAATAAAGATGATTTAGTGCTATCAACACCAGAAAGTTTAAGCTGTTGAGCATGAGCCAGGTCTTGAGAAAGTTATTCCTTGGCCTGAGTGGGTGAATATGTTAGTTGGTCCAGCTGCAGGATGAAGAAGAGGACTACAGATAATAAGGTTCATAAGTCAGGATGAGTCAGGTTTCTTAGTATCATTCTTTTTGTCCTTGGTTAACCGGATGTAGTTACCATATTTACTCATCCGTTTGCCTGCAATACAATCGAGTAATCATCATGAAAAATAACATGCTAGGGGGCATTGTTTATATTTATTAAAAAAGTCAAAGTGGTGCTCTGAGTGCATCCTGGAGGTTTAGCTGCTTAGGCGCAGGTCCAATTTATGTAATGGCACAAGTGTCCAACTTTGGAAAGACCTCTTTGAGAAAGCTCTACTAGGAGATCTTAGCAGGGTCACCCCAACCAGCAGGTATTGGAAATTCCTTGTGTCTGAACTGAACAGAAGATGTGCTTGGTTTTACATACATGATACACAAATGAGTAAAATGCCCCTTCCTATCAGTTGCTTGTCAAATGCCTGTGTCTTCCTCTGCCTGCTTATCCTGTGCCAAAGTATCTAGAGTTTATTTCGTTGATGTAAGGTGGTGTGGCACAGATGTAATTTTAAGTGCACAAAGATTTTCATGGACTTCAATAACACCTTTCATATTCTTGAAATTATACATATGCACAAGCAACTTATTAAATGATGGCATTAGAACTTAAATTATTGCTTTCAAATGTTATCTTAGGAATGTTAAATTTAAAATACATAGGAAGAAAGCTAAACCCTTTCTAATTACCAAATCCACTGTGCCAGCTCAGCAATCTTTGAGGAAATCCAGCAAACTTCATAAACACTGTGTTCTAGAAACCTGAGGTTCTTGTTTTTGCTGGAAGAAATATTCCAAGCTCATGGAAAATTGTCTGAATAGTCATCTTTTAAAAACAGAAAGATAAAATGTAATAATAACAAGGGCTTCCTGTCCCCTCGTCTATATATTTTAAGTTTCAGGGCACTGATGCTATTTAGAAACAAAAACAACAACAAAACATTTGGACGATGTATGCTTAATTATATATATATTTGACTGAAAACATGTGTAATGTATGGATGGGATTACAGAGTTATAAAAATGATGGAAGAAGCAATTTGGCAATAGAAAATGTACTTTTCCTAGACGAGTATCATTGAACCATGGCAAAACATGGATGTAGATAAATCCTAACATTGCAGGCTTGATTCAGGGTTCTGCTAAACTGAGGTGCTGGTCTGAAGGAAATAGGATAGATGCAATCAGATAATTTCCAGCTTTGCATGGGCTTTCTTTCTCCTCAGGGATATAAGCAATCCTTTTGCTCATAATCTGTAGTAGAAACCTAAAGGACTGAAGCAATCTTACTGTGAGGAAGCAGGCAACTCAGATGAATTTAATAAATTGAATTGGCTTATAGCAGGGTAGTAGCACCTTTTCTAGAGGGTCTTTCCAAGGACAAACAAAGCAATTCACATTTGGCTCAATAACATTCACTTACATAGCAGGAAAGAATAATTACCCTATTGCAGGAATGAGAGGTGAAATTTAATAGCTTACGTTATTTTGTAGGTCAGATAAGATGATCATGGTAGTTCTTTTTGACCTTAAAATCTATAGAACTGTGCTTTAAATTGAAGGGGCCCCTCTAGATTTTATGTATGTACTAAAAGTTGAACATTGTTTGGAAAGATTAGAAACTTTTTTTTTTCCTTCCTTGTAAAGACATGATAGGAGGCATATCATGATTTTTCCCACCCTTTTTAAAATCTCCGATTTCATTTCAGACACAGTGTCAACAATATCTTTATCCCCTCAGACTAACCATGATTCTAAAAAGCTTCTACCATCTTTGACTGAATGGTTTTTTAGTAGATTTAAAAGTCATATCTAATGAGTATAGTATGTGTCATTAATTGATCTTTGCAGGAGATACTGTATGGCAAAAAAGTAATGAATATGAGGCACTAAACGGTATTTCATAGGTTCACATCAGATTAGTATGAGAATAAGGAAATGCTGAATTATTCAGTTTGATTGCCTTCAAAGTTGGGTGAAAGGAATGATTTTCATTTCTGTGACAATGCTTTAAGAGCTAAACATAAGTGGTGAAGAGCGGACTGTTGTATTCTTTCACTCATGTGAAAATACTTAGCACTTCCCAAGTTCTGTGAACAGCAAAGCAAAAAGCAGAGACAATGGCCAGATTGTGTTTATTTTTATGGATTAGTTTTCCAATTCAAACTGTCTGCAGTCTTCCAGAAGGGTGTAATCTAGAAATATTTCCAAAAAGTAAAAGTATCAAATGCAAAAATAGTGTCACCCAGTGGTCATGACATGTCTTATTTTGGTCATGATATGTCTTATTTTTGTGCTCAAACCAACAAATTCTTTTCCTGGGAAATGCCATACATCTTTCAGCTGAGGTGTATCATGTCCTGTTTCAATGAAAGAACTCTACTTAATCAGCATGCTTCACTATAGCCTTGGGGTTTTATGCGCAATAATTTTACCATTGATTTTGTGACAGTTTGTCAATTCCATTTATTTAAAAAAAAAAAAAGATACTATAAGTTATAAGTAGCTAATTATTTTGGATTACATGCAGCTGTTAATCAGTTTGGTAACCGGTGTGGTTACCAAATAGGAATTTAGCAGTTCCTATTAGTCAAAATACGTCAGATATCTCAAATAAAATAAAATACAATCAATATAATAAAATAACCCAAGAACTCCAAATTCACCTGAAATTACAGTGAAAAATGTATGAAGGCTGAAGATATTTTATATCCAGTTATTTTCAGGTATAATTGGAGACCTGCAAATAAGGTAGAAGGGAAGAGAATTATTTAAATCTGTCTTCAGATTTGTCTTACCACGCTGTAAAAAATGTATTACAACAGCTGCATTTTCAACTTCATCAGAAGAGCTCAGCACTGTTAGAACTGGCACATGAAGGCCTGTTCAGTATTCGTGGAATGGAAAGAAACTGTCTACATACCGCTTTTCTGCTAAAACCTTCTGTCCCACGAGGGCAACAAACTAACTTCTTACCCTGTTAAATATGATAAGCAGCATAATTTTTCAACAATTATAAATGACGGCAAATGCCTGTTAAATCCTTATTCAGCTCTGCTTCAGGAGATATCCTGTATACTTGCAGCAGAGCTGTCTCCCTTTGAGACTAATACTCTGCAGCCAGCTCTAGATTAGCTCCTTTCCCCTTCCCTTCCCTGTCCTCACAAGCCAGCGCACCAATCAAAATAACAAGGACTTTTTTTCAAATATCTTCCTTTGTGGATTTACCTCTTCAGATTATGCTATTTTATTGCCCACTAACATAATTTATAAGCGTTTGGGAGAACTTAGACTCTATTTGGTTTTGAACTTTGAATCTCCTTAGAACAGAAAATGGGAAGCAATTTTTTTTCGTAAGCGATGATCAGAAGTGATGAACAATAACCAAGTATTCTGGTCTTTTTGCCCTGTATATGTTTCTGAGATTAACTTGGATACCATTTGACTACATTATTTTGTGTGTTTGAGTAGAAACATTCTGGAGACCGTTTCACTGAAATTAACACCAAAACTCATCACAACAGGAATGGGAGAAAGAAATGGCATGCAGTTAAAAGTGAAAAACATACTTAGCCTGATTTCAGTGAGCTGAAGGACTGAGAATTCTTGGAAGAGGGTCATGGGATTTTACCATGCGTAAGAAGTTTGTTATGTTCATCACAACCTAATAGAACATGTTAATTCCAGCATAAGGCTGCTACTTATCAGAACAATTTCCCTTCTATTTTTTTCTCATTTCTGCAG
The DNA here is from genome assembly GCA_013400135.1 of Rhinoptilus africanus. NCBI lineage: Eukaryota > Metazoa > Chordata > Aves > Charadriiformes > Glareolidae > Rhinoptilus > Rhinoptilus africanus. Next base: position 45,180 of record VXBO01002254.1, read on the forward strand.
AATGGAAAAAAAAGTTTTCTGGAAAACTAGATTTTAAGAAATATATATCCCATTTTAAAATGAAGAAGTTAAATTCAAATGTAATACACTCAGGAAAATAATGCACTTATTATTAGCACTTGCTAATGTCATGAATCTTACATTGAAATTACATTTTGAACAGGAATTATTGATCATTATGTAGAATTTCCATTTCAGAGGTCTTTGTCTTCTTGGTTTTCAGAGTTTGTGGAAAAAACATGTTAAAGGGTGGAATAGTATTTTGTGAGATAGTTTTCCCTGGAACATGTCTTAATAGGGTTCATATTCCTAACCAAACAACAGAACTAGTCACAATCTTTCTTGCTTAGCTGGTTAGTAAGTGATAATAAACTTTGGAAAATTAAAATAAAAAGAAATACAAATTAAATATGAAGAGGATGGATTGCATCAAATATGTAACGCACTGTTCTGAGAATCTGAGTTCAAGGAAAGTTCAGTGGCTTACTGCTTCAGTGAAGAAAAACATGGGCATGGAATCAAGCTTGCATTAGCAAAAACCTATCAGAGGAATCTTCTTGCTTCTAAGCTAATGTGATTTAATATATGTACCATACTAAAAACATGGGCAGTGGATACGAGTTCCGTGTCTTGCTGAATGCACTCAACTCCTCCACAGTTATTTAAGACACATGAAGATAATTCTGAGAAGAAAGCTTTTCAGGCCAGAATGTGTTCAGGAATGAAAAATAACAAAAGCATCTTTTGTGCCTAGTGTAAATAGTAGCTTCAGGTTCATATAATTAAAATCCACATTGTGTGCTTAGCTCAACTGACTATGTCTCTATATTAAATATGTTTTAGAAAATTTTCAGAGAAAATTCAAAGTAGTTCAGACTAGTATATTTAAATGGTGTTGTGGGGGTTGGGGATTAGTTTTTGATCCATTTCTTTGGAGATCACCATCTTCATCATTCATCGAAAAAAGAAAATAACTACCATTTAACAAGGAATAAGTAAGTTTTATAAACTGGTTTTACTTCACTTTGGAGAATTAACCTTCAACGTCTCAAGTTTCTAACAGTGCAAAGGCCTATTCTGGGCTTCAGAAAGATCGGAGAACCACCTTCAAGTCTGTGACTGAGATACTATTGCAAGTGTTTCAATGATAGGCTGCCATGTATTTGTAATTAGTTGCACCCTTGTGTCCTAGAAAATAAAAAAAAAAGACATTCATCAGATTTTGAAAGTGCCACAAAACTTGTTCTAATTTACACTTCAGTAACATTTAAAACAGGCTCTGCTTCATTTCATCACCAGTTATGACTGATGAATCCAAATTCCCCGCTGTAGCTGTAGGGAGAGGAATCAAAACCTTATCTGAATGGTGTAGAATTGCCCTTCACTAAAGCAGGTAATCATCTTCTATGCTAATTAATGAACATCCCTCTAATCCAGGGCTGCCAGAGGGATTTTGTTTAGTGAAAAAGAAAAAAAATATATTGCATCTCTTCATCCTCCCTTCTGGCGGCCAATTCCTCTTCTCAGACAAGCTCAGCAGTCCCTGATTCACTTTCTATTCATTGTCCCCTGAATATATTGATGATGACTTTAAGTGAAGCCTCTGAGATGAAGGTTAGTCAAAGTTTCTATCCCTCTTCAATATGTTAGAAAGCCTGCTCACAAGATGAAGTCAAGCAGATAAGAAGTAGGAGGAAGAAACTGCATGGAATCTGTTGGTGGAAAAAAAAATCAGTAATAGGGAATGTCAGTTGTCTGAGGTGAGAAAGAGATCAAGATCTCAGGGAACCTAGAAGGGAAAACAGGTTGTGGTCCGATACAATAAAGTAAGTGGGAGAACTCACTTGAACTTTTATCATGACTCCTGGTAAAACCTCCAGTGACAAATATATTCCAGACAATATAAGAAAGGTTCAAATTTCCCCCAAATGTAGATAGAGTTACATAGCCATGAAAAATGATTCAATGCATTTTTCTTAAGCCATTTATCTGTCTGTTGTATGCATGCTTATACCATATGAACATATGTATGTATTTAACACTTGAGACCTATTGTTACTCTTTTTAGTACAATTTCTCTTTAAAGGTAACACTTTGCAGTGCTTTATATGTGTAATGTTCTAGTGTTCTAATCATGTAAGGTCAGATTGGATTCTGTCCAAATGACTAGAATGAGTTAAATTCAGAAAGGAATTTTGACAAAAAAAGAAGGTGGTGAGAGAAAAGTATGATGTTGACTTTTTTAACTTGAAAGCTTACCTCAAATTTTTTTAAAAGATTTTGATTCTGTTCCAGAATCAATCTAATTCTCAGAAAGATGAAAAAAAAGTGGAATAGATTGTAAAAAAATTTAGTGTTTTCTTTTTTTAGTTTTGACAAATAAAATGAAGAGCAAAATGTGCTGTGAGCAGAAGAATAAATTAAATCTTATTTTCTAAGAATTTGTGTCTCTTCACATAATTCCATGTTAAAGTAACTTTAGCAATCTACTTGACATTTTATTTGCCTTTAACTATTCTACAGTAATTTCTCTGATTCTTTCCATCACAGCTCCATTAACCTTTCCAAATTCACCCAAAGTTACCTTCTGCATCATCAGATCATCATCTGGGGAAGAGGTAAGTTATACTGTTGTTGCTTTTGATGATCCAGGTATTACAAGTAGAACCAGAGAACTTTTTTTTTCAAATAATAGAGTTCACCTTATCTACCCATCTAAAAATTTTCATATATACTGAAAAGGAACAGAATATCCATGACACTGGAACCCTTCCTATACTTTTTGTTAAGGACTGAATAAAAGTTTCAAAAGTTATTAAGACTGATAGATGGCAAAACAGACTCTGGAATGAGCAAAAGTATTTCTTTAAGAAATCAGCTTCAAATGATCTCTTCCCCACAAATGGAATATTTTGCTAAAAAATAGAAATCCCTATATTTCTAATGATTTTTTTTTTCTCCAGACTGATTATATTCCTGAGAGAAGAAAATGCAAGTACTGCAAAACTACATTTGGACAAAAACTGTTTGTTTCCAGAGGAGATAGATGTTTGAACATTGCTTGAGATGAAGCTTTT
>VXBO01002254.1:58923-110731 GCA_013400135.1 Rhinoptilus africanus
ATGGTAGTGGAATCACCTGGGTCATCATTATACACATACATACCAACTTGTCATGAAATATCAAAGATTAAGCATCAAGAGACTGTCACTGAACTGCTGAACTGAAGATGACCATTTCAGAACTCTGACCAATTTGCAAAACCTTTTTTGTCTGGAAAGGCAAAAGGCTATTTCTCCACATTAATGAGAGTTTGCCTGTGGAAACTAAAGCCATAGTGGAAGAAAGGCCTACAGGGGGAGAAAAAACCTTTAAAAATGATGCTACAGCTGGAAAAAGTGCACAGTCTTTCTGCCTAAACTTTCTTGTCCTTACAGCAAGATACTCATCATTTAAGCTTGACCACTTTTTCTAACTGTATGTTTGTCCACCAAAAAAAAGTAATTGCACTTTCCCACAAATCTTAACCCTCTTCCCCATAAACCATTACAACTGTAATAACATGATGGAGCCAAAAATATAAACATATGCCTGTAAGTCCTCCTTAATAGGTAAAAGGTAAAATTTCATTTAAAATACCCTATCCTATTGATAATAATGAAGGACAGTCCAGGTAACTTCATATTTGAGGAAATCAAACCAAGGTTTCTCCCTGTCATAAAATGGAACTGGAAATTTGTTTGGAACAGCGCTAGTTAATAATCATCTTAGTAAGCCATTTTTACTAAATATTTTTAAGTTTCTCCTTTTTCTGTTTTTGAATTAGCTAACAACATACAATAATTTTTCAAATATATTTGCCATTTAAACTATTTTGAAGATTTGTTTATGACAATAACAGTTTGTCTGTAGCTTGTGTGCAAGCAGTTTATGGAACCGCTTTTGAATATATCCATTTTAAGTATTTTCATTTTTATATCTACTCTCTGGACCTTTATCCATTTCTCATCTTCTTAAGTATATATATTTTTTGCTATCTTTAGTGCTCTATGAACTGTTTTTGCGAGGATGATATTCAGCATTTCTCCCACTCTTTAATCAGACACAGGTGTTTTGTATGTATCAGCCATTTATTATGCTGCAGAACTAACCCAAATTTGCAGATTTAATAATCTTGGATTTCTCTCTCTCGATATGAAAGACTCAGAAACTGCTTGTTCCTGGTGAAAGATGGTATGCTTGTTTAGAAATGGAAATAATTTATTAGCAAAAGTGTGTCTGTAATCGTGTACATATGATCAGCTTGACATCACTTCAGAGATCTTTGTGGCATACTGTTATGCAGCATAGGCATAATTATCTAAGTATCGTCCCATGATAGGAACACTGACAGCTTCTTTGGATCCTCTAAAGAATGGGCAGCAATACTGAGTTTCTGCTTCCTCCCTGCTGTTTCTCAGCATCTTATGTAAAACTTGCTTAGGTGCTACTGACTCCTGGTCAATCCAGTTGTGTGGTCTCGGTGAACAAAAGCGTAAGCAACAGCCTTAGAGGGAGGTGCTTGGAATTGTTCTATGCAGAAGTACTTATTCCAGCTGTACATAAATGTTTAATTACGGTGCCTATCTTATACATCTAGGTATTGAAAATTCAGTGAGATAGTCTATTCCTCCCTCTCTTTCAGACAAAGATCCTAATTCTCAACTTCTGGAATGTGTTTTAATTTTGTCTCAATTAACTATATAAGAATCAGGCCCCCGACTGGTACCAAAAGTTAGATGCTGAAGACTAAACAATATAAACAGTGCCCTCAGCAACTTTTCAATGAAACCTGTACAACAGTCTCTTCCATGTTAGAACATTACAGATAGTCCCCTAATCCTTTTTCTTTACCTACAAAAAAGTTGAGAACTACCACAAGTTAGCTAGGTAGTTAACATCAGGCACAATCCTGGAGAAGAGCTGATTGTACTTCTAACACATATTAGCAAGTTGAGATAAACCTACTGGAAGCTTCTTTATGTCAACCTACTAAATATCTGTGAGTGGCTCATGTCATTTTTCTTTATCTAACCTTTTGTTAGCTAAACATTTTTCTTTTTAGACACAAACTCTCTTAATTATACAACTGTGTGGGGAAATACCTGTTCAGCATAATGCAGGCTCAGTCATCATGCCACTGGCAGACTAAAACAAAATTTTAGTGACATTTGTCACAAGCATGTAGATCATAATGTGAACAAACAAGAGTGTGACTAAGAGCTCTGTTTTCTGCAAATAATTTGCAATAGGTGCTGAATTTATGCTGTTTCTAGTGAAACTGTTCACTAGAATATTCATGGAAAAGGGACATAATCACAATAAAAAGAAATTTATTTTTAAACCGTGGATTTTGCTTTGCTTAGCCAGTAGTATCTATTCCATGTTAATGACTAACTTGGCAGAACTTATCTTTAAATCGGTGGTGGTCAATGAGAAATAGAAGTTACTCCTGTGTCATTATGGTAAATGTAAATTTTGTCTTTATATGTAGTGGGCACAGGAGCATGTTCATCATACAAACTTGAGCACAGGAAGTTCCACCTAAACATGAGGAGGAACTTCTTTACCTTGAGGGTGGCAGAGCACTGGCACAGGCTGCCCAGGGAGGTGGTGGAGTCTCCGTCTCTGGAGACATTCAAAACCCGCCTGGACGCGTTCCTGTGTAACCTGCTCTAAGGTGGCCCTGCTCTGGCAGGGGGGTTGGACTAGATGATCTACTAAGGTCCCTTCCAACCCTAAGATTCTATGATTCGATGATTCTATGATATTTTGATTTCAACAACACTTTTTTCACATTCACAGCAGTTTACAAGTATTAGACACAGTCTCCCAGCATGCTCTGGTCTGTGTAGGACCAATTTTATGTTTGTTGTCTCTGGCAGTAAAGAGTTTGGATCTTTAATTGGGTAGTGGGTGATTAGTTGAGAAGAGGTTTCCTAAGAGTATTACATAGAAAGGAAATGGACATGAAAAAAAGGTGTGTCTTTTCCAAGATAAGAGAAGTTGTCATAGGAGTAGGGATGCAAAGAATTCTGGAATCAAGCTGCCAGACACTCTTGACAGTGGGCAATAACACCTTTTCATCTTCCAATTCAGAAGCTCTTCTCACTGCCCTTTTGGAGAGGTCAAGATAGTTTTCTGGCCTCCTTTATTTCTATGTATGTCTATTAGTGTTTACCAAAATGAGAAGTGAACAGCTGGGCGATGCTAAGGATTTAGCTCTTGCAGAGATTCCCTGAGCATAGCTGGAGTATTTTACCATTTAGAGTTTTAAATTTTTGGGCATAATTCTCCAGCTTTTTTTTTTTTTTTTTTCATGAAAAAAATAGATCTGGGCTTGTCTCAGGCTGACTTTATTAATACTTCTCACTGCAGACATTAGAGAAGGGAGTTATCTGGTGTGTACATTGTAGGAACTGCTCTGACTCCTGTGCTTCATTATGATAGATACTAACATCGGTGTCCCTTATGTATTTCTCTCTTTATCAAACCAGCACTGTAGCTTGTTTCAGCAGATGCAGTTGGCTTCATACTGTGCACTGAATATATTTTCCCTTTGGTAAGTGCACAGTAACCATAGTGCTGAGGATGATGCAGATGGTAATAACTCTCAGTCATGCAAGCTTGTCCAAGAATCCATGGGGGCTGATTGCTGTCATGTTTAGAGTGCATTACTGTGGTTGATTCATTCTGGAGTATGTGTGAATCTTCACCTTCTGACTTGCCCTTTCAGGGCAGACTTCACTTTAGAAATCAGATTTTTTTTTTTCTGTTCATTAACTCATTTTCTACACTAATCTCCCTTCCCATATACCCTTTCAACAACTACACGCCTTATTTTTTGTCTTTCTGAACCTTCTGTGTAATAATAATTATTATTTAGGTTTGTACCCTAGCATGGTACAAGACTGACTAATTTAGAAGACACAAATTTAGTAAATGTAGTAAAATCTTCAAGATGTTTGTAAAAGCTTTCCCAATTTTCCCCTGCCTGTTTATCAAAGAAGTAGAGCCTTTACTTGTACCTGACAGCACTGATTTATACTTGGCTGAGAGAACTCTTTGCACCTTACGTCTGCAGTCTGTTTTCATGCTTTGGAATGGCTGACCTGAAGTGAGGGAGTAGTATCAGAGATTCACTTTCACCTGCCTCTGAAAAAGGAACTTGTTTGGAAAGAGGAAAAAGCTCTAAAAGAGGTCATGTCTCTATTCCTTTCTTTACTTATATTGAGACTGCCCTAATTCTTTGCAATGGCTTCTTACCATAGATGTGAAAGAAATTGCAAATCCATGTAAACAGCAAAAGTAAAAGTTACAAAGACATGTGAGAGAACTGAAGGGAACTTAGATCTTTATCTGCAGCTGAGGGGGTACAGAAAAATAAAAAGATGGATCTTTTTCCAAACATAAAATTACTGAGTTGGATTGAAAATAATTTGAAATTAATTTCCAAGATTGAGATTCCTAAAAATTGTTATGATGACAACACAGGAGCACTTTGCAATGAAAAATAAATAAATGTATAAACCATAGAATCATAGAATCTTCAAGGTTCTAAAGGACCTTTGAGATCATTGAGTCCAACCATACACCCACAAAAATCCCCCACCCTAACATCTCTTCTTCATCTTTGGCTGAAGTGCCAAATCTACATGTTTCTTAAATACCTGCAGGGATGGTGATTCAACCACCTCCCTGTGCAGGCTGTTGAGTGCCTGACCACTCTTTCAGTCCTAATATCTAATGTAAACCTCCCCTGCTGCAACTTCAGACCATTTCCTCTGGTCCTGTCATTATTCACTTGGGAGAAGAGGCCAACACCCATCTCTCTACAGCCTACTTTCAGGTAGTTGTAGAGGGCAATGAGGTCTCCCCTCAGCCTCCTCTTCTCCAAAGTAAACATGCCCGGTTCCCTCAGCCTCTCCTCATACGACTTAGTCTCCAGACCCCTCACCCTCTTCGTAGCTCTCCTCTGGACACGCTCCAGCACTTCAATGTCCCTCTTGCACAGAGGGGCCCAGAACTGAACACAGCACTTGAGGTGAGGCCTCGCCAGTGCCGAGTACAGAGGCACGGTCACTTCCCTGCTCCTGCTGGCCATGCTATTGCTGATACAAGCCAGACCGCTGTTGGCCTTCTTGGCCACCTGGGCACCATGCTGGCTCCTGTTAAGCTGTCTGTCCCCCAGCACCCCCATACATGGGGATGTACATACATACATGCATGTACATAAATGTACATACATGTATGCACATACATAAATGTATGTACATACATACATACATACTCACTGGAGAGTTTCCAATCTGTGAAGCAGTGAAAAGACAAGGTATGAATATTTGCAGGAGACTGCAATGAAACAGACATTAGTTGTTAACATCATAAGCATTGATATTTGGCCAGCACAGGTTGATCTTCATCAAGTCAGTTTAAGAGAGGATGACAAGGTTGTTCATACTTATAAACCAGGAGAAGCATCACAATATATGAGAAAAGAAATGAAGAAATCATCATCTTTAAACTTTTTTCTAGGAGATGGGAGAAAATAATTCAAACTGCTAAAAAGGAATTATCTCCAGTCCCTCTCCTGAGAGGATTATGCTACGGAACTGATCCCAAATATAAATAACAATAGTAAATATACTCAAATCTTGGAGCAGGTCATGTAAATAATGAAATACAGTACTGACAGGCAACAATTTTTACTACCCCATTTCAGAGTGACGTTGGGAAGTGGAAGGCAGCTGTAGTGTTCTTTGGGGATGTTGGATGAAAATAATGCAAAGATTTTTAACAGAGGTTTGAAAAAAAAGGGTTAAGGAGAGAAATATTTACCATATTTTCATGTGAATAATCCACCTTCAGATAACCTGCACTCTTTTAAAAAAACTGTTCCTTGAAAATAAGTCCATAGATAGCCCACAGCTACTGAGAAGGCATATAAAAAAAGAAAAAGAAAAGATCAAAGGGGCACATGTGGGAAGAAACAAATCTGCCAGTAGTGTATCAAATAAACTGCATGTTAAGAAAGAGATGGACATTATATCGGCTTAGAGTCTGGGAAGCAGTGACGAGTGTTGTGAGATCTTGTACACACATGGAATTCACATCGCTGCTCAGGCTCAAGGTTGCTTTTTGTCTGTGAGTTTTTTAAACAGAACTATGTCACGCACGTGAAAATGCGTCCAATAACACTGTTAATATATTTCTGTAATACCTGAAAATACCTTTACAAATATTAATAATTTTCATATCACCATGCATTATATAGAGTGTATATAGTATCATCTACCTTTTAGAGAGTGGAAAAGTGAGGCACAGAGAGATCAACTGACATGTTGAAATCATAGTGCCTCTTGGTTGTTTAAAAGCAAGTATAATCCCAGATGTCCTGTATCTAATTGGTAAATCAAGGTATCTTTTCATACCATGCCTTTTCTCATGAAAATGTTTTGTGTTTGTGATGTAAGACATACTTGAAACAAGTAGTTTGCTGAAGTATGCAAAAGAAAGTAAATCCAAATAGAAAAGACAAAATAGTAGTTTAGAAAATATTATCCCTATAAAAAACTTCAGAATATTTCTGTTTTACTTTTGATGCATATACATACTTATTCATGTATGTGGTGTTATTAATTTCATTAAGTAAGAAAATTTGCCATGAGATACTTTTTTTCTATTAAGGGTGCAGACTCTGGTTCAAAACACTAGACGTATTAACAGGTGCACAACAAAAAACTTAAGAAGGGGAAAAAAAATGCTTAACAAACAATGAGACATAAGACTTTAAGTAATAATGCTTATAGTGATCTGTCATAAACCAAGTGAGTGATGATACAAAAAAATAATCTTTGCTGGAAACATGGAATCAAGGGAGCATGTCCAACTTACATCAGACAGCAAGGCTGAAAGCAGAATGGAGAATCTTTTCAATGCTTATCTGAGTTGGAATGTAAACCAGGCTGCTAATGAACTCCTACATCAAATGATATCTAGATTAAAGTGAAATGAGTTGACAACGTATATGCAGAATTTTATGGCTATGGGCCTGCATCACAAACTCTCTAATTGATGTTGTTTGCTCCCAAATTAAGGCAGTAAGTCCAAGTTGTAAAGATGTGTGGTCTATGAACGTATTTATACATAGCCCTCTTTGAAGAAATTCTAGACAAATTTGCGTACAACATAATGACAATTCATACAGATTTGTCAGTTTTTCCTCTTTGTGTCAAAGCATAGTTCAGATGCTCAACTTTTTCTTTCATACAGCTACTGCATCCAGCATTAATCAAATCTAGAAAACAAAAAACAGAAGAAACTTGACAAGATAATTGTCAAAATGTGGAAACTATCTCAAGATAAATGTTACATCTTTTTCACAGGACTAAACATTTTGACCTTACCAGTGAAACAGAAAATATTGTCAGTGATCCATAATCCAGATATGTTCTACGTTAATTGTTCTTCCCAAATGTTTCATTTATACACATGTACACATATTCCCAGAACAGAATGAGGTTGCAAACTGTCACCTTTCCTGTCATATTCTGGTTAATGTCCATGCCTGATACCCAGAATGAATCTGTCTCCAAGAGGAACTCCTAGCAAAGGCCATAGCAGAAATAAAGCCACCCTGCTACCCGGAATGCTCTGTGTGCCTAAAACCACCAAAGCAGTATTGTAAAAGGTGACACATTAGGTTGGAGAGCTTCCCCCCCTTCATTTGTCACTGAAATGACTGGCCGACTCCTGCTTGCTTCAGTTGTCAGCTCAATGTAAGAGCTCCTCCTGCTGACCCCAGCCAACACAGTATCGTCCCAGTGAGGAGGAGTCGTAAGTGGCAAAGTGCTTTGCCAAATAGCAGTGAGGGAGGCTAAAGAGTTCAAAGACAACAGAATGACAGGCGAAGATTACTTGAAAACTGCATAAATCTGGAAGGAGAGTATGGAAGAAATATTCCTAACACACTTTGGAAGAAATATTCTTAACACTGATGTCTTTGTATTAAATTTCCTGCATAGGTGTGGAACTCTTGAGGCTTTCCTTAATTAAAAAAATTAATGGACACACTGAAAAGGATTTGCTGCTCTGGGTGGCTTACTAGTTTTCAGACAAACTGGAAAAACCCCTAAACAAACTACTAATAACAAGTGAGACTAAGGGAATACCAAGATGTAAACAACAAAGGAGTATGAACTGCATCACAGTAGTCACCCTATGGCTCAGGGTAAATACTTGTGCCACCTGTGCCATACTAAAATAGGAATTAGTGCTAGAGTTTCTTTGTGTTACTAATAGGTGATAGCGGCCTTAGCAGCTTAGACATTCTTTTTTCCTAAAGCTTGCTCTTATGCCATCCTTTAGAAACAGGTCAGTCCTGTGGACTAAAGTAGAAATTTCCCCTGATTTCCTGCTCTGCAGTCTGCATAGCCCTGTACGGTTCGGTGATGACCACTTTGTTAATGCACTTGAGCAGACACATACCGTTACACCACTTTGGCTCTGCTCTGCTTATTAGGCTGAACAATGAAAAATCACATGAACAGCCAGAAATTTAGCAGTGCCAAAATAGCACCATTTCACCTTCTGCCTTCTCGACAGTTTTAGAGATCTATTGTCAGTGTAATTTAGCAATCATGTTTCAAAGTAAGACACTGTGTTTTTCTTTAAAACGACAATGCTTGAAACAAAAATTATTGTTGTCATCTCTTTCAGACTGAATTTAAACTTCAAGCAGGTATTTCCTTCCATTTTTCTCTTTCAAGAGGAAAGCTTGTTGGAAACACAGGGCCGATGACAGGCTCTTGAGCGTAAGCCAGTGAGTTATGATGACAAGAACCACTCTCAAGTGCTTTAATGGTGGATCATCCAAGGGGAAAAAAGAAACGTTAGGGCCTTATGTCTCTAGTGGGTACTTCAATTCACATCTGACCTGCTGGATGCTGGTAAATGTAGGTGATCATTGTTTAGAATGTTGGGCAAGCCCTCTCCAAACAATTGAGGTATTATTAGTGGGATATGATGTTATGAGCCGGAAATGATCCTATGAATACCTGCTCTTTGAAGAGGTGAAAGGCTTACGCCTTTTTGTGTTGCCTTTTTTATCTTTCCTTTTTAAACAGTTTTAAAGCTGGATGATGTAGTTATTGTCCCAATGCTATTGCACTGAGAGAAGCCAGCTGACAAATGTTGCAGAAAGATTACAAAACTGCAGTATGAAATATAATCTCAAACATTTAAACACTTAAATAAATAAATAAAGTAGCCAGCTGAGTGTCAGCAGCTTAAAGCTTTGGCAGAAGAATAATGAAATTATCATCTGAGGAGATGCATGGGTAATAGTTACAGAAATCTTTCTATTGTATGTCTCCCTATATCTGGCTAAATCAGAATCCTCCCCGTATTTTTGCTTCTGCACTGCTGTTTAGCATCGATTTTGACCCCTGTGCACAAGGCCTGAAGGACCCTTGCTCCAAGAGTGGAATTAAGCCAGAAGAAAGGAGGAAAGATTTCCTGTCTCTCTTCATTATATCTCTTAGTATGACTTAACTATTGCAATCAGGTTTCTAAGCACTTTGAAGAAGGATATAGCAGTAACATCACCTGTTATGCTGTCTCTAGACTTTTTGATGGCATATTGACTATGTAAATTAGGCTTCTCTAAAGTTGATACCTCTTCCTAAACATTAATCCCACCTAATCTAGATGACATTAATATTGTGCATTTAGACTACAATGTAGATAGCTCAATAAATTTGTCTCCAAATTATGCGCAGGACTGAGTTCACCCATGACTGCAGTGCAGTTAATATGTCCGCAATCACACAGTTTCAGAAGTATCCACTACTACTAACTGAACTGCCAAAGAGCTTTGATTGGTAGTAGTCCATGGTGACAGTCTATCATATTTAGTCTAGAAGCAGCCCCTACCCACAGCCTAGTCACAGCAAAGTTAAATACAATGGGTGGGCTACACATATAAATTATAAAATAAATTGTCAAGATAAATCAAGGCCCACTATAGTTATCTGTGTTGTGGTGAGGCCTGATCTGTTCAGTAGCTGCAACACAGCTCTCCACAAACAATTAGAGGAAACTCCAGGAAGCCTGTGCACTGATCCCTTAAGCAAAGCAGCTTCAGGAGACAGAATCTATCACTAAATCTTTCCTATGACTCTCCGTCCCTTGAAATGATGCCACCACTGAATGCATGCCAAGTTGTTAGTGAAACCGGTGTGTAACAGACTTAGCGTACATTGGAAACATGTGAATTATGTCAGCCAACCTGGTTCTGGTTGGGCTTTTGTCCAGAAAGGATATCTGTTTCGATTCCCTATGTCAGAACACAATAGACTGGAAAATAGTTTACGGGAAGGTGGAGTAAGCGAGTGTCTGGATCTAAAAGTCACAGCTGTCCGGCTCCTTCTCTTATGCACTGAATGGAAAATCCTAAGAGTGTGGAGAAAGTTTTAATTCAGAGTTGTCCATTGAGATTGGGAGTATGTTACTTTATCATTTCTTTAGTGGATGGCAATATAGAATGTCTCTGGGAGAGAGAGGTGGCCTAGGTGGTGCTTTCCACATATGTTTTCTAGTTCAGTTAAAAACTTAAAATATAAACACTTCGGTAAACCTTGTTCCCTTCTCTCATCCAAATTAAGAAAATTGGGCTATTTTCAGCTTAAAACTTTGGAGGTTTTGCATATTTGACTCTAAAGATCCTTATTAAAAGTAGCTAAAATATATTCTGTAGAAAATGGGAACTTTTTTCAAAGCAGTTAAACAAGTTGATCATAACTTCAGTTTTATACCCTGAGATTGTTTTGGCAGACAGTTTCAAATGCACTTCAACTTTAGCCCTTTAATGAAGCTGGATTTGTTCTTGTGAATTGTGCAAGCTGAACTGGGCTGCCCAGAAGGCTGTTGAGATGGGGAGTCGTCTTCAAGTACAGAGTAATGAAGCTGTTTTAGAAGAAAATTGTTACATATTAAAGCTATAATGGGTTATGAATTTAAAGAGTATACAGTGTCATGAAGTAAAAAAAGGTGGTTGGTTTGGGGGGGTTTTTATTTCTTCTGAGACAAAGATGCTTCCAGCGTGCCCCAATCACCTTCTTCTTCACCTTTAAGATGAAAGTGACTTTCAAGATGTAAATTCTTCATATAGCAGCTCTAAATCCATCACTGACAGGTGAGAAACTGAGCTTTAAGTGACTGCATTTAGGGCTGTGCTCAGACAACCTCCCTCCGTGGCGCTGTTCTGTAGATTAGTGAATCACTTTATTTTTCCATACATCTCCCTCTTTCTGCTAGACCTCTTTACTCTGCCAGGCTCTGGCTACATCTGCACTTATTTAAATGGCACTCTGTAGGTACCAGTATACAGATCAAGCCTTTCGCTAGAAAACCTTAAAGTGGCACAGCAATTCCATCTTTATCTAGGCTGGCCTGAATCAGGTTTCCATATGACTGGCAGCATTCTACAGGGCCCAGAGAAGTGCTGATATATCTTAGGAATCAAATCCTTTAAGTAAGTTTATAAGAAAATGAGAATATTCTTGGCAGCTAAGTCAGTGGAAATGCAATCCCACTATTCCAGACAGCCATGGTGTGGGGATTTGGTCCAAGCCACTATATTATAGGTGTGCATTGGAGGTACGTGCTCTGTACCCTGTACAGTAGCTATGAAATGCAGCTCCTGCTTTGAGCTTACTCAGACAAAAGCACCCTGGAGGCCATTAATAACGTGTAGCACATGTTAACTCCTACATCCAACACAGTCTTTCTGGACTGGAGTATGGCACTATTAGCCTTCTCCCCTTCATGTCTCTTTCTGAACTCCCGTGTTGCAGCATTCACAGGAAATCAGTTAATGAGTGTCTATCACTCTAGAAAACCCCCTTACTATATGAAATAATGCTCAAGCTAAATAACAGCTATAGCTCTGTAGATACACTCCGTTCTGAAAGAACCAGATCCATTAAGTAATGTACCCCAAAGTAAAAAGTAGTCTAGGAAGCATATTTTCTATACAGCTCCTTTTGTGTAGTCATTTTTCTTTTTGTGTGAACAAATCAGAGAAATATATATATTTTATGTATGTGTGTATGTATAAACATATATATTTTTATATATATATATGTCTATCAAAATTCTCGTATGTATTCCTTAGCGTGTACTGGATACTATAAAATCCCACTTCTCCTTGGAGGGAGAGCTGACTGCATGGAGAGACTGGCAGTGTTTTATGAAACCTGGCAAACATAAGTGTAATAACGATAGATGTGTCAACATCCAAATGTCAACATCCAAAATTTTCTGGCCAGACACTCAATCTTTTATGACCTGGAGATACTTATTAAAAAGATCCCCCAATGACCATTAACAGATGCTTTGGTTTTATACATCTTTGTTTACCTAGTGCTATGGAAGTGAATGACACTGTTTGTAAATAAATCAACAGTGCAAAGAAGCTATATTAGATATTGAAAAAGAGTAAGAAAAGACAGAGAAAAATCTCTCCTACATGAAAGGTCTTCTTACAAAATAAAATACTACTTATAGTTTTTTGTGTTCACATCATAGCTGCATTCCCTATTCCATAATAGTCTGTAGTGAGACTGAGCCGGTGACATCATTGTCTTATTATGGGCACGGATTCTGGGCTGAAGTTCGTCATCCTGTCAACAGCAAGTGTGACCATTTGCAGGGCAAGGACATGTCAGGACACCTGGGACACATTTGTATATACAGCCTTTTCCTGCTGTCTGTCTGCCTGCCGCTTAAACTCAATCCCACCCACATTCCACTTAAAGTCCACAGTGGAAGAAGGGCAAGGGAAAGGAAGAGAAGGACATGGGGGTGGGGAGAAGAGGGAAAAGTGTTGATAAGAGAGTACAATGACTGGAATGTATAAATTGAGAGGTAGGGGGAGTGTGGTGTTTGTATATTAATATTTGTTCTGTGAAGAGGTTTCTTAGAGGAGTGGGAGAAAACAGCATTCAAACAAAGACAGGAGGAACTGCTTAAAAGGAGTTAAGACATGATTTATGGAGCAGTCCTGATTTTACCTATGATTCTTAGTTATTTCAAATTTTAATAATTAAAATATTGTAAATATTTTATCAATTCTTTATCTCTATACTGCTATCTCTTTGCATA
Source organism: Rhinoptilus africanus (assembly GCA_013400135.1). Lineage (NCBI taxonomy): Eukaryota > Metazoa > Chordata > Aves > Charadriiformes > Glareolidae > Rhinoptilus > Rhinoptilus africanus. The sequence continues at coordinate 72,005 of VXBO01002254.1, forward strand.
TACATACACTTACATATCTATATGTCCATAGACCAGAAAACAGTTAAAATTGTGTTTTTTCAGCATAAGTCATGTATCTTCTTTCTCACTATGCGTAACTAAATAAATTCAATTCAAATGCTCAGGGAAAGTAGGGATACTGACTGTCGTTCCTTGTTTTGTAATAATTTGTGCATATGCATTGTACATTTCATTCCTTGACATATGCAAAAGGTGTAACATAGTATTTGACTTTCAGTTTTCAGGAACTGTCAGAAGCTTAGATTGATCTCTCTTGAAAAGTATCTCCAGTGATACCATTACTTCAAAACTATGCAGTGCAACATTAGCTTCAAGATTCATAATACCAATTCAAAATTACTAACACCAATTCAGCATTATTAATTCTTGCAGATTCAGGGCCTTCCTTTACATTCCTCCATTCAGAACTGACCCTGTAACATGTGAATTCTAGTACCTCTAAGGCAAGAAAAAAATGTGTTGTGTGCTAGAGAGTAGGATATCACAAATCAATCTATGTCAATCTACCCTGGTAGTAAAGAGGGCAGAAAAGGAAACAAAGACCTTGCGTGTGAGTGCTACAAGATTTGGAATAAGTAATGTAGTGATGTTTAAGAACAGAAAAAATTAGAGCAAAATTTGCAGTAATTCTTTTTATTTATGAATAAGCCACTCATGTAAAATCTACACCCTGTGGAGTAACTGTAGGCGCCTAATTGATGGCTTGTAAGCAAACCATTACAACTCTATTACTCCATCAGCTGCAGGGAGGACACAGTGGGAAAAAACAACTTGTAAGTAAAGTTTTCACACCCCTGCCTTGTGGTGAACTCCTCAGCTGCTTTTCACATTCTAAATCCAGAATGTGTCTCTTCTCACAAGCTCCCTATCTGCGTAGTGCTGGCATACACAGCGTGCTCTGCTATGGCAATTGTGCCAGATAATGAGAAACAAATTTAGCCCTGGTATAAGCATGCACACAGTTCCCTACAGAACCTCTGCCTTTATTAAGAAAAATGTCACTGTAAGAAAGAAGTTCTGTGACACTTCGATAAGTGTGAATGTGTCATCATACAGCATCAACAGATCTCCAGCTCTTCTTGTTTATCTTCACTTTGGCTCTCTCTAGAAGTAGCCTAAGAGTGATGACTGCAACAGAAGGTAGAAAAACTTGGAAAGCAATGGGATGAGAATGATTAAATATATTATTTTAAAGGTATACATTTATTGGCAGTGAATACTTTGTGGATAGAAAATAATTTATTTTTTTAAAAGAAATATGAGAACAAGACCGTAGATAAAAACCTATTAGAAGAGACTGTATTCATTGACATCAGACTTTGTATTGCTTGCTTCAGCTTTCCCCAGCTTAGCTACTGACTTCTAGTTTGAGGCTACAGAAATCAATAACACATAGTAGAAAAGAAAAACAAAAATTAGTTCACTCCGATTTTCTAATCTGCTGGATATCTAAAAAGATCTCTAAACCAAAGTCAATATAAAAAGTAATGATAAACTTGCAGAAAGGGCAGTGCACTGTGAGGAATATCGCCCTGTGACCCAAGCAGTTTGCCAGGGACCCAGAGGATCACAGTGGAGATGCTCAGGAACTGCAGTGACAGTAGGCTTTTCGGAAAACTTTTTGAAACTTCCTTCTTTTATTTGGATAAGATATACCAAGAGAAAGACAAGTTGTAATTCAAAAATGCAAAACTAAAAGTGAACATGAATATGTATTTATACATATGCATATAAATCTCTCTCTATATATAATTTCTTAACAGTTAAACACTGTCTTAAAAACTCCAGGGAAAATTGGAACTGTTTCACTTCAAGTTTGAGGAAGTTTAAATAAGATCTTGTTTTATCAGAAGGAGTCCATCTACTCCACCCAACTCTGTGTAGATTAACGGATTATTGCCCATAATCCACAAATTTGATCAGACATCAAGAGGTACAAAGAAGAACCACAACTCAAAAAGGGTCAGAGTTCATCCTTGTGCTTACGATGTGCCATGTCTTATTAAAAACAATGAACAAGGAGGACAGAGCTGCTAGTCAGCAGCCCTTTGTAATCTTCATGATTCTGCATACTTAGTATTCAGGTCCCTTATGATGGAGGCAGAAAATCACAAGTGATTACTGCTTGTGGGTACTCATTAAACTGGGATAACTCAATTGCTTGCAATCACGTACTCTTGCCCTTGTTTGACTCCGCGTCTTCTGTATTCTCTCTACTGGATGCCATCCCTATGAGCCAAGGGATCAACTGAGAGGACTGGGGTCTTTGAGATCTTAACACATGAGAGTTTCGCACTGTGAACAATTCAAGGTATTCTAATTGCACTTAATGACATTGCATGTCTTCAGCTTGGTGTTCAAAAGTAGACAAGGGAAAAACAGAAGAAAAAAAAAGAAACTGAAAAAATGGACTGAGACTTTATGTGTTGAATGAAGATGTTCAGCTTTATTCAGAAGCAGTTACACTGAGAAAACTTGGCGGTGGAAAGAATTACTACTTTCTTTTCCTGGGAAAGAGGTTTACAGGTATGTCTGCCTCTTTTTTACTACCCAGGTATCCATCTTGTTAACCTTTAAGGATTTACCCTTTGTGCTTATAACCTTTTTAAAAGTTACAAAGATATTCATAAGGGTCTCTGGTGTATGTAAGACCATTCATAAGCCAGACATGTTCCTACATTTTTCCATATAGTATTTTCTTTCTTACAGGCTTCCTTCTTGTTAATATGTTTTAATGATATACCTCAGAACAATACAATTCTACTGTTTACCTGCTTAGGCAGTGACAACAACTAAGACAATGATGTACAGCACCTGAAAGAAAAACAAACAACACAACAACAAACCACATACCAAACCGGCCACCCCCCCGCCCAAGCAAGATGTACATAAACATCCCAAAATTAAAGAGACACAACTGTTAGAGCTCAAGGTCTAGCAAAAGTATGGGGCTTTCCCCGTACTTTTTTTGTATATCTTGTTATTTTGGATAAAATCTAGGCTTACTAAAAATTTAAATAAATTTCTCAGATCAGGCTTGGTATTGCTTATCTGTCACACCTGAATGCTAGTTAAGCTCAAAAACTAAAATTACCAAAACTCTTATGCAGAGAAATGTCCAAAACAATCCAAGTTGAGATCTAAGCACTTAGGCAGCTGCCATACAATCCAGTGTAACTTAAACACTTATATCCAGAAGGGTGATCTAAAAAACTCGATGTACTCATTTACATGTCTGAGAGTTCTTAGGCCTCTAAGTTTTCTAACTTAGTGTGTCACTGCACACGTCCAAACATGTCACCCTCTCAACTGAATGAAATATCTAGATGTGTATCCTCCAAACCCAGTCCATCTGGGATGCAAAACAGTGTGCCCTTGTGCTAAGTCCACCTAGTGGTCCAGTTCAGTAGGTGTGCTCCGAGCTCACTTCATGCATAATGACAGCATCAACTTCAGCACACTGCATAGCTCCCACAGTCACTTTCATTCAAAAATAGGTCAGGAGAAGGCGGCAAGTGCTTTCACAGCAAGACTGTTACGCAAAATGTGTTTAGTAATATCACCTCCTCCTCCTCCTCCCCCTTGCTGGCTATCTTCTGAAAGAGAAGCAGGAGACAGTTGTCTTTGCTGACGCTTCATATGACTTACGCTTACACAGAGAAGTGCAGGCAAAGCATTTTGGTTGCAAATCTAAGTTGCACAGAACCTAATTTGGACTATGTATAAGTGCCTAAATTCAGGAGAAAGACTAAATTTTAGATGTTTCCCTCTCTTTGACATTTTCAAATGTGTAGCTTAGACATCTACCATCCAAACATATTGGCTGATATGAATCATGTTTGAGAGCTGTACTGGAAAGTTTAGATGTCCCACACTGCACCATGAATTCCACTCCTCAGATTTGCATCTAATTTTGAGGCACTGAGTCAGTGAGCAGTTCTCCAGTACTTTTTTTTTTTTTTCTGATTTGGGCCCTTAACCAGATATTTGAAAGTTCGAGCTAAAGCCTATTAAACCTTGTCCCCTGTATCTATGGGTGTCCAGTGCCTTTCTCTTCTGAATATCTAAATGAAGGAAGTTAGATCCTAGTGTTGTCAAATGGGCACCAAATAACTTGAAAACTGGAGAAACTGAATTCCTACCGTTATTCCAAAGAACGCCTGGTCAGTGACAGAAATTAAAGGCCATTTTTAGCCCCAGAAAAAGTTTTATTTAGCAGATGGAATGTAAAAATAGAGAATCAGTCCTCCTCTACTGTAAACTCTACCTCTGCCAGCTTCCGCAAGAACAAGAAAGTCAAAGCAGCACAGATACTTCATTTTGTTCATTTGATTCACAAGGATGACAATGAACTTGACATCTCTGAGCAAGATTTGTGTTTCACAAAGCTACCTGGAAATGAAGCAAAAGATGCAGTGATAAGACAAACCAAGAGTAGTCATTTTAATTGTACAGACAGTTCAGAAAAGAGCAATTACATGTAACAAGAAAAAATGAAATCCTTAGTTAATATAATTTTCCTGGTATTCAAGTGAGTGCTTTCTCTCACTTCCTTACAACCCTACAGGCTTGTAATCATGTTGCAACTGCTATTACAATCTAACATAGACAATCACAGCAACATAGAGGTCCAAATCTTTGCTCTTCGGAATAGTGTTTTTGAAATGCAGGCAGCTGTAGTTTTGGGGAAATTTTGGAAAGAAGTGAATGGATTTAATTTCACCCATGAGATTTAGACTCTTCTATCCTTCTCTCTCAGATCTATGCAGACAGCCAGAGAGAGTTGGAGTTGTTCAGTCTGGAGAAAAGAAGGCTCCAAGGAGACCTTATTGTGGTCTACCAGTATCTTAAGGGGCCCTACCAGAAAGCTGTCGGGTAATGGTAGGACTAATGAAATGGTAGGACTAATGAAAGGATGTCGGGTAATGGTAGGACTAGAGGGAATGGATGAAACTAGAGATGGGTCGATTCAGAATGGGCGTTAGGAAGAAGTTCTTCACCATGAGGGTGGTGAGACACTGGAACAGGTTGCCCAGAGAGGTGGTGGCAGCCCCATCACTGGAAGTTTTTAAGGCCAGGCTGGATGGGGCTCTGAGCAACCTGATCTAGTGGGAGGTGTCCCTGCTATGGNGGTGGGATGTGTCCCTGCTATGGCAGGGGGGGTGGAACTAGATGATCTTTAAGTTCCCTTTCAACCCTGACAGTTCTATGATTCTGTGATTCTGTGATCTTCTCTGTGAATTATCTGGCAGATAATTACCACAGTGTGGTGGTTTGGGCCCAGATTGGACACTGAGATGAATGACTGATGCTCTCCTCCACCTCCCTCCAAGGAGAGGAGGGAGAGAGATAAACTTATAAATTTAGAGGAAACTGAACTACTTTAATGAAAATACTAATAAAGTAATAAAAGGGAATAAGGAAATATGTACAGTAGTATAAATAGCAGTAAGTATAAGCAAGAGCCCCTCTGCATATCATCCCCCCTATATCCGTCAGACACCGTGGAAGCAGACGCTGTCTGAAAAATATACCATTAATTTCAGAGAATACAGTCAGTTAGAAGAGATTTAAATGAAAAGTAAAGTTACCGAAAAGAAAATTCGTCCTGTTTTACCTCAAACCAGGACACACAAACAGAATTACTAGGCTATAAAGACACAGGTTCTAGTCCACTCCACTCACCCTACACAGCTCCCTTTCAAATACTGTGTCCTATTTTGCCATTGTAAGTCCTCTGCAGAAATGAGATATTCAAGTTTTCTGAATCAAAAGCCTTGATAAAGGTTAGTTCCTAGCACCTATAGGTTAGAGTTTTTTAGCCTTGTGTTAAAGGTGCTGGACCAGAGAGGTGGGATAAATAGCCTTATGGTCAATGAGTGAGTTAGAAATTAAATCCAACATGGACTTTCCTGTTATAGCCATCAGACTACACTTTCTCCCTCACAAAGCTGGCCCACTTTTCCAAGATCTATTCATGTAATGCTTGAGGGGAAAGACCTAACTGCTTTGTTTTAATGAAAAGCCTATGTGGTCAGTGGGTATTAGCTTGTACTAAAATTTTCGTCAAGGTCTACGCTAAAGGCTCATTGACACTGTCAAAGATACAACAAGCATGCTGATCTGTGTTCTCATTATATTTATGTTTTTGCATTTCCAGATCTATTCCTGCCCTCAAAACATTCAGCAGGGCTCCCTGGAGCTCTTTTTTTAGGTATCACAGTGTGGGTGCTTGCATATCATGTAAGTGCTGATAAACGAGGCCAGGTATATTTTAATAACCTTCGATGTGGAAGGTATTTGTGCACCACTCTTACACACAGTCAGTCACTGTGTATCTTGGCAAAGCAAGATCCATTTCTGAGGAAAGAGAACTATTTCCATCCTTAATAAGTCATTCCAAGTTTCCTGTGATGTTATAAATAACCGGGCAAGCAGCCGGCTTTATTCTCCCTAATTTGATATGGCAGACTTGGAGAGCAGAAAAGTTCAGTCTCAACATAAGCTCTAGAGTTGGACTTTGACCAAGATTTCCCCCTTCCCTCTCCTAATGAGATAAAGTTTATCATAAAACACACTTACCAAGGCAGCTGAGACAGGGCCCAGGCTTCACATCTATTTCCTAGGAGCCCCCTGCTCATAGTCAGTCCTGCGTGCTGCGTGCATGAGGTCACAGCGTGCTGGGTTTGCTTTGGGGAGCTGGCAGCTAGGCTGACAGTCTTAGCTAATACACTTGTCATTTGGGAAAATAAAAAAGTGCTTGCAAAACACAGCTTAAATTAGTTTGTGAGTAATTGGAAAAGGAAATATAAAGTCACACTCTTTTATATGCATGTCGGGAAGGCAGTGAGGTGATGCATTGAGTACCTGGGTTACTGGCAAAGGTCAAGCACTCTCATGACAGGCTGAGATCTTTTCAAAACTTGGGGAAGATACAGCAATCTTCACAGAACTTTCAAGAGCTGTACAATGCAGAGACATGAGGAGGTTGCAGAGCTTATTTTTATGCATGAAAGAAGGTCAATTGAAAGGACACATTCCTTCATAATTGTAAGAGCGACAAGAGGAACTTGTGATTATATTAGAACCTGAGAAAAGATTATTTTAAGTCGGCACCTGCAAATGATGCTTTGCAAGATTTTGGGAAAGTCATTCAAGCTGTTTCTAATTGTCATTCAATTGTAAGAGAAGTTAAATAAATAACTCTTTACCTATGTCTTGGAAATACAGGAAAATTAATTAGATAATATTATTGAAAATGCTTATAGGCACTCTATAATACTACTGGAGGCCAAAGCAGTGCATTGATGTTCATTACGTTCGAATACAAAGGAAAGTAGATTTTTTGTTGTTCAAATGCCTCAGGTCATATTTTCAGATTGGCTTCATTTCCAGAATGCAACCCAGATGTATTGTTATGGATTTTAAAGTAAAATTATTGCTTAAAGGTAAAGCACGATAATAGGAAAATTAACTTGTTCTGATGAGTCATAACATAAAGTAATTTCCCTTTAAAAACAAAACTAAACCCTCACTTTGCTCCCTTAACCCAGATGGTATTCTTTCAAAATAGGTAACATATCCATTTATTATGCTTCCTAAAACAATCTGCATTCCTAAAAAAAGTTATTATATGGGAATTAAGGATAGTTTCCTAAAAGGTTCTACTCCCAATTTTAAATTCTGTATTAAAAAAATTAAGAAACTGTTAGCTGAGTTATACTTTCCTATAATTAGCATGACTTCTTGAGAAAGAGTAACCAAGTACCTCTTCTGGTCCTCTCTCTCTTTTCTATCTCTGTCTTACTAATCAGAATCAAAAGAGCTCTCTCAAAGTCTGAAAAGGTCTTCCTGAAGTGACATAACGTTCTCAGGTAGAATGAAGGTTGGAAAGATGCAGAGAGACTCGGTTTGCTTGGAAGGTGAAGCAATCCTGTTGCCTGGAGCAGAATAGTTTCTGCTTCTGCTGCAGCAGGTCTGAGCAACGCAACCTGTCTGCTTTCTGGAAACTGTAGACCTGAATCTGATTTCCACAAAGGTTACTTCACACCACTCAGGTGGTGGAAAGGAGTCTTAAATCATATTTATACCTACTACAAGGCCTCTTTATATGGCTAAGTCAGTGGAAAGCTGCTTTGGTGTAAATGCACTTTAGGCCCTCATACTTCTAATTTGGCATAAAAAAGGAAAGAAGAAAAAGAAAGAAAAGCCTTTCAGCGTCCCAAGTTAAGGCTGGATAATAGCCATATTGTAACATAAGCTAGGATTTCAAAGGTGTCTCAGGAAACAGGTCTCCAGCTTCCATTCACTTTTCAAGGGAGCGGAGTGACTCACTTCCTTAGACCTGTTTGAAACCCTGTCCAGAACGATTACTCTGTCTGCCTATGACTAGATTGTTTTCTAATGACTGGCTGCAGTCTGACAGACCCACTGTCACAAAGAGTCTACTCTGGGTCAGGCAATAGACCTCTTTGTTTTCAGCACTGGAAGTCTTACCTAGCAGTACACATGTTCAAGCTGTAGCTGGCAAAGGTATTGTTTTCACCTATGGCGTCACTGTAGTGCCATCTCGTCAATCGGGATGAGGTTTGGCCTGTGCTTGAATGCTTACATGGCAGGTTCCCAAGCAAAACACCAGGTGTTAGTCATTCTGTAGGTCTCACTACTCTCTCTGAGTCAACACAGCCATTGCCCCAGAATTTCAAAAACAGCTGGCAGCAGAATTAGCCTGTGGCCAACCGGTGACTGCAGGGTCAAGGATTTTTGATCCACACCTAAAAATGTTGTTTGTTTTACTGAAGTGCTAGGGGCACACACAGAAGATAGATCCCATTTTGTTAGAAGTACACAGATGTATGTGAAGAGACTGCCCATGATTCCATTCTGAGTAAACAGGCCTGGGGAGTTAGAGGAAGACAGCTTAAAAAAGAAAATAATGGCAAAGAAATTTAGAGTTGGAATAGTTTCTGTGGTAGTTAAGAATTTAGTAAAACCTCAGCTAATCTACCTTAAGGTAGCTGTCTAGCTTCCCCCCCTAGTCATTGGAGAGAGACAGGTGCCTGCAGAAGATGTTTGATCTCTTCCCTGACATGATAGAAATAGTAAAGGTTGCTCATCCCCTGGAGTTACCTTTTTGTGTCTGTTGACAAAAGAGGTGTCTTAAAGAGTGATTTTATTTTAAACAGCTCCAATCTCCTTGGCCTTAGAGCTTTAATTGCAATATCATGAAACTTATACATACTCTAAACATGGAGTAAATTATTTGCTATCTGGTATTATGGTGTATACCTTTAAAAATCTTATGGATTCGTGATCCAGCAAATAAATGGTGAGGTTCATGTAGAGAGATATACAGACACACATACACACACATCTGCATATGTATTGTATATTCAGTCAATATCTGAAACTATTACTAATGTAGAACAGCCAAAGGTCCTTTCTGAAAAGCAGAAAGCCAAAAGTACAAGGCGGTTAATGATGATGGATTTTATTGATTTTATTAGCAAACAAGTCCTCAAACAATTGTTCTTTGTTCTATGGAGGCAAAATTCCCGGCACACAGAGCATCTAAGTTTTTGCTAATTTATGATGTGTGAAGCAAGGTCACTGAATGCATTAGATTTCTTACCCCTCAGTATGTAATGTTAGAAAATAATCTCAAGTCCTAGCCCCTGCAGGAGTTTTGCAATAATAAATGTCAAACTCTGGGCATGGCCAGATTGATTTGGAACATCTAAACTGCAATTCACTGACTCGATTTTTAATCATTAGTTTGAAACCAGCCCATGATGGTACTAAACTGCAGCCGTTTTTCACACTGACTGTATAATGTTAACTATCTGTATCTTTGTTTTGCCACCATGGTGTTGATTTGGATTTAATATAACCTTTGGAATTACAAACCTCTAATATGTAAGACACCTAATATAGATATCCAGGGAAGATCTTTTGGATTCTGAGACACAAATCTTTGTACTTACCTGTAACCACCTACACATCAAGCATCTGATCAAAGCTACTGGCTCTGTGTCTCTCTATACTGAAAAAGAGAGACAGGCTTCTGAAGAAGGTGATTAATTTCTCATAGGTTAGTCAGGATGTAAAGAAAGAAGAGTCAGAGTGTGGAGGTGTCTACCTTTATTCAGTGACTATAAATAGACTTTTGGTAAATAACTTATACCTTTAGATAGCTAAATTTAGGAAAGATTAATCCCACTCCTAGTGACTACTAATGACTCTTCAGTAAATATCAGTCAAATCAGAAGTAAAAATTTTGTAATTTAGAACAGGAGACAAAAGTCTATAATAGAAAGTGACTTTTCATATGTAGAATCACAATATCATAGAATGGTTTTGTCTGGAAGGGAGCTTTAAAGGTGATCTAGTCCAAACCCCCTTCAATCAGCAGGGACATCTTCAACTAGATCAGGTTGCTCATAGGCCCATCCAACCTGACCTTGAATATTTCCAGGGATGGGGCATCTACCAACTCTCTGGGCAATCTCTATCTGTATCATCTCTGTCTATATCAATATCTATATCTATAATTATCTATCTATCTATCTATCTGTATCTGCATCTATCTTCCTCTAACTTGGAAAATATATAAAAGATTAAAGAGTTTACACTAGGGGATGTGCCTTCCGTTCATGCTTAGGGTGTAGTAGAAGGATAATTTGCACTCCCTTTTTTTTTCTGTGTGAATTTCACCGCCTTTTAAATTAAAGAAACTTATTTTAGACAAGCATTTTTCTTTTCTGGAGTTTCTTAATCTAAAGTATTTTAATATTTCTAAATGTCTTCTTTTAAATGACTCCAGAAAATACGTTGAAAAAAATTAAGGTTCAAATACATAGTCTTGATTTAAATGACAATTCAGTCTTTCACACAACATAAGTGATTGGAATTTTAAGACTTTTCTTGGCAATATATTCCTATACCAAAAGAAATGTCCCAATACAAAACTCAGTTACTTTGAGATTAACTGATCATCTCACTCTTTAGATTGTTGAAATGTAAATTATTGGCCTCTACAAGCATGAACCTTGATTCTGTTTCTGTGGTCATAATTGATGATGCACTACAAAGGGAATCTGACTGGTAATTCCTACCCTCCACTGCCTTGCCAGTAATATGTGGTAGCAAATTTGACAACTAGAAACAGGATTTCATTTGAAAGAGGGATTAGAATGTATCTCAGTGGTTTTAATCTGCCAGATGAGTAGTCTGAACTCCTGAACTCTCCTGATTTGTATCAGGAGATACAAGTAAAACCCATAAATAAAATCCATGGATGAGTTGCACCACTACTCTGGCAGAGTTCTAGTCTGTGGGACTCGTGCTGTTCTTGTAATATTTGTTTTTTAAAGCTCTCACATGATTGAAAAACAACTAAAAACAAACAAAACCTATCCTAAAGAGTGGACCTTATTACAATACTTGGAGCAGGAACCATACCCATAGTTTTTCAAAGTTAGAGGCCTTGGCCAGTGATTTGAGATCAAGTTCCGCCTCTGTTAAGAACACAAACCAGAAGACACTTTTAAAAGTCCCTAGACATAATGTAGACAGTACAGAACTCCTAACCAACAGCCAGACACGTGGCTCCAGCCGGCAGGTCTAATGAACAAGATTAGTACCTGTTTTATGAATTAAAATTTGAAGTAAAAAAATAGTGTTTCATTTTCTCAGCAACCTCAATCTAATTATTACCAGCAGGTTCAGTTGGCAAATTTCAGTATTTTTCCTCCTTTCATTTGTAACTAAAAGACTTCAGCCTCTTATTTATTTTCCTTCTCCTCTAATGCTGTTGTAGTTCCATGCCAGCTAGTTCTACTTTTTTCTTTTTTCCCCTCTTTTATAAGGTTTCATTTTCCAGTAAAATAAATATATAATGTATGAACTGCTATAAAAGCTCACACTTTCACATTTGTTTCTCCCCATTGTTAGCAATCCAAAGTAGCCACATGTTCACAGCATGTCCTGTCTGGCAGGAGCACTCGTTGCTTAATTTCCTACCACCACCCTCACAATGCTGGCAGGCTCTGGCCAGTTAGGTGCATTTGTTTTCCCTAATTGTTTGATGGCATTTTCAGAAAACCTTTTCATTGAGAAATGAGTGATCTTTCCAGACAGGGAAGGCAGGCTGAAGGAGGTCAAAGTGCTGTTGCAAGACTGTAATGAACTTAAAAATGTCGTATTATTATTAACAGTTATTTAAACATCCTATTAATCTGATATTTTTTTCTCCATGAATTCTCAAAGATACTGTTGCTCTCAAAGTGAGATCTGCAGCTTGAAAGACATTTAACTGTCACTAGCTCCAGGGATCACTGACTTAGTGAGGAAATAAAGACCATAAGATTAAGTCTGCACACCCATTATTGGGAAGTTATGATTGTTAAGAGATGGAAAATAGAACACATTTCTGAATTCAGTAATTCCAACAATGCAATAAAGCATTACCTACTAAAACTTATTGAAGAAAATATCTCCAGGGAAATGCAAAATATTTCCTTCCATTTCATATCCTCCCTCCCAACTTTCCATGGGAAACTTCATGGGAGCAGGGATTCAATTAATACTGCTGTAGAGATAGCTGTCAGTCCTTTTTCTAGGAATACTCTCTCTGTACTGTCACCATACAATTTAATGATTGAATACCTTAAAGTGGGATGGTCTGAGCGTTATCAGCTCAGGGAAAGACACCAGATGCCTGTGTTTACTTCACCTTTAATTTTAACAACTCATACAACGAGGTGGGAGTCTGGTAGATTGAATTTTATTTTGGTAAACAGATTTTTTCATTTTGATGCAAGGTTTCACTTGTGTGTCACAGAATATTTCCATAAGGAGAGATTTGCATGGTGTAGAGAAATTATTTTTTTTCTTAAGGTGGATATAAAAGAAGAGAGGGTCAAGCCTATCCCTTTCAGCAGCAGTATTGTTATCTTATTTTATTTTGTTTTGAACAAAGCTGTCCCCCCCAGGTAAATGCACTACCTAGGAATGACAAAAGGGAATAAGTTAATATTCCAAGAGTTACCGTCTTATTTTTCTTAATGCTCTGTATTTGCCACTGAATACCTAATCTGTTCATAAACTTTCTCCTTTTTCTTCTGGCAGCCCCTTGTGCTTTGATGAGCAGGGCAGAATTAGAGCTTAACAGATTCTTTTGCATCCCACACATTTTTGCCCCACATCTTAATCTTCTCCCATGAATACAAAACATATATTTCTAGGCAAGAAAAGAAGCAAGGAAATGGCTAATCACCCTTGCTGTCTCTGGAGAGTAATATTTTACAGCATCTAACCTTTAGGCTGTAGTTGTCTCTCATGATTTGTGAGTGTTCCTGTTATGCTTTCCTAGTTACGGTTCTGTCAGTGGTGTGTGAAGAATGCAATGTACCCTTTGTCTTTAATAGAAAAATTTGAGGTATTCATAAATGTAAAGCATCTTAACTGATTTGATATGAATGAGCTTAGAATGAAATTGCACAACTACACTCAGAATATCTGACTACAGAAACAAAGCTTTCTTACAAAATTAGTAGGTGAGAATTTAAATGTCTTCTTGAAAAGAGAAAAGAAAAAATGAGGGAAACAACAGCAACAAAATGCACACTTATTCATGCGCTAATCCAGTTTATGACATTATTGCAAGGAAACAAATCATTATTTCATAAATTTTCTTCATTTCGCTTGAAGCCTTGAGCATTTTTCAGCTTTTACTTGTATTTTGAGTCCTTTGTGATTTCAAAAGTCATAGACAGGAGAAACTAGGTTTTAGGTTTTTTTCAGCATCAAAGAAACATGATGTCAGCAAAGAAAAAAAGTGCAAGTGACATTGTATCTATGCGGCAGAATTCCAAGCACAGGCATTCCCCAAGCAGTGGTGCAGTCACTGAGACACGTAATTGTGGGGTCAGTGACAAACGTCTTGTGATTTTTAGTGGTGTTTCCCTCAAATTACTTTCCATGGTATACTTCTATATTGATAATCTTTCTTCAGAAACTTTTTCCTACCTACCTGGAAATAAATAAACGAATAATAATAAATCAAAACTATAAAAAATGCTAGTACTCATTCTGCTCCTTGCGTAATCAAGTAAACCACTTTTTACATATTAACCTTAATACAGTAACAGTCAAAAGCCTCACAGTTTCAACTGCTGTTGCTCTTCATCTTTTAGAGATACCCAGAGGGCGTCTGCTTTGGCTATGAAAAGTTCAGCGTGGAAAAGAGAAGACACATATAAAAGGACAGGAAGAATGATACTTTCTATCAGCTTCAGTAATTTGCACTATTTCTTTTTTTCCTCAGAAAAAGTAAAATAGGGTATTTTGCAAATTGTAGGGCAGACGGCTGCTATCAAAATACGCTTGTGGCTTATAAATGTGGTTTATGAATGTTGCTCATTTCATCAACACATTTGTCTAAACTTCACTACGAAGTGAATTGAAACAAAACTCATGCTAAATTATTGTACATGCGTACAGGCAAACACTGACCTAGAAGTATGGTGAGATTAAACATACAGAAATGGATTTTATCTACTTCTACACTAACTACAGGTTACTACCTTTTCATTTATATCTAAAATCCTAATTTCTTCACTTCAGTATTTACCATTACTTGACAGTATTATGGCAGTATTTTCCTCTCTTGGCTAACCTACATGATACAGTCTGCAGCCTTGGGCCTCAAACAGATTAAACTATTCTCTCCCACATCCTCATTTTATGTCACCTAATGCAAACTACAGAACAATTACCCAAATTAGCTACAAAATATTTGTACAGTAACAAAAAACGAGACATCTGAAAGTCTTATTTTTTATTGCTGAACATGAAATTAAATTTTGCTCTTCACAAATATTCACACACAGTCATCTGTCAGAAAGTCATGGCTAAAGCTTCAATAGTGAGTTAGCAAGCGTGGCCTAGCATTGATGACTTTTCTTTAGGAGAGGAATGCTTTTTAAAGAGACAAATGCCTGAACTGAATTACAGCTCTTCCACTACAATACCTATACTGCAAATACAATTATGTGCAGTGGCAGTGTTGCTTTATGGTGTGCCCATTCTTCCTGTCCATCAAATGTGACAAAAGTGGTAGAATGCAAGTTATTAATTTTAACAGCAGTGCTGAGGAACGTGGAGGACTTCTCTGGGCGTGACAGTTCATACTTTACTTCGGTCATCTTTCAGCCATTGGTTATTTGAAATGATGCTGGAAAATTATATAGACTTTTTGGTTTCTGGCAGAGCTCAAGATACAGATCTCTTTAAATGTTATCTATCAAATTCCTTGCTCAGATTTACATTACTATATAAAAATTAATTATTAAAGTGAAAAAGAAAAGAGCTTTAAATAAAACATAATAAAAGGAGATATTTGGATGAAATCTGATTGCATCTTGGCCAATTGTGTGTACTGTTTAGGTCCCAAGTACACTTTCCAATTCTCTTTTCTATGCGCATAAATTTAATTTCTTGTGTCCATAAATATTTTTTTTATATGGTTTGTGACTGGGTGGGATTTGGTTCATTTTTTTTACAAATGCTTGAGTTCTTTGTTTGAACTTCATGTTTTCTTATTTCTGCTAAGATGCCAAGAATCTCTGAGGTCTGGACACCTATAAATTAGAATTTATTATTATGCTGATGATTACTAAAAATATTGTGTTAAGCCCCCTGGGTCATGGCTGCAATGTAAAGTTTTAGTAGAAAGGAAATAAATCTTTTATACTGCTATCACTACAACATAACAGATATGAACATACCTTTTCACATACAGGAACAATAATAATACTTTACACCTAAACAACTTTACCAATCTGATTATCTCAAAGCACATTATTATCATAAATTAAATAACTTATGGAAGTTCTTCAAGTCTCTATCAGGATCAGGAGTAGAAACTACGGTTAATATTTTGATTAATCCCCTAAAATAAATTCTGACAAGCATTAAAAAAATAAGGTTTTATGATGCTTATTTCATGGTTTATTTGCTTTTTACTTTCTCTGCTGTTTTATAGTAAACAAATGCCCCCTTTTTCCACATGGACAAAACAACAGAAAACCTTAGAAATTAAAAAGACTGTAAAGAGTATAATTTCAAATAGTCACCAGAGAGACTAAAGTGCTTTTTGTAAGGAGATTGTGTATATTTTTGTCAAATGAATAAAAAAAAAATCCTGAGTTTTCTCATTAAGTTTACCTAACATATGTAATTATTATGATTGGTAACACATGGTATTCACAAATCAATTCAGTCTTGAAAATGTGTTTTTACAGTGGGTGGCTATTTTTTGTGCGTGTGTGAAGGATTTTATTCTTAACTGTATTCAAAAGTCTGCCTATGATACAGCTGGGTTTTCCCTGTTGTTCCCAGGAACCATATCCCCAGCTCAAGCAATTTTGTATTGCTCCACTGACTTTACCAGAGCCGTGCCAGATTACTCCAGCTGGGTGCCTGGACCCTTATAGTGAAAGGAAGCCATTGGCATTGCAAAGCTGTAGTCTTAAAATTTAGTAAGGTTTCATAGTCTTTTTGTTTCTAGATTAAGAACTACAGACATTGTTACAAAGACATCTTCACCTGGGAAAGATATTCTGTAATAAGTTTGTCTGATGATTTAACCTTTAACAATCATTCTAGAATGATTAGTGTTGCCTAGTTTATTATTTAGAATTGCAAATGTTCCGTTGGTTTAACTCAGTACATTTACAGGATAGTTGCCAAAAACTGTCCATATTCAACGCACTTGAATCACTGCAATTCGTTTCTGAATTCACTCAAGACAAATGGAGTTTTCTGTTGTTACAGTAGGAATACAAACTTATCACTGGAGAACAAAGTTGTATATTTGACAATTGGAATGGTTGTCATCTAGTCCAAATTGTCTATCTCAAGTCAAATTCATGTTTACTTGTCATGGACACTTTAAAGCACAACATGGACAGGAACACTGAATTTTTCAATCTATATCTCAAGGACTGGTGCTAAGGAAAAGTCACAAATTTGTAGGAAGCCTGATCTCATGATCATATGTAGGATATGTATGGATACTCCTAGCAGACTTAGCCCTCTGTATTTAGGCAGTAGAATGAGTCAGGTGTGGTTGCTAAAATGTTGCTGTAAACCAAGCTGGAGTGAGCTACCTCTGTGAAATTGATCTCGGACACAATTTTATTCCTTAGAAAGTGTGATGATGCTTTCTGTACTTTACTTGGGAGTTAGGCTTTCCCATGTTTATTGCCTAGAGCCTAAATATTAGGCTCTAGGAGGAAAACACAATACGAAGAAAATCCCAACTTCCTAACTTTTTTAAGCAGGATGTACAAGTCAGTAGATCCTCTCACTTTTCAATTTGCAGTCTTTAACAGTCTGCGTTTCTTTCTTCACCGCTTCATTGCAGATGCCTTGACTTGTAGCCTTTTATTCCTTTCAACTTCTTTACATGTAAAATAAAATGGATGTTCACCTCCAATTTGCACTAATGCCTTTCTTTGTTCATTGTGTTAATATGCCTAATGGCTGGCAGCAGTCAGGCTGAGATATATCTTGTAAACTTGTGCATACTCCCATCAGCTCAGACAACATAACAGCCGTGAAACAAGTCCATTCAATTAAAATATGAATAAAAATTAATGGACTTTTTTAATCTTAAGTGTAAAAGTGTAGAGGCTTTCCCTTTTTCACTTCCACTTTTTTGAAATGGAGATTGCTGAGACTAGCAGAAGGAAGGAACTTTGTAAAAAATATTTTAATAGTATATGAAAGTATATAAAAGGATTAGTAATGAAATGGCATTATCTAAACTAGTCAGCATATCCTTCAGCCTATATACCTATTTTTGTTCAGATATTACTTCAGGAAAATAGGGTTTTAACCCTACCTGTCAAGCTAACCTGATATGATTTTAATTCCTCCTGTCCTTCCCCTCAGAAT
Source organism: Rhinoptilus africanus (assembly GCA_013400135.1). Lineage (NCBI taxonomy): Eukaryota > Metazoa > Chordata > Aves > Charadriiformes > Glareolidae > Rhinoptilus > Rhinoptilus africanus. Next base: position 89,987 of record VXBO01002254.1, read on the forward strand.
AATAATCGTAGAATCATTACACCTAGAACATTGGACAATTCAGGTCACAAGAGCGTTCAGGACATCTCTAGTCCAACCTTCTGCTCAGAGCAGGATCATCTATAAGGCCAGACCAAGTTGTCAGGGCTTTGTCCAATCAAGACTGAGAACACGTTTCCAAAATGCACACACAACTACAGAGACACAAACACAGAAAACCACACAGATGTACTTATCATGTACACACACACACACGCACGCACACACTGTACTCACCCAGGAAAGTACTTAGGAACAGACATTAATAAGAAGACAGGACAGATTGTGGTGATAATGCACAGGGCTTGTCCAAACAGGGTACTCATCAGCAGCCTCTTTAGATGTGATTGTCCTTTCCCCACCTCCTCTTTTCATTTACCCACTCTTCTTTCTTCCTTATCCACCTTGATACCTCAATTTTTTTCTCTTTCTTACTGTAAACATCCAGTGTGTTTTTCACAATCCCACAAGCCCCTTCAAATATTCCATAAGAAGTTTGTAATTTCTCATGAGGGGCATGCTTTTCTTGTTTCCCCTCTTTTTACCAGTTATAAAGTTCTGTATGAACCTCCTCAAGGCTTTCAGTAGCTCTTTAGTGGCTTGAGAGCTCTAGGCCTTGCTGTTGTTTATATTATGTACTGTTCCTTAGGGTCTGTGTCTGGATGTTTAATGCATTACTTCCTTTGTCTCTAGTCCCAAACTGAATGTCATTATATTCCCCATATCCTTATATTTCTATCCAGACACAAGCTCTCCTGTTTCAGTTTACGCTGTGTTGGGTCTTCCTGCCTCATACCATTGTGTGTCTCCATCTTCTTGATACACTCGTCATAGATACTCAGGGTCTGCTTTTAGGTCCTGCCAAAACTAGCTTCTCCAGGCTGGGCCCTGGATCCTCAACCTCACAGGGCAAGTCCTCCAGTGTCTGACCATCTTGGTGGCCTGTGCTGCATTTACTGAAGTTTATCAATAATTTTCTTGTATCTGAGGGACCCAAAAATGTACACAGTATTCTCAACATGGTCTAACAAGTGCTGAGTAGATGGGGCTAATGCCTTCTCTCAGTTGGCTGGCTGTGCTGTTGGCCGAGGATGTTGTTGGCCACCTTTACTGCCAGGGCACACTACTAGTTCACTTTCAGTTCACTGTCTACCAAAAGGAAGTGCTCACGTTTTTCAGTCGAGCTGCTTCCTCAGCTGGTCAAGCCTCAGCCCATATCATTGTTCATCCTTCCCATGGGCAGGATTTTGCCTTTGTTCTTGTTGAATTTCAACTCACTTCTTGAATTGGTGTAGGTCCCCCTCAACAGCAGTCTTTCATCTGTGTGTTATCAACAGGTCCCCCAGTCATGGTCTCCAAGTCTTAAAACTGGGATGTACTAGTTGCAGCAGATATAAAAGGATGGTAATTTGTTTCCAGAAACACTGCTTTTTGAAATCATTATATCATCCTCTTTCTTTCTAGTTTTCAAGTAGCAAATACATAGCATGGTGAATTAGCTGACAAGTTCCCAGCATTCCTGGGATGCAGGGCTCTTTCACTGCCCAGGATAAGGACTTCTCTGGTATTTGGAAAAAACAAAGCAAAACAAAACAAAATCCAAAAAAACAAACCCCAAAACCCCCACAAAAAACCAAGTTCATTAGACTAGAACTGCTGTTCCTTAACCATGTGTACTATATATTTTCCCTTCTGTTACTTGAAATGTACTGAAGATTATTTTTCTGGAGAATTTCTTTCTAAAACGTGGCCTAAAACTTGGCAATCAACATTACTATTCCACATTAGCTTTCTAAAAATACCATGGTTGCGAAATCAATAGCTAATTATATTCCATTATAGCAAGAATATCTATTGTTAATCTATTAAATCTTTTACTGCAAGGTGAAAACAGGAAGTATATAACAGGCAGTAAATAAACTTGCAGGGTACCAGTCAGTAAATTTTAAGAATTGTTAAGTAACTATACATGTAACCATGCAATTTAGCTATTTTCGAACAATAATTCTGATCTTCAGTTCTTAGATGGACCAAACTCACTGTGACTTCAGGAGAAACTTGAAGATAGAATGCTTAGAACATTTTGATTTGAAGGAATGGAAAACAGGGCTATTAATCACAAAAAAAATGTGGATCAGACAGCATGAGTGTCAACTTCTCCTAAAATATACAAGAATAATATAGCCAAAAATTGTATTTTAAAAATTTATATAAAAATACTGAATATGCAACAAACGTAACCTCCAGAGAGATTCCTATATATGATGAGAAGGAAATTAATTATCATTGACTAATTCTCTTTCTTGGGATCACACTAATAGTGACATTGATTCATGCCATCCATGTTGATGTTTTCAGGAATTTAGCCAGCTAAGTCTTTTGAGGCAATCCTTTAAAGATGCTGGTTTCAACTAACTAATAATTTTGGCTAAATGAGTGATTAATCATAAAGTGGATGCCCCTGGAATATCACTAATAACTCTCTGAGATATAGAAGGCTTAGTGAGTGGGTATCTAGTAAGAGTTCCTCTTGGCTTTGTATTGGCTAACTCAATTTAATATCAGGAATTTGAGGTTTAAGGAATTTGACAGTTATGTTGAAGGTCAAATTCTCTTCTTCCCATGCAGTTAATCAACTGATAGAGAATATAAAACAATGCTTGGATTAAAGAGTGCATGGACTACTTCTGTCTACATCCCAGGAGTAAGAATATGGTTTAGTTCTGCACAGAAGGGTGCATGCTATATAACACTGCACTGTGCCAGGAGGACTTTGTCAGTGTATAGGGCTTTCCACTGGGAGAGTAATCTTTCGTGATTTCTTAGTGTATGCCAGGGTTAATCATGGTTGAATTGATTAGTTGTCTGGAAACATTTCTACAGACCTCACAGGCTGCCAGTCTAGGCTGAAGAGGGTGTCTCATCCCGTCTTTTGTCCTCCTCAACCTCATTCCTAGTCCTTCCCTTCTGGTGATACCAGTGTGATCATGACACCTTACATATTGCAGATTTAATCAGATTCAAAATCCAAGTATCTCAAGAGAGGAAGTGCAACAAATATAAGGATGGAATCAGGGAGAAGGATGCCATTACTATAGTAGTGCTGGATTATAACCATACACTTTACTCAGCTCTGCCTGAATTCAACAAGAATGTTTTACCAAATTTCTTAAGAGTTTGCCTGACTTTTTTTTTTTCTATAAGGGTTTTTTTGGGGCTTGGGGTTTTTGAGGTTTTTTAAAACGCTAAATTGATGATGGCTGCAGATTTTATCCAAAGGTTTTTTTACAGATATGTATTTAATTTTTTCTGCCTAGTAACGGTGAAAATGAATTCTAAATTCACCAAATTTAGTTAGTAACCATGTGACATCTCATCTGAATCTTCAGATGAAGAAAGAAAAAGATGAAGAAAGAAAAATCTTCTTATGAAGAAAGGCTGAGGGAATTGGGTCTCTTTAGTCTAGAAAAAAGATGGCTGATGGGAGACCTTATGAACACTTACAAATACTTAAAGGGTGGGTGTCAGGAGGATGGGGCCAGGCTCTTTTCAGTGGTGCCCAGTGACAGGACAAGAGGTAATGGGCACAAACTTGAGTATAGGAAGTTCCACCTAAACATGAGGAGGAACTTCTTTACCTTGAGGGTGGCAGAGCCCTGGAACAGGCTGCCCAGGGAGGTGGTGGAGTCTCCATCTCTGGAGACATTCAAAACCCACCTGGACGCATTCCTGTGTAACCTGCTCTAAGGTGGCCCTGCTCTGGCAGGGGGGTTGGACTAGATGATCTCCAGAGGTCCCTTCCAATGCTATGATTCCATGATTCTATGATTCAGAGATCAGAAAACTTGAGGGCTTTCTGTCACATCTTCTGTGATCAAGTAGCAGGTCCTATAGGAAAATAGATTAAAAAGAAAAAAAAAAAAGAGAGAAAAAAAAGAAAATGGAAAAATGGAGGCATCTAAAAGAGAAATTTCATTTTTTCCTTCCATTTTTTCTTAATTTGATGTGTAGTCAGCACTACATTACTTCATTTTGTTTCTTAGTTTCCCCATCTGTAAAGCTGAGAATAAGTCTCCCTAAATCCGTCGTTGTGTGAATGTAAAGATTTATTGGTTTATAAATAAATAGGTCTTTGAAGCATTTCCATTGCACATATACTAGGCATTCCTTTTTTGTTTGGTTGGTTTTGCAAAGAACACGCTCGCCTTTGCAGCTATGTGCCACGATTTTCTGTGTCATGCTGAAACAGTATGTGCTTTCCTTTTGACATCCTGTATCAGCACCGCAAATTGTTTCATTAAGTGCCACTTGTTCAGTAAGTGCAACAAAATTAAAGCCGAAGAAGATGAATCATGTATGAGGACAGAGATCAAGGAGCTGTTTATTTTACAAATGTCACTAATAGGCATATTTTTTCTTTAAATCAAGGAAATGTTTCACTCATATCAATGGAAGCATCAGTATAATAAAAGGGCATATGTGCTTTTCAAGGCTTTGTCTATATAATTGATTTTCAAAAGAAAGTAAATCACTATTTCACTCATTACTTCTACACTACAATATTTCTTAAATGTCGGTAGTTTGCAGCTGTAATTGTCAAGGGTATGATTCATAAATATGAGTTATTTTAAAGAGAAAAAGATAGAAGGGTCAAGGAACTGCTTATCTGTCATTCAAGAAAACTTGGTAGGACTGTTTTAAATTGTTCAGTAAGGTTTATAATCTAAGCAAAAGACTGCAAGTTAAACTTGAAAAAACATCAAAGAAGCCACTAAGTGCCGTCTCTTATATATTTATTTAAATTCACAGAATATTTCATATAACCATTACTATGTGAATTCATATCTACATTATGTGGAAACTCTGTGTTCATAATAACAGAAAGTTTTCTGAAATGTTCCTCTTGTAGGAAGGTGGTTCTTCTGGGTGCACTTTGTCTAGGTGCACACAGTGATTGTGACTCACTCAACTGGTTGGTCACCCAGTTGTCCACCATGGTGGATCTCCTTGAAGTGCATTGTATAGACTCAGAATGATTTAGATAGTAAGGGACCTCTTGATGTACCAACCCCTTTCTCGAAGCAGTAACAACTTGGAGGTAGATTTGCCTTAAGACTTAGATCATGGTCCATCCACACCTTAGCATCTAGGTTCCCTTCCAAAGGAAACCATGGTACTTGGATGCACACTCAGGTCTCACGTAATATGCACAAGTGAGTTAAGGTTACAGAGGCATACAGGCATTAAGAGAACAGGGGCCAGGGTTGAAGTCACCTTCTTGTAGCATAGATTAATTTTTTGTGCTGTCACCAAAACTCAGTTATATATTACATAACAAAATATGATATATCAAGATGCAATGACAGTTGATGAGTAGAACTGTGTGCTTGGAGATATCAGTGTGAAGAAACATAAGGGAGAGCTCATCGCTAACTTTAGAGAATTTATTGCATCAAAGACGAAACTCATATCCAATCCATTCCTAATTTACAACAATACAAATAGATGAGCTGAAAGGAAAAGAAAAAACAATTTAATGGGAAGAAAAGACTGGATGAGAAAATTCAGGAAGATGACTAGTCAAACCAATTCTAAGACGTGACCTTCCTTCCATTCCACTGCCTCTGTACTACTGGGGGGTTAACATCTGTGTGCAGCTACAATGAACAAGTATTATCTGTAATTAGCCACAAGGGTAGCTGCACTCATAAATAAAAGAAGGCACATGGACTCTGATTTATATAAAAAACCCCTGACGTTGTTAGAGAATGATATATTAAAATAGAACACCAATCTCTGAACTTTTATGCTCATTGCTTTGAGAAAAAAATGCTGAAATATACATTCTGCAGAAATAATTATGTTAATTTCTGAAGATCTCTGTGCCTGAAAACCAGAGCTGCTATTGAAATTTCTGTGTATGATGATCAGGTGGTAACCAAGTTTACCTGTAAACTTAAAACCTGGAAAGAGATCTTTGGGGTACATCTCTACCCAAGTCCTTCTGGCTTAAAGCAGGGTAAAAAATGACTCAGGCAATAGTTGCTTATAAGGAAACATAATTTCTTTGGTTACTGCTAGTCCTCCCTTTCTGCTACTGCAAGGTGAAACCAGGCTTAAGCACTGCTTTTGCAAGGCAAAATTTCAGAATGTTGCCAACAGAAAAACTGTAGTTTTGGGGAAGGAAGCAAATGATGTCTGCAGAAGATTTTGCTTCCAAGCAGATGTCAGTAATAAAAGAAAAGTGAAACTGAGAAAATCTATGAGGCAGAGGCAAGAAGGTGTTACTGAGTTCAAAGTTTTTTTCAAGTTTTTCACTACAGCTACATTTCAGAGGTCCGTCAGAGTCTGTGAGGTCTGTAGAAGTGATTCACCACAACACTAACCTCTGCTGTTCAGTTTATTGAAATTGAAAGCGAATACCCCTGTTAAAACAGAAAGAAAACTGGAAAAAAAAAATAAAAGAAAAAGGAACAGTAATGAGGAAGATCCAGCACCTCAGGAAATAGAATGAACAGGAAGACAAAAGGGAATCTGTTATACTACTCAGGCAGCTGAGCAGGCTGCTGAACTTTGGCCCAACGATGGTGCACATCAGAAATCTGCCATGCGTGTTTCCTGTTTTGCATTGTTTCATGAGTCCCAAAGCAGCTGCTGTGCCACTGAAGTCAGGAAAAGCCTCACCCAGCTTATTGTTTCGGTCATTATGACAATAAATATTAATGATGTAAAATTAGAATTCTTCATGCCAGGGCCATCAGTCTGTCCCGTGTACTTTAGCATGGCCAAGAATTTATGCTGATCTTTGACTTCCCCCTTACAGCTTTAACCTTTAGGATTACAGAGAAAAAAATTGTATTATTTTTATTGTATTATACTATGTAATATATTGTAATGCAAAGTATTGTCATGTAATGTAATAAGACAAGAAAAATCAAGGGCAGTCTGGATTTGTGTCATCTAAAGGGATGTCATGATCGAAATGTAAAAACAAAGCAGAAAGGTAATATAGTTTCTGGGAAGGAAGCTTTCAGAGAAAAGTCAACGTTCTTCCTGAAAATCTAATGCTACTAGAGAGTTTTAAAACATTTTAGTTCCTTTTTGTCTCAGAATGATTATGTAGAAACTTTATTAAAGTTTAAGGATTAAAGTTTGTATACGTTTTCCTGAAAAAGCAAATAAACTCCTACTTAAGATCTGACTCACCTTCTGTTGAATTTAGGTGAACATTCTCACTGACCTTAAAATAAATTGCATTAAATAGTGGCATTATTTGAATGAAGTGAATGAAGATGTTACTGGGATCTTGCGTCTCTGCTCATTTTTGAACAAAATCAAAATTCAAACATACGATCCCTTGTTTTCACAGAATCACAGAATAGTTGAGGTTGGAAGGGACCTCTGGAGATATCTAGTCTAACTGCTTTGCTTAATACCTGTTTATCAGAGCAGATTTTAAAGATCAATTACTTATCCCTCAATGTACACAATCACATCAGTTAAAAAGTTCTTTTAAGACAAGGTGTCCAGAAGCACCATTTAAAAACAGATGTCATCTAAGGATTTTGCCTGTTATGTACACGACACTACACACCTCTTCAGTAGCATGTCATTTTCTCAGGCATCCCCGTGGACAATATCACTGTTTATTTATTTTTATAAATATATACAATCCCCTCTCCTCCAAGAAAATAAATTCATAGTTATCAATTACATCTAATGAGAGTGTTTGAAGCTGTAAGAGAAAATACTCTGTACATAAGTATCAGTTTTAAATGCCTTAGTAACAGACATTGCAAAAGCTCGTCACACTGTATGAAAATATTTCTTGGCCAGAAAATAATAAAAAAAAATTTCTTTCTTTTGTTCATCAATTTTGAGACTTTTGTCATTACAAGGTTTGTATTATTCTTGTCCATTTGGCAGACTGTCAGGAAGGAGACATTACTATTAATAGCAAAATACTACAACAAAAGATAAAAGGGAATGAGCCATTTAATAGACTAAGACTGCTGTGTTTATAATTAGTTCAAAACCTTTCAGAAAGAGAACTCTTACCACTGAAGTATCGGATATTGTATCTTTGAAGGGTATGTGGAAGTCACCGAAGGAAGCAGAAAGTGAGGAGAAGGGGTGCTGGAAACAGAATGTTTCTTCTGAAATAGTGAACATCAGGTTATCAAAGTACACAGTATCAGATTTTATCAACATCTCCAAAACGGAGAACTGAAAGGAGCAAGCTTTCCTGGTTTTTCGACAGCTAAAAGAAGGAACAGACCATGAGTAAAATATATCTGCAAATCTTCTGGAGACTTCGTTGACATATTAAATGCAATAAGCAGTGAAGGGTATATCCTGGGAGTTTTTGTAATTCATTTAGCATATTTTTACCCTTATCAGAAACTGACAATGCACACAAACCAAAATGAACTAGAAACCACATGATAGGCAGCTCTCTTTTAAAACTTTCAGCATTTCCTGGTGGACCAAGCACCACAAAATGTCTAACGTCTTTCCTGAATATACTGTAATTCTTTTTTTACAAAGTTGTCTTTAAAAAGCAGTGACTTGCATTTGCCTTAAAGCTGGAGACTGCAAGACAATCAGGCTGAAATAAAGCACAGCATGCTTAGAGCAATTATCTAGCAACTACAACCCTACGGATGAGTTAGATATCTTTATGACTTATGTTATGCACGAGGTCAGCCAAAATAATCATTCCAGTCCTTTCATTATTAAGATCTACCGTTCTACTTCATCTCCTTTGCTCTTTTATTGCTTTAAAATGAACTTGATTCCTGATCTTAGAATCCCCATTTCCAAATGTTTCAGTTACTGACCTGGAACTGACTCAGACTGCCTTCTAAAGGTGAAAGGCTCTACATGGCATGCTGGTCTTAATGGTGGACCTCACTTTACACCAGGGAAGTGCTAGCTTATTAGATCTTTGAACAATACACATAAGTAACTGAAAGTGCCGTGGAAGTTTACTTTCATAAGCTTCTGATATCATGCTCTTCATTATACTTGCTCCCTGGAATTGCTGTTCAGACCTTTAAAACCCTAGGGGTTTCATAACATTTAATTGTTACCTCTTAGTTTTATTCCGGCCTCTCTTTGTCGCATGCCCTCTCTTTGTAGCAGTATCCTTCTATTCCCTCTGCACTATAACTATTCTAATTTGGAGAGAGGAACTAAAATTTCTTTCCTCCTTAACTACTATTTTTTCTCCTCTAAATTTGAAATTGTACGTAGTGAGGCACATAATTTAATCATGGGTCACCTTTTTCAGATCGCTTCAGCAGAAGTTGTGACCTCTAGAATAGTTCGGACCAGAGAAAGTCCTTTATGCGACACTGTTAGCGTACAGAGATTTTTAAAATGAATAGGAGGAAAGGCCAAAATAAATGTAACAACTTTACCTCACATTCATAGTGGCAAAAGTAAGAGAAACTTAAATTACATACAACACAGTTTCAGTTAAAGTCTGAGTTCATGCAAAGTTGAAATCCTTAGGCTAGTTAATTCCTAATGACTGAAACTGCCAAGATCCATCAGAAAATGTTGTTATTTTATTGTAGAGGTTTGTGTTTTAGATATATCCAGCTGGATCATGATCACTTAGAATTCACAGTTTTCTGCTGCAAAACCGGCATAGGATTCCATTGCATAGTCAGTAACATTGTATTTTAATAATTTTTTGTCAGTCAGTGTGTGAATTTGAGGAGACCTTCGAACAAGAAATGGCTGATTTTGCTTTAAAAAAAAAATATAGATTATCTCAAGTTGATCCTTCCCCTTTAACTCTCCTCTCTCTTTGCCAGTACCTTGGGCCCCTCAGTAGCCAAACTGGACCTTCGACCTGTGTTTTAAAAAACAAGAGTAGGTATTTCCTCTAAGGCATATGTCAGCAGCTACATGTAAATCAGCCTGCCAGATGCAGTGCCATTCAGGGAATACTTGAGCAGGCAGCTTTCCCTCCGAGGCAGATAGACATCCTCTTAGCAATGTGACTCAAGGACAAAAGGACAAGGCAAATGCGATAACTCCAAATGTAATCTACCAGCAGTCTAAAACCTTTTAATAGTTGGAAGCTGCTACTTATCCTGGGGCAGTTTCGTCTCTTTTTCTAGTTGGCAAAATCTGTTGATAAGGCAGATAGCTTTGCTATCACGATTTCAAACTAACCAAGAAACTTGTAATAACAGATAATGTTAAAATATTTTGTTGGGCTTATTCGATTATGTGTGACTGTGGTTAGTGCATCATGATGTGTGTCCTTTTTTTTCCATCCCCTGAAGGCAGAAGAAGCAAGTATTCCATTCAGATAGATCACTGATTAATGTTCACGGCTCTCAGTATTCACTGGCTTTAGGAGCTGTTTATTGAAAATATGTAGCTAAGTCTCAAAGCCAACAACATTCCCCTAGGGTGCACATTAGGCAGCACAGTTGTAAACAATCTATTTTGTAAAGTCAAAGAATTTGATAGAAGAGACATCTAAGTAATATTTGGTAAATATTTCATATTTTGCAATGCGTAGCTTGCAGGAAGAGAGAAAAAAGGGAAAGTTAAAAATATGAAGAGTTACTCAAGGGAAAAAGTATCTCTCTAATAATAATCTAATAATGTTTTTCTCAAAGTGGATACATCATAAAATCCCTGTCCATGCCAATTGATATGAGTGGGTTCCATAGGTTTGGATGGCGAAAAGGCTACCAGGAAACAACAGGCCAAAGAGGGGAAAAGTATGTTCTGGGAAGGTAGTGCGTAGGTAGAAGCTTCCTCATGAGAGACAAAACTTGGAAGATGATTTCTTGTGCTGAACCCACAAGAATTTATAAAGTCAGGACATGAGGAACCTGATGTATCTGTACAAGGTCACGTGCAGACGAGCAGCTGCGGTGGCTCTGGACTGTACGACCGCTGGCTGCTGTATGCAGATGAAGACTACAGGACTGATTTTGTGCGTGTGGAACTAACAGGCCCCTGAGGGCCTCTCCTCACACCTCCCTTGAAGCCTCTGGCACATCACAGCCAGCTTCACTGCTTCAGGGGAGCACCCCGCTGGGAATCACCCCACTGGGTCTATCCTTCCTGCTGCTTCTTCAGTCTGGTAGCTGGGAATGAGGATGTGAGGGTGCAAGTGAACGAGGCGAGTACATAAGCGTGCTGCGTTAACAGCTGTTGAGAGTAACAGCTTGATTCTATCATTAATAACAGCTTAATGAATAAAATGTGTTCTAAAAAATATCGGCTGTGATCTGTGCTTCCTTTCCCCCAAATCCCCTATTAGACAGGGGAATTTACAACTAATACGTGCTTAAAAGAAATGCAGCAAGGAGGAAAGGCAGCAATATCAGGGCATTTATGGGTGCCACAGGGTGCAATATACAAATTGTGGGTCTGTAAAAACTAGGCAAGTGAAGATGTTTTGAGAAGCAGATATGGATAGATGTCTGTACTTTTTTTGTAAGAACAACAGGCTCCCTGAAACTAGCATATTTCTTTCTTAAAATGTATAATTGTAACCTGATATCCAATCATATCTTTCTCATTCAGCCTTTGAATGTCATTTTCTTTGAAAATTCTGAGAGCAGAGGGCTTGTCTGAGCAAGCTTGTGAGTGCTTGCACAGAATTTATCTCCACAATGTAAGATAAGGCTGATTATTAAATTAAATACATAATAATAATAATATCTGAATGAAATACATGAAAACTGGACATTTTAAAGAGAAATGTGTGGGCATCCAGCCTCAATTTTGCATCATGTTAAAGGATTAAAAATGAATTTTATAAAATCCACACTTCTGTTAGTTTTATCACTCCTTTTCATATGTAGAGCTCATTGAAGTGCGTTAAATACTCATTCGTTAGTTTAGTTTACCACTATTTTGTGGTAAACGTCTGTAGCTTTAGAAACATCTCTCTGTAAGAAGAATAATTACATCATAGAGATATAACTTGATTGTCTCTCTATTTTTTTTTTAAATTCCTCAGTAGCCAGTTCTTTATGCTTATAATAATAATATGCTAACACATCTTTATGCTTATAATAATATATTAGCGAACTTTCAACATCCATAGTAATAACTGTTTTAATGATTAGAGCTAAGGAAAATTAACATGAATCCACCTGATTTAGCTTAGCATTATTGTTTACTAAAATGTACATGCAGCTTCCCTTTTACTTTCATGTTCTATTTTCAAAGCATAGTCTAACGAGCTTCATTTCCTCTGTCCTCAAATTAAAAAAAAATCACAATAACAAACCCCTTAGATGCCGCTAAAACTCTGAAAATGTTCTGTAAATTAATTGTCAAATTTATTTAATTTCAATTTTGAAATGAAATCCAAACTCAGTGTGGTTTCTCATAGTTTCTTATAATTTCAAGTTTCATTGCAAATTCCTGATAGCTCTAAATATAAAGTATCGCATATTAAAAACTGACTATTGTTATTACTGTTCTTTTACATGTTAATGTTGTATCCAAAATTTAGATACAGTTCTTAGAGTGTTCATATTTAACCTGACTTCATATTTTCCTGCAACAATATGAATTAAAACAACAGCCATGAGGAAATGTGGCTCACGAATTCTCATGAGAAAAATAAGTATTAATCTCCAGCCAACTAGAACTGGTGGTGACATCACTCAAGAAGTACCACAAATGGGTTGAAGGAGGGATATGAGACTTTTATATCCCAAATATGTGCCAAATACAGTCTGGACTTGGTCTCAGACCAGAATTTTCATCCTGGACCTTAGACTATGTTTTTGCAATCATCATGTGCGGATTTCGGTGTTACTGGGTAATCCTAGAATCTCTCTACTCTGCTAATCCAAACAAAGGGCCAAGACACAGATTCAGACACTGTACATATGTCTTGCTGTTTGTCTGCATGCTCTTTTGGATGGTTTTAGTTTCTGCCAACTAGCACAATCCCAGGAAATGCCTGGACACCAGGAACTGTTCTCACAAAAACCAGAGATGAGGCAAGTGAGTCCAGGAGGCTGCTATCTGTGACATACACTTTCTAGGAGTGACAAAAAAATAAAGCCCTGGAGCATTTTATCTGCTACCATAGACATAGCCGATGTGATACAAATTTGGTCCAGAGCATCAGGGCATTCCTAGCAAATTACTAGGAGCACACTGAACAGTTTATGCCAGATTTCTTATTTAATGCCAGTTTTCTAACAGCTGGGAGAGGATGCTCAGTATCTAATCCCATACAGACTGTAAGAGGAAAAATAGCCTTAAAAAATGTTTGAAATGCAATCAACAGAGACAGTTTGCACCAGTTAATATTCTGTCACATGGAAAGATCGCTTCTTCTCCAGTTACAAATGCCCTAAAATGATGAGGTTGTTTTGTTCATAAACTCATAGTCTGAAAATTTTTTCTAAGTGCATATTTTGTGTGTATAAATTCTGGGTTTCTTTCCATCTCTTCCAGTCCCATTTTCCAGATATATTATTACAGTCCTTTCAACCAACGGCAAAAATGTACACAACAGCAACCACACTCTTTTCTCCTGCAGTCCAAAGAAAAATTTTCTAGTGGGAAAGATGGATGACCTGTCGTAATTATAATGCACTATACTTTGTATAGTTAAAAATAAAAAATAAAAAAATCCCCATGAAAAAAAAATTCTGGTAAACCAGGGCACTAGGAACATTTTTATAAACTGAATTTTTCTGAAAATATAGGTTTATTCTAAATATGTTGGTATTCAGAAAACCACTTTTATAGTCTTATATAGATGGATTTTGGTTATATTTTCTCATTGCAGTTTACCCTCAAATAAATAACCCTGCATGGAGGTTGGAGCCTTGAGGAGAGACTCCCCGCCACTTCAACCCAGAGTCACCAATGGCTGTTAGTCTCCAAACATATATTTTATTAGAACATTCAAATAATAACCTAAGAATTACATAATTCTTTCAGCTGAGAAAAGTCATCACTATTAAGCAAGACTGAATTCAATATTCAGCAGCAATCTTGCCTTCCGTCCATCTGCATCTTCAAAATAAACTTGGAAAAGTCAACAAACTTGGAAAGATATCCATGGTTAAGGTAGAATGTTTCTTGTGGAAGAAAGTACTGAGTAGGTCGGTTTTCATCCAGTGACTTACCCAAGTTTTCAAGCAAATTCCTAAAAGACCGCTTAGAATCTACTTTGAAGGTAGCAATACAATAAATGACTACGGGAGGCATCACATCTTTTAAGTCATTCTTGTTTCATGAATTTATGAATCTCAAGGGTATGACTAATATCCAAACCTGAAAAGAATTCTTAGGTGACTGTGGCTGACAACTTTATGTTTAGAAGTTGGCAATACTTCTCCTCAAGGTAATGATAAATATGTTGAAGTGTCAAAGAGAAAGCATATACCAGATTTATTATAATAATTATTATTTCAAACTATATTATATATATTATGCTTTCAATATGTCTTCATCCAAGAAATTTTTTTTTTTTTTGATTAGTATTGTGGTTTGTCCTCAAACCAGGACAGTTACATTAAAATCCACACTGCAACAAATATTAATAAATTAAATACCATATTTCTGTCATGAAATTAACTTAATCAGAGATGACATAAGACACAGGAGAATTATTAGAAGCCTTCATTAGAAGTTACCACAGAAACTTTATTGCGAAGTGCAGTAAAGATGAGGTACTTGCCAATACATTTGAACCCATGAATGATAGTTGGACAAATTCATGTGCCAATTTCTATAAGAATCTGGTTATTGTTTCTGCTGCTTCTGAATTAGTGCAATGAGCATCTTGGGCCTCATCTCTGGTGCTTGTTGACACAAGTGTCAGTGTTCCATGAAAAGGTATAGTTGATGTGAAACATTTGTCTTTTCTACTTTGTTTTGACATTTCTACTGATCTGGTTCATGCTTCATAATACAATTAAAAAACTGGAATAACTGTAAGAGATACATGAATGAGTGGTAACTACAACAAATTACTGTCCTTGCTTCATGTATTCTGAATATGATTGTTTCCACCAGCTGGTAAAGAAAGCTGTGGTTAATTTACCCATCACTTACATCCTGTTCTGATGCACACTGAGGACAGGTGAAAGACAGAAAAGAAGATGATTGCTATTCTACCAACACATTTAAGGTAACAGAAGACCCAGCGTATTTACTGTTTTGTTTTTTTTTTTTTTTTGAGGTACAGACTCCTAGAATCAGGTGATTATTTGGAAAAGATCAGTTTTAATTAAAAAACAAACAAACAAACAAACAAAAAAACCAAAAAGAAAACAAAAAAATGCTCCCTCTATGTAAAAGTAATAAAGACTAAAAAATTAGACAGATGAATGAAGGAGACCCTAAGGACATTAATTTTAAGCCAGCCTTTTGGAATTAGAAAATTTTTGAACACTTGAGGTTGTAATTACAAAGTATACATTTAAGAAAACTGAATCTATACTTCTTGTCCCTTCTCAGTTTCAATCAAATTGGTAAAGTTTGAAGTCATTGTTATTTAAACACTGATTCACAAATTGACAACTGGCTCAGTATCTCCTTTCCAATCAGCTGACCCAAACTATTTTCTGTCTTTAAGGTATTTAGCTTAATATAATTCTTACTTCATGAAGTGCAATGTTAAAGTAAATCTCCATTTCTAAATAAACACTAAGTAAGCTAACTTAGTAAAAAATGTAAGATTTCTGCAGGATTTTTTGGCTTAGTGGAAGCCATTCTTTCAGCATGACAGTTTCAGGACATAGAGTTTTGTTTGAATAAAAAAGATGTGTTGAAATGATCTGTGAAAACCACTGTTGGTAGCCAAGTCCCAAGTATAATGGGAACTGGCAGGCATGTTGCTGGTGATTTGGCAAATCCAAGGGAGGATGAGCAAGGCCCCTCAGATGGAAAATTAAGGGATATCTTGTCTGGATATTTCGGTAAGCATTAAGGACTTTTTATGCAAGCTTCATTCATTCAAGCATATAAACAGAGAGTCATTTACATTACATGACTAGCTTAGGACACCCAAGTGTCCTCTGAGAGTGGAACAGATAGTAACTGGTTGCCAGTAAGGTCAGTGTGAGGCCAACTGACCCTGAGAGGAGCTGCTGCCTTCTACATTCCTGCAGGAGCTTTACTGAGAGCTCACAGCAGCAAGTCACCCTACTACAGTGCAGTGCGTTTTTTCTCTGCAGAAGAGAGTATCAGGAAATACATGTGCTCATGAATGTTGAGCAAGATTGCAAAAACAAATTCATGTGCTATTTCTTTTCTTAAAAATGTATGAAATTTCTACTGATGTCTCTTCAGAGAAGCCATTTGAATTATAGTATGGATTAATATGGTTTAGTAATTGTTCAATTCCAGGACACCCAGTACAAGTTCATAATTGAAAACGAATCATGAACAGCTAAAGGATTGGTGGCTGTACTCCAGAAAAATGCAGTTAGAGGCTTCCTTAAAATTGTACAAGTCTAGGATACTCGCATCATATTTTCCTGAACATCGCTGTTCTACTGCCGATTAATTCAGACAAATGGAATATAGACTGCTTCACTGACATATGTACTAACTTCAAACAAGGGACTGTGGGGGAGAGGAGGACAGTTATGGTGCTTCAGCTGGAATAAGCAATGTATGTATTATGAAAAATCAATAAAACCAATATTTTAAATCCAAAAATACAAGTCTCAGGCAAAAGCAAAGTATAAATCAGTATTTATGTATTAATATAAACAAGATGTTTATGTTTATCTTATTAAGGAATTCTTTATCATGAAGTACAAAGTGTCACCCAATTACTGTTTTTTTTCCTGTGTCCACTTACCATCAAAAGTTTTGCAGAGGCATTAAATTATTTATTAGCAACATTTCTGCTGAGCTTTGCTGAGAGTTCTTAAGAAGGAAGTTGGGTTAAGGAGTATTTTTATTTTGTCCTAATTTTTATCATTAGATAGGTCTAACCTAAGTGTTTTATCTCTTCTATCTACTTGATATCTTTTTAATTAAGAATAACTATCGGCTAATTGTCCTGGGAAAACATTACCTTTGACAAAACACACTCTATCTTCATACTGCTATTAAACCACTTTGATCAAGATCACTAGACAGAGGCGGTTTTATCATCTCTGTTGGAACTTTCCTTTTACTTTATCTACACAAGGTAAAGGAATACATATTTTTTTTAATAGGAATTTGAATTGCTGTACTGCTATAGGGTATGTTTTAATGACATTGCTCATCATATTAGCTTTTTTTTTGCAATAAAGGTTTACAAATTGACAATTACATACACAATGATTTATGAAATTATATTATCGTGCACCCCTAATTACTCTGTGTTAACAGCTAATGTAAATTATTGGTAGGCTCAACCTGGAATAATCACCCATACCCCACATTTCTGAAATAGATAAACAAAATTAAAATATCTGCAGTGAAATTAAAATATTTAGAAGTAAAAGTCATATCCATTTTGACATGAGATGACTTTTTAGAACAAAAGATCTAAGTGTTTTATTTAGAAAATTTTTAAATGAGACAATTTTGAAGTTTTATTTATTGATTAAGTATTTCTTTGAAAACAAAAAGATTATTAATTCAATGCAATTTCACAATTATATTTTCCATCTACAAAATAACTTTCAGTGAAAACTATTTTTATTAGGAAAAAAGCCTCTTCTGTCTACTAGTGACTTACTTTGTCATTTTCTGCTCTGTATCGATATGTTATATTTTGTAACTGTCACTATAAGTAGAATAGGACAATGAATGTGTACATTCACATTCAAGGACAGTGTACTTTCCACTTGGACATACTGGACTGTTACTAGTTTGTGTTTCCTGTGAAATTTGACCTTTTTGAAAAATATTACAGAGGGGAGAGGTGCTATTATCTCAGTGGGCAATGGAGGATTCAAACTTACTAATAACACAGAGATAATGCTTTTCCTTTTTCATGTATCCAAGCAGTCTGTGGCTTAGATGGCGATACACTGAAAAGGTTTTGAGAGAAGTAGTATAACAGGTCAGAGAAGAGAAAAAATGAGCATAATTATTAGTGGTTTTGTTCAATGGCAGGGAATGTTTTGTGCCATTACTTAAGTAGGAATATATTTATCCCATGTATAAATGTTTGCTTTTCCCATTAATCTCTACACTCTTAATGTAGCCTATGTAGTAGTAGTGAAAGACTCGGTAATTTAGATTACTTAGTTTCTTCTGGTTTAAATTCATTTCGTTCAATGGTGTCTTGTCGTTGCATGTTTTCCCCTCTGGATTTATTCAGTATGTTAGTCATTAATTCTCTCTCTGAAAAAAATCCTGTGAAACTACACAGTTGTAAATATGACAAACATGTCTTAACTGTGTTTCTGGCTTAATATTCGTAACATCATAGTAATAAGAAATTATAGGAAATATAACTACATATCCTCTTAGATGCACAGAGATATGTTCTTAATATTTGTTTAGGAAAAAAAAAAAAAGAAAAAAGGATTTAATGGGCTGACAAGCCATTAAAAATTGAGTAAATTTTAATAATTTATCTCCTGGAAACTGTGTTTGGAGTTGTTAAAAACTAATAGATTTGAGTAGGGACAGGCAAAACTAGCTGCTGTTAGAAAATAACAAAGAGCCACTGAAAACTAAAATGCAACATAAAAATCTGAAGAGTTACCTAATGGACAGAGGTTGCTATTGTTTTGGCTGATGCCTCATAAATGTTTTTCACATCTGGCATGCAACTGTATTTTCACCTTACATGTTTTTGAAATGTAAAAACAGCCATTGAGTAGTGATTAGGATACAGTTGTGTATATGCTTGGCAAAGGTTTCTACAACTGAAATATCTAGCCCATACAGCATAGATCTGCTTTGTATAGATGAGATGCATTTATTCAAATATTTTTTTATTATTTATAATCAGGAGCAACATGCCCAAATGTGCATCTGTTTAAAAGATATCTGAATGTCTTTCCATGTTCCTTAAACAAAGTTGGAATACTTCCTTACCAAATAAGACCATCCCTTCTGCACTAAATACATTTTAATTTTTAAATACAAATTATTTTTTGTTGTAAAAGACAGATTCATATGTACTGAGAGTATACGATTTAACCGATTCACCAGACCTATTGTCGTTTCCCAGATTAACCAATACATGTAAGTATTTGTTGTATTTTTAAGAAAAGGTAGCTTCATATGCTAAATCTATTAGTTAACACCAGCCTCTTAAGACTGCATGAGATTCATTTTCCATATTCTTTTTTTTTTTTTTATCCACACTTCTTTTATATGCACTTACTTCTGTAAATTCTAAAGCCACAACCTTAATCTATATTTAAGCAATAGCAAGGCAAAAAAGCATGGTTTATTTTGAAGAAGTTAAGAGATTTAGATGATACCTTTGTACTTTGAAGACAGATTGTGCCTTCTTCTATGTTTAAGGAAAAGACATGGTTGATGGAAATAAGAACCAACAAGAAAGCTCTGAAATTTCACTATGTCAAGAGATAACACTCCAAATAGAGTATAATGAAGCAGGGAAAAAAGCTGAGTAGACAAAATGTTTTAGTTTTTACAGGTGGGCTAATCAACCAAATTCCCCAAGGTAAGAATTTGTTGATATAGCATCAACTATAAAGTATAAATCACCAGGAATAGGATGAAACCCGAGTATAACCACAGCCTGAAGTCTTGACCACAGAAACTTCACTGTGATTATTGCGAAGCTAAAGGGAAAAAAAGAAAAAGAAATTTTTTTGAGATTGAATATTCAAAAGCTAAGAGAAAACAGAAAGGATGATTCTATTATCTCTTCTGTGTTCTTACTTATACTTTCTTTAATTTGTATGTAAAGAAATGTTCTATCCTTGTCATACCTCAAAAATAAGTAATATAGTGAAAGTAAGTATTCTGTCTAGCATGTTTCCATGTCCCTTCTTCCTTCCACTTTCTTCTTCACCTTTAAAGCACCTAATTACTGTCTTGTTCAATATGAGTGGCACTGTTTTTGTGATTCCACTTTGTTTTAAGAAATGTGTGACATCACATAAGGGGCAAAGAAACACTAAAGACCACACTGTGATGACTACTTGTACTACAGCAGCCAGCTAACTGGAGTGGGTCTCTCTCAAGCCATAGTAAAAGGAGTGGACAGAGAGAGAGATCAGTACAGGTGCAGAGGAGGTAACTAGGTCCAAGGATCTAATGAACTCTCAGTCATTCGAAGTAGCTGAAGTAATTTGTTCCTGGATGAACAAATCTGCCACTGCTGCTGTGTCAGGCAAAAATTCCATCAGTACCTGGAGGGGATTCCAGAAAAAGCCCTTTGTATCTCTGAGGTAGAGATTTGCCTGCCCCATAACTTTACCACCTTATGTTACTGTCTGCTTTGTCTGTGCTGATACTGACCTTGACACTAAGCTTACACATCTTGAGGCAGTGGACAAGACTCAGTCCTATTCTGTGCAGGTATACTAACATGTAGCTTCTCTCAGGATTTTTGATGACTTCCCATTTGTAGGTACAACCAAGGATTGCATTAATGGCAGCAGCCTGAAAGATACTGATGGAGGTGTGGGGAGAGTAATGGAGATATTTTTCAACTAGGTATATTAATTTCAGTGTAATATTTTGGTTCATTCATGATTTATAACTTAAGCACATTTAACCATCCCTAGTTCTGAGATAAAAAAGAGACATAAATTACAAGCTCAGTCATGA
>VXBO01002254.1:110737-139641 GCA_013400135.1 Rhinoptilus africanus
TTTCTGTGGAAGAAGTTTAACTACTGTTTCTGCTAGTCAAGTTGGATCAAAGAAGAACCAGTTAGAAGAACCAGGTGAAAAACAGAAACAAAAAAACTTCATTTCTTATAGTAAATTTAAAGAAACATGGGAAGGTGGAGATTCTAGTAAATAGTTTATGGAAAATAAAAAAATTCTATTGCAAGCCTACATGATACCAGGATTCTGAGAGCTTAATTTCCAGAAGAAAACTTTGGAATTAGGTCCCTAGTTCATTAAACAGTATCTACAATTTCAAAAGGTAGACGTGTCTGTCAATAAGCATGTGTCTGTCAGTGCTCTTAGAACTCTTAAATGTTTCTGGTCAGGAATTCTTTAGATAAAGTTCAAAATTAGATTGTGCTAATCCAGTAGGATCAAGCAGCTGTCCCTTAGAAAGAATAACACTGAGTTTTAAAAAGCAGAAAACCAGTTAATACATTAAAAGCCACTTAACTTTTTTCGGAGGTTTCAAATAGAGAATATAGATGAAAATGCTGTGTCTGCACCCAACCTATAACTGGAATGATAAGAGAACAACCCTACAGTCATCTAGAGACTTTGGCAATATCCTGAAGCATGTCTGCATAGCACCAGAAGACTTCAACTCGCTATCAAGTCTTTCATTGCCAAAAGAAATAATGAAAGACTGGTAGAACTATGCTTACATAATTAATGGATTTTTTTTTTTCCGTATAAAGACGTACCTAAAATACCTTGTTATTTTCCACATGATCATCAATATTATGGTCGATAATACTGAATTTGGCACAGATGGAAAAGTTGGTATGAAAGTAAGCGATGTATGCAAAGCAAAATAGAAAAAGAAACCATACAAAACCAGATACTTAACCCCTTCCTCAGAAGATAAACAAAACCCGAATAGACCATAGCAACATTCGAAAGTAAGACAGCAGAGCACTTTCCAGGTGCTGCACCATCTAAAAGCCACTAACAGTACTAAATGCTAACATCTCCTGGCAACAATAACTTGCCAGTTTCTAGGCATACAAACATGAAATTTGGATGAATGAAAACGTGTAGAACTCTGCTAAGAAAGCCAAAGTAAACACCAGTTCTCCAACAACACCCCCAGAAAAAAGGAGCAATAAATCTGTTTAAAACAAAGGACAAAAAGTAAAAAGCTGCATGACAAGAGGGAATATGTAATAGCACCAAAGAGACAGAAACAGCTGCTGTGAGAAGTCATAGTAAAACATTTCATCAACTCAACAAGATTTTAAGTGGCAAATTTACGTTACCTAAAGGATGTATTAGTAAAAAAAAGAACAAACCAAAACCAAACCAGCCAACCAACCAACCAACCAAAAAAAACAGAGAAAGACCACAAAGACTGCCATCCATGTACTTGATTTTCTAAGGTTTCTCTTCTTTTTTACATTAAGTCCAAGTTTCTTGTCTTCACTTTCAAAGTTGTGTTAACAGCCTAACCTCCTCTTGTTTCTGAATTTTCATCTATAGTGTAAATGACTCTCTTCTCGGTTGTATCCACAATTGGTCTCTCTTGCCTACACATGAGACAATTGAAAAAAACACCTTTGTGCTTAGTGTCATCCTGTGCTCAAATATGGAGGAGCTCTATGTAAGTGCTGTGAAAAAAATATTATTTTCCTTCCTTATTGTCCAGGATGGGATCAAACTATATCAACAATATTCTTGACAGACATAGTACTATTTTTTCTAAGAGACCTTTGATGATGTGGTATTAACAACATCCATACGTAATCAGTTCGATGCCTCATTTGATTTACTAGTTTGTAACACAGGTAGAGAATGTATTATTAATTTTTGTTTACATTTTTATGTCCTTGAAGATTTTTAGTACTAACTGTTCTTCTTGAAACAAGTGAAAATATTTTTTTCAATCTTTCAGCAGGTGCCATGTTTGCTAAGCTTCTCCATTTCTGGTTTTTTGCCTCTATATTAACTCAGGTTGTTGCATATCTTTCTTGCAGTGCAGTGCCCATAAGTGGACATGATAACAATGTTGAACAATGTGGATTTTATCCCTACTTTTCTTGTTTTGCCTCTATTCTCCTTTTTGTATATTTCAGTGTGACGTTTACCTGTTTCACAACAGCAGGGACTGATTTTTTTTTCAGTTCATTATCTAGTTCATAACCTAACAAATTAAGAACTTCTTCCTTCATTTTATAGTTGGCTATTTCTCCCAAACCGTCGTCTCTGCATTTTATTATTTTTTTCCGACCATTTTCAAACAATTTCAGTATATATAGATAGAATTCTAATCCCACTCTCTCGCTTTTACATTCTCTCACAGTTTCTTATCTGCAAAAGCAATAAACCTAGCCTCTACTTTATCATCTAATTCTTCAGTGAAATAGTGAATACAACTGCACCCAGAACTGACCTTGTTGCACCCCTATACATAACCACACTGGGATGAAATAGCTTTTTAAACCTTCTGTTTCTTTCTTGTTGATTTGGTTACAGAGTGACAATATAGACACCATATGGCTTACCAACAATAAACTAATGTATAGAGTTTTCTGACAATAGAGTTCAAAATAAGAGCTCGAGAAAACAAAGACAAAAAAGCTACCCAACAGTCTACTTAACAGGATAGAAGGCTGATAAAAAAGGAGAAATTTAACAAAATTTCACAGTTCTGAATTCAAATATTAAATTAGATATATAAAGCAAATAAATTCTCACACTTTGACAATAACACATATGCCAATAGGAATGTACAGAAAAAAGTAAAATGTGAAAGTTGGAAAGGTAATATTAACCATTTAAAATAAAATCTATATGTCAAAATAAGGACTTCAAGCCCTTCACCTTTCTTCCACAAATATTAATTCCATCTTATTGTATAATTCTGAAAGCTACAAGTTTACCAAAGATATGTAGAGAGTTGTCTAAATGGCTGTGAAAATAGATACCCCCTAGAAAAGAGATATTAAAAGAAATGAATTAATAACAGCTGCTGAGATACATCAAAGAGTTTTGCAATCCTTCTCTTTACTGTTATTCAGAATAAGACATGGAAATATTTAGACTGTGTGTTAAGAACAAATTCATAGAATCTGTTGTAACAGGTGTAACTTTGGGCAGCTGGAGGAAGAAGCAAAACTGGCATTTTAAAGTCTTCTTTATTGTAATTCAGTTATGTGTGTCTTAATAGCATATGTTATCTATACAAACATACACAGAGGAATTTTGCTGGGGCCAGAGGAAACTTTGAAAAGGACAAAGGAAGAAACAAGCCTGAAACCTTCCTTTCCAGCCAAGTCTTGCCAAGTGATTGGCTTTGTTCTTCCCATGAGCTTACAGCTCAGGAGAACAGTACACTCCTTAGCTCCTTGTGTATCATGAGAAAAGATGTGAAATTCCTTGCTATGCCATCAGAGAAAAGTACGACCTGAGAGTAATAGTGATAGGGATGATAAAAAATGTTTGACCTCCTCTTTCCCATAAATTTATAGCTTTTTTTTTTGTTTTGATTCACCCTAGGTGTGTTCAGCTCCTTGAAATGCACCCTTCGTACTGTGTTGGAAGGTTGAACTGAGCTAACTGTGACTGGTCTTCCCATTCTGCCTTGGCACTGTGCTGAAATGAAGTCCATATTTTTGCTGAATATCTGCTGCTGTAATTCACCTCTGCTTTGCCTCATAAGATCTCTTAATCATAGTCTCTTTTTCTGCAGGTTTCTTATCAATGATAGATTTTCACTCACTGACCTCAGAATAGTTTTGCCGTACGTCCCTAGTCCCTAGCTTTGCTCTTTGTAATTATGCCTGGATTGCATTGCAACTAGCTTCACCATCCAGCTGGAGTTAAATTAGCCATTGATTTAATAGTTGCAAACATGACATTGCAAGAGTGGCAACTCACTTCCACCACACAGCATTTTGAGGGAGATTCAGCTTTACTAAAAACTTTTCCTCTTCATAAGAGTTTTCAGCCTTATTCCAGATATCTCATTTCTTAGAATTCTCTGGGTTCTAAGACCCTGTGTATTGGTGCTTGTTTTCATTTGTCACTTTCAAAGCATGAATTGATTATATTCTCCATATATTTTATAAAGCTGCCTGTGAAGTAGCTGTACTTCATTTTTCCTTCACTTGCACTTTCCATTTTCCATTGGTTTCACAATGGTGTATACTATATATACGGAACCTGGTAAGTGTTCATTTTTTCCTAAATCTGTTATGTCTTGTGGTCTGGAGTTTCTTGATTTAATCATTTGTACTTTCTCTGAACACTGCTTTGAGCATTTCTCTTCACTTTTCATCTGTATTTGCTGTTTAAAGACATTTCTGTGGCGCTAGATCTGTCTCTCAACAATCTCTCTTGAAGGCTTTAATCACATGTCCCACAAATGAGCCTGGCTCTAGTTAGCAAGTCTTTTATGATTCCAGTGCTTCATGTGGATGCCAGAGTTCACAGCTGTATAATGTTAGTATTGGTTTTGGATATAAAAACATGTTATCATATTCTAGTGTCGTTCATTTGTAGGTCATAATCCTCAGGCACCTTTATCTGCTGTTCCACTGTTTCAGGCGGTATACTTGGCTACAGTATCTCACTCAGCTACTCATTCTTTTCACTGCCCAGTGAGCTGTTTAAGGAATTCCTTTTCATTTTCCTTTATCTTTAGATTGTAACGGTCACCTTTCCACACAGGATCAGTTTTTGCTTCGCACTGCCAGGTTTTTATTTGGAAACGTAGTAGTCATGGTTTGTGTTCGTGCTGACTGTTTTGTTTTCAGTCATGCTTTGCATGTGACTTCGGCTCTTACAGCCATAAAATAAATATTCACATTTCCCCAGACTTCTCTTGTTTTTTCAGGTGGATTATGGTTTCTCTAAGACCATTTGCCCTAGCAGGTTGGAAACCTCCTACCCTGATATTGGACATTCAGAAATCCTCCACTTACAGCTATGTGGTAAAAGCCATAGTCTGTGTACTCTGTACTGCATGTGTACAGAAGTACCATGCTGGGTGTATTCTCCGGGTGCTTTCCGACACCTCCTGGAAGTAGCAGATATGCTTCTCCTGCCCACCTCCTTTCAAGAGCTGTGAAAATTATTTCACATATTCTCCGCAATTATTCTGTGCACATAGAGTAAATCCTACGTAAAATGGAAGTGTTGTTACTGAACAACTCTATGGTGAATGCACACTTACTTATGTCTTGTAAAAAAATATATCCTTTATTAAGACAGGTATTTGCAAAAGTATTGCACTGAAAATGGATTCAAAACATTTTTTGTTTTGCAGCCTTCTCCAAAGCCCTTCCTTGTGCAAACTGGGTTTTCTCAAAAGTTCAGTATATGTTATTACTTGAAAGTCATGAGGAGCTGCAAGTTTTACTAGAGCATGTTTAAACCAGTTGTATGCCAAGCAGCTGTACCATGTAAGCATTGATTTATTAAAATTCTTTTTAATCAGCAAACTGCGTTTAGATATATGTGTGCTAATGGTTCAGAAAACTTGTTGGTAATCTTAAATCTGAGCAAAATCAGAGCAAAGGAAACTAAAAAAGTAAAAACTTGCAGTTGGCTGAGATCTATAAAATAAATTGCTTTCAAGGAAGTGTCAGTCAAGTATTTAAAACTCCCTAGCTCCTTAGGCACATCGTCTCATTAAGTTTATTTGTAAGATGATGTTAGCTTTGAAGTGGCCCTTGTTATTCAAGGTGTTCCTGGTGCCTCTGGCTGTTTTCTGCCATGTCTGTCATTTCACAGTCTGCCTCGGAACTCTAATACAAGGTAATCAATGAAACTAAAGATCTCCTAGGAACAAATGCCCAGCCAAGAAAACAATCTCTTGTTTTGGCTTGCTGTTAGAAACAGTCATACCCTACAACCCAGCAAATCAGCCCCCCACTGTGTGTTAGAAGTTTCGTTAAATTTCTCTAAGATGTGAATGTTATTCCAAGCAGAACACACAGACATACATGAAATTACTGACTTAAAGATAAGAAGCTCGCTGGGAGGAAATACATGCCTCAGTTTAGCCTGATTTCAAGATAGCAGTTTGGGCATGCAGGATTAGATTTGAAGAGGAGTTGTGCTCCAAATCTGGGCCCTGCTTAACTGATTAGGTGGGAGATAGGTATAAAACAGTTTTGTTCAAGGTTGCTAGAATCACTAGTTTTATTCTTTTCTTCAAACATCTGCAATGAACACTCAGGTTCAATTTAATAGAAACTGTAAGTTTTCTCCAGACAGAATAATGCCAAAGGACAAACAAAAAAAGAGAATAAATACTTTCCTTGGAACAGATGTTGTAAATTTTTGTTTGTTTTATATGGAGGAATTCATAAAAATACAAGCAAAATTATTAGCACTGAAGTCATCCCAGGCATTATTTTTGACATACATTTATTTGCTGCATATGTTATGAAGGGATCTGATTACTTGATTTCAGATAAGAATTTGGACTCAGTCTATGGGTTGCTTATCTTTAGGTACGGTAGTGCCAGAAATGTGAACTCTGAGAAAAATATCAAGAAAGAAGAGAAAGATAGATTTCTTTTCTTCTTGGTAGAGTTACGTTTCATTGCAATGAGAGATTATAGTTATATAAAACCTTTCGTTTCTAAGAAACTTTTTGTGCTTGACAAACTGTGTGCACGTATGAATCATTTCACAGAACTAGAACTATTTTCACCCAACGCTGAAATGAAATCAACATGGCAGGTGCTTCAACAGTATGGCACAATAACTTTGGAAAGGAAGAAGGAAAGAGAGTGCTAAAATAAAGCTTTACAAAGAAAGACTGTGATCAGCCATTCAAATTAGAACACAGAGATGATTGACCTCTTTTTAGTTAAAGCTTTCCTTGTGAAGAAAGTCACATGAAAAGAAACCAAATAATTTTGCTGAAAACCATTAAACCTATATATTTTAAATCTTTCATCTTATCAATCAAGCCAGTTCTTTTGGCACCTAAGACTAAACGTGGTAACACATATAAAGAGATAAAATTTATAAGCAGATAAAATCAAATGATTGTGAAGCACCCTGTCAGCTATTTGAAATGAGAAAGTTGCCAACAGCATTTTAAGAAGAGATACATCTCCTCAGGATTTCTGCATATAGTTGTCGTGGTCAAATACTATGGCATAAATTCTTGACAGCTTGATCAAAATAGATTGTACTTGGCATTTTCCATATCTGAAGCAAAAGAAATACCATAAACAAGCCTTTCAGTTCATACTGCTTTTCATCATGGTATTTAGTAAGGATGCAGAACATTTTCCTTTGAGCTGTCACTGGGACTCTCCTGCCCCCAGGGTCTGCTCTGCTGCACATGTGGACGCAGTGGCAAGATTCCTGCTCTATCTGGCCCCAGGACAGGTTCCCCTCAGGAGCTCAGCAGTGCTCCATTTTCATTAGCCATGTGTTTGCTACTGAGTGGATAAACATATGCCGATCAGCCAATGGAGAAAATCTCTTTTGCAAACATTAATTCTTATTATACACTTGAGAGTTACGCAAGATTTTATTATGCTGATTTCACATACAGGCAACACCTGAGACATGAAGGTGAAATTAGGCTGCAAACAGAACACTTGCCACTGAGAATGAAATCTATGAATACTGTTGACTTACAATTCCCTGTTGTAGCTAGCAGGCAAATTTCTTTCTTAAAACTACTTAACACTAAAGTAACTTGATTTCAAAGTTTTCAGAATGATTGTGTACCAATGGAAGCTACTGAAATACTGCCTTGCTAAATTTCATTAAGTCTTTACTGCAGTACACATCTAGCAAAGGTCAGCTTAAAGAATAATTATTTCTTTTAAAGGATGTGAAGTTTTATAATTGTGCACACCACAGATCAATTAATAATAGATAGCCCTTATGCTTAAAATTTGTACTAATAATTTATGGAAGTAGTTTTAAGTACAACTTTGCAAAGTAAAGAGTGAAGTGCTGCTTAGAAAACTATGCTGAAAATGGGTTCTTGATATTCTTTTGTTTGAAGAAAAATTTTTACAGTGTTTTTTTTTTTCTCTTCTGTAGGTTTTTAGTCTTTTTTTCAGCTGCAGGATATAACAACAACAAAGGTACCAAAACTGGAAATTTCAGCCTTACTATGAAAAGCTACCTGCCTGAAAATAGACTAGAAAGAGATTATAACATTGGTCCAGTAAACTGAAGGTGCCAATTGTTAATAAGTATGATCAAGAGAGATTATATAATAATAGTTTCTGCTTTGCAATTAGACTAAGGGTATTTGTATTTCAAACACAGGTTCAGTTTTCATTACTGAAGCGGGAATGAGAAGCGCAGCAGCAGTTTGAACTATATCTAGAGAAGAATGTTCACAGTTGACTACACATCCAGCCAGATGTACAAGATGGGATTTTTAGTAGCGTAGCAAAAAGTGAGTTTGGGATTCACATGGAACAAAAATGAGGGTCTGAGGTTATGCAGGGACCAAGATTCTTCTGCTGCTGGAGAGGCAGGGTCAACCTCTTGTTAACATTGTGGCTGGAGCTGCTAGCACTCAAGGATCAAGATGACATAATCCATAATATTTCTCAGATAGTAGGGACTGATTTCTCAGTCTGAAATCTTTGTTGACAGTGAAGAGACTAATCAAACTTGCAGCAAAACTTTTGAAAGGCTATTAGAAATGCACTTCTAACTCTGAGGAGAGAGAAGCCCTGCAAAAGGCTGTCTAGAAAAAGAGAAAAAGTCACTATACATCAGTATTTTCTTATAAAGACTAAAGTAATAATTTTCCAAGGATGATTAAAGAGTTTTTAATTCTTTTTTTTTTTTTTTTTTTTCTCTTAGAAAGATTTTGACAAAATTCTGTCGTAGGGCTCTTTTTATTCCATTCTCCTATGGTTTGGTGGTAACTTTCTTACTATCATAAGAGTATTTAAAGAAAATGCTCTTCTGTGATAATTTTTTCAAGTGAATTAATGCAGTCCATGACTCACGTTTTGACTTCACCTAACTGACAAAAAGTGTGCTTAAAACTATAGTCTGAAGCATAGATGAAGTGGAATGGAAACAAAAGGTCCTTTCACAGATTCTGGGACTGGTCTCTACTGGAGTAGTGCTTGTTTTCCACCAAGACTCTTTAAGAACTTCATCCCTATGACAAAAATGCAGTCCAATTGAAGACAGTCCAGCTGACCTATATCATACACCTGATATGTGCCTTTCCTGAAAAACGGAGAGTAAACGGAGGTTTGCCCATAGCTGATGTTGGAGTAGCTTCTTTTGTGACATTATTCTGCAATAGTTTTGGTTTACCTAAGCAGCATGTTCTTTAAATACCAGAAAACTAGGTCTCCTGGGGCATGATGTGAGTCAGCCATACATAATATTTTTCAATGTCACGCTTTCTGTATTGGATCTGGCTGAGGTCCCATTAGCATCCCTCATAGTGCTGTGCTTTTTATCGGTTGCTAGAAAGGTGATAACACACCAGTGTTTTGGCTACTACTGAGCAGTGCTCGCACAGCATCAAGGCTGTCTCTCCAGCATTCTCCCCCTCAACAGTAGACTTGGGGTGGGCAAGGTCTAGGGAGGGTACGTAGCCAGTACAGCTGACCCAAACTCACCAAAGGGGTATTCCATTCCATATGATGTTTGCTCAGCAGGAAAAGCTAAGAGAAAGGAGGAGGAAAGGGAGCATTTGTTATTTACAATGTTTGTCTTCTAGAGCAACTGTTACACAAACTGAAACCCTGCTTCCCAGAAAGTGACTAGACATCGCCTGCTGATGGGAAGAAAAGAATAAATCTATAGTTTTCCTTTGCTTCCACACATGGCCTTGGCTTTTGCTTTAATAAACTGCCTTTATCTTGACCCACAAGGGCTTTTTTCCATACTATTTTCTCCCCCACCCTGTCCTACTGAACAGGGGAGTGATAGAGCAGCTTGGTGAGCACATTACATCCAGACAAGGTCAATCCCACCACACTTTCTGCAAAATTCACCAAGAACCATGATTTTATAAAACTAACCATGTTCCATGTTACACTTTCTGCTCACATTCAAGCAGCATAAGTAGAATTCTGTGGTTTACAGGAGCCCATTATTTCTGAGTGGTTGATCCACAATTTTGATTCTCTTTCTTTTAAACTTTGCAAGCAACTGTAATGGTTATGACAGTGACAGAAAAATACTTGTTTGTTAGTTATAATAAAGATAGGTGCAATGTCGGTTACTTCATGGTGTGATGCCAGTGCACTTCAGTTCTGACCTTTGTAGTTTCAGGTATGTATTACTGAAGGCCTCATTAAATGTCACGAAACAAGCTGTGATTCAACAATTGCACTTAACACTGTGCAAAAAAATTGGACAGGATAAAATCATGCTTGAGAAGATACTGCATGATGATTAGTATCTAATTTTATACCTCTTTTTTTTTTTTTCTTTTAAAACTGTATGCAAAAATATAATTCAGAATTTCATGTTTTTCTAAAGATTCAAATGTATATTAAAATTGCACATAACAAAGAGTTCTCCTGTTAGGACTTGCCAAATCTGCCTGGAAGCAAACCCACTGATATCCAGCCAGCCAGTGCACAGAACTCTGGGCTGAGACATGACCCCAGACTGTTGTCCAAGAATAGTACTGGCACCTCCCAGGGATATGGGAAGAACAGGGCCTTGCTGGCACTTCAAAAAAGCTTATGATTGGATTGCCTGTTTCCAGAGATATTGTAAAATTTGGACAGATATCATTCTGTGTAAAAACAAACATGCTTCTTCCTTTGCAAGCGCCCGCATACCTAGACACTTCATTGTATGGAGTTGTCCTAGTTTCAGCTAGGAAAGAGTTGATTTTCTTTCTAGTGATTGCTGTGAAAGGAATGTCAATGATGCATATTGTTTTAGTTGTTGCTAAGGCGATCTTTATACTTTTCAATAACTCTTTTCAGCTTCCTATAGAAGCTGAGAAGTAGCATAGACAGAGCAATGGAATGTCCAATAGAATATTCCATACCATATATGTCATGTTCAGTATATAAATAGGGATTTGTCGGGGGTGGTGGAATCCACAATCACTGCTCTGGAAGGTATCAATTCACCAGGTGCTGAGAGTGATTTATGTTGTTATTATTATTATTGCAGTTGTTATTTCCTTTTTCTATAGTTGTTCTATTAAACTATCTCAACCCACAAGGTTTTTTTCCTTTCCCTTCCCCCTCCTTTTCTCCCTCTTCTCTCTGCCCTTCTGAGGGGAAGGGGGAGAACTGCAGGAGCAGATGCATGGTCCTACCTGCCGGCTGGGGTCCTGGTGATGTGCTGAAGGAGATTATTGTTTCATGGTTACAGCGACTTCTGAAGCACAATGAAACGGAGTAATGGCATAGAATAACATGCATCAAATTTAAGAAGGGCTTAAGCAAAAAATCTTAACCAACTGAAACGTCAATTCATTCTAGGAAATTAATCAATCTCCCTGCTAAGAAAAGTTCTGTTATGTATTTGTTCAACTCTTCAGTCAGTATCTTCATGACCCATGCACATTCACGGATTTGAGTTTTCACTCATCAAGATGCTCACAGGAACAGTGATCCACTGCCACAGAAGTCAATGGAAAAAGGATCTCGCTTATTTCCATTGGATAAGGCCCAAAACACACACTTTAAGTTTTACATTGTAGTCTCACACATCAAGCGTTAAATACTTGCACATGGGAGCATTTGCACCCAGATTGACTATATTAAGTCGGTAAGAGACATTGCTCAAAACACTGGACTACAGACGTCTCGGAACTCTATTAGAAAAGTCAGGAAGCAGAAGGAATATAATGCAATTTATAAGACAATACAGAAATATCAGAATGCCAAATACAGTTTTGTCATTCCCTGAAAACTTGTAATCACCTTGTACAGGGAAAAACCCAAACCAAACAAAAAAACCAAACCAACAAAACAAACAAACACCTTTTTAAAAACAAAAAATACATCTCTGTTTTGGTTCACCATAAGAAGGGAAAGAAAATGAACTTGCCAAATAAACTATATGCTTTGAATCACTTGCTCAAGTCTGTTCATTAAACCAAGCCTCTTACAAAACACATTGTTCTATATGAAAAATGCTTTTTCTGTTTCTTCCCAGCTGCATGAAGGTCTTCCATTCAAAGTTTCACTTTATTCTGCTAATTAATTACACATGGCTTTGTAGTTCTAACTTTAAAATGTTATTTGAAAGAGAACATACTTTTGAATCAATATCAATCACATTGTTTTATTTTCTCAAGGGAAAAGAGAATGCTCAAAGGAAATTAATCTTATGTCTACACTAACTTGTTTCCATATAGAATGTGCTCCTGGCCTTTGGAAAATCTGCAGCATTGCTCTCATTTATTTATAAGTCTCTCTATAATGAATTTTCAAAATAACTTCTGGCTTTTTATTTGAGTGTTTTGTTTCAAGAAGAGTGGAGTGCAGAGTGATGTCCTTATAGTCACAGGACTGATATTATGTTTGCTGTTCTTTGTCCCTGGCACATGATTCTTGCTTACCCAACCAAATTGCTTTTAGCAGAACAAGGTGGGACACAGTGGAGTTCTCTGTTGTGTGATAAAGAACGGGAAAGACCAACCCTAATGTTTCTGCCTCCTACTGTCCTCTCCATATTGCTGCCAATAAGTAAAAAAAAAAGTTCTACAGGAAAGTATTTTATAAAAATAAGGTTTAAGTATACAAAAAAAAAAAAAAAAAAAGAGATTTCAAAGTTCATCTGTTCAGATTTCCTCCTGTATAGACCTCTACATTGATAAGTCCCAAAATGTGATGTTTGTCATCATATTATTTTCTCAAAGACCATAAAATCACTCAATCATGTGAAAACTATTTTTTTATTTTTCCCTTTTCAGAAGTGATTCCTAACCCTGGGACAGGGCAAAAGGAAGGAAAAATAGACTGAATTTTATCCAGCTTGTCCACATACTGGTAGTATTGATAAATTGACACCATATTCTAATTTATCTACTATATCCTGTTAAAATTATATGGCAAAACCAGTAGATTATTGCATTGCAGCTCTTATAAAAAAGGGGTGTGAGAAATACTAAGAAGTACATTTCAAAGTAAATATTGTTAGCCTCATGAAGAAATCTTCAGGCTTGGAAAGGTGAAACAATTTGCCTCATACACAGTAAATCTTTGAGCAGTAAGATGACACTGTCCAAGCCCAGCACCAAGTTCTGCCTCTTAGCCTAGGATTCCATAGGTAAACATGATGCTTCCAATTTTACTTTTGCTTGTTCTTCTTTTCTTTCTTATTTACACTATTAAATATTAATTCCTATAGGCTGAAAAATATTTGATGGCAAAATAACCAGTGAATCTCAAAGTAAAGCTTATTAAAAATCATAAAAATCCTATACATCATAGTATAGGAGTATTTATTTGAACTTTTGAACTCCAGATTCTTCAAAGCATTGCTCCCCTGAATGTATCAAAGTGATGTGTACCACTGCTGTGAAGTGGATCTTGTTCTTGATGCAGTTTATTTGGTATCTTTTTGAGAGAAGAAAGTCAGTCTTGTCTCACTGAAGTCTTTGAAGCTCATTCTAATTAAAACGACCTCTTCTATTATTTTACTCTTTATTCATTCCACTCTTTTTTATTTTATGGCTAAAACTATTCCAAGGAAATGGTCTTAGCAGTTGTCTGCTTAGCTCTTCATCTGTTCCTGCTGCTTATTCTTCCCTTGAAATCACACTCCTGTGTTAAAGGCACTGAACTTGTCCCTGTAGCCATCAGTCCTGATGCAATAAAGCCATGCACCACAGATTATCAGATGCAATTAAACTGTAATTAAAACAAGCAGGGGGAATGCCAGATATGGAACCATCATCTCTTCAGGCTCAACAACACAATTCGTAATAGCTTAAGTCAAAACCTAGTATGAACAGTAAGTTTTTCACTTGCTTCCATGCTCTTATAGCTACATCTATACTAATATTAATACCACTGCTAATACTGATATTAATAGTAAAAACAATATAATAAAAATTCAGCTAAACTGTGAATATATCTTGGAGATTTCTCATTCATTGCTGGCAACAGATGTCAGCAATCTTCTGTTTTCCCTGTTTCTTTAGCAGATTCTTGTGTTCTTCAGAAACTGCCCAGACCTGGCAACAGAGCAGCAATCTGACTGACCTAGAGCCTAAGCCTTAGTATTGGTTGTTCAATATCAGAGTTAACTGTTACAGACAGCTTGTGGGAGAGTACACTAAAAGTGCAGCTCCACCCATTTCCTTCTCTGTCAAATACATCATCAGGAAAAAGTAAATTTATACAAATTAATACAATTGCCTTGGTTTCAGCTGGGACAGAGTTAATTTTCTTTCTAGTGGTTGTTGTGTTTCAGATTTGGTATGAAAGGAATGTCAATAATGCGTATTGGTTCACTTGTTGCCAGGCTATGTTTATATTTTTCAAGGCCTTTTTTTCAGCTTCCCATAGAAGTTGAGAAGGAGCCTAGGAAGAAAAACCATATGGCCAATGGCATATTCTGTACCATAGATGCCATGCTCAGTATATAAATGGATTAGCCATTTAAATGGGTGGTGCAGGAGCTCGCGATCACTGGTCGGGACAGTATCAATTCACTGGGTGGTGTGCGTGACTTGTGTCATTATTATTATTGTTATTATCACTTTTACTTTCCTTTTCTGTTATTGTTTTTATTGAACTGTCTTTATCTCGGCCCCTGAGGTTTTTTCCTTTCCCTTTTCCCTCCTTTTCTCCCTGCCCTTCTGGGAGAAGGGGGAGAACTGAGTGAGTGGCTGCGTAGTCCTAGTTGCCAGTTGGAGTTAAACCATGATAACAATAAATTAGGGTTTAAAATTACTATAGCTAACCCATTAGCTAACAAATCAAGACATTTAATTTGTCTTAGACATTTTCTGTGCTGTCAGGGGGACCTGCTTCTGTCTTTAACACAGCAAAATATAGGTGTTTGGCTTCAGTATATTCATACTTTCTGCCCATATTAATATGATCATTGGAAGCCTGTGGAAACTGAGTGTTTTGTGCTTACTATGCTCTCCTGACTGTATTCATCCGATTTGGCACCTTCATTGCTTCAGATTCATTATTAAGGTTTAAACTATGTCCGTGGAACGTATTTTCAAGCATGTATCTCATATGGATCCCATGGATCTCAGTTTTGGTGAAATAAATTAGGACAATTAGGACAAGAGGAAACGGGTTCAAGTTATGTCAGGGCAGGTTTAGATTAGATATCAGGAAACATTTTTACACTGAAAGGGTTATTAAACATTGGAATAGGCTGCCCAGGGAGGTGGTGGATTCACCATCCCTGGAGGTGTTTAAGAAAAGGGTAGATGAGGTGCTTAGGGACATGGTTTAGAAGGGGTTTTTGTCAGGGTAGGTTAATGGTTGGACTTGATGATCTTAAAGGTCCCTTCCAACCTCACCGATTCTATGATTCTATGATTCTATGACATGGATAAAGCCAAGTACTTGAGCTAAATTACAGAAAAAAATCTTTTATATTTTCTTATGTGCTTGCATAGTTAATTACCATGCTTCCTTTTGAACTAGAAGTGGAGAACCAGATTGTCATGATCTGGTCTACTATCACAGATTCAGTTCCCCAAAATTCCAAGGAGAGTTCTTCAATTTTAGATACGCCAGTTCCTTTCTGCTTTTCATGCACCTTTTGATAAAAGTTCACTTATATGTGTCCTTATGTTCAATGCAGTACTTTTCAAACTTCTGTAATAAAACCTTTTAATCAACTTGTCATGATTGATTTAACGGGAACATTTACTTGTAGTACTACACATGGTTGAAAAATCAGACATATCTTAAAGACATCTGCTCTGTTCAGTAACTGAGGTAAACTCAATCTATGGTTCATAGAATAAGGCCTTGTATAGCACATAGCTAGTGCCTCACAGCCAGCTTAAAAATTATATTGTTGATCACAGCTCTGTCTCATTTACACATACAATAATTTGGACTCATTTTACTGAAGTATTTTGCCAAACTGCAATATTAAAACATCCCTACATCTTGACTTTACTAATTTCAAAACTTCAAGAATTGCAGAATTCTGTAAGCTGTGTAAACAATGCATGCATGTCAGCAATGGATGCTACAAACAAACCATCTGTTTATATGAACTCACTGTCCATGCTCCACACAGGTTTCTTACAAGAAATTCAAACTACATCTGGCCCAAATCCAGAATATTTAAAAGATTGTCAGATTGCCTGTATTTGTGGGAGGAAGACTGAGGCCAACAGTTCCGCTAATTTACCACAATGAAACTTCACCATATTTCATCTGAACAGAAAACAATGTTTTATCCTGGATAAATTGAAGACTACATATTGAATCTTCATTATTGTGCACAATCCAGGAACTAAGATATTGCATTCCAGATAAATGCAAGGTTGAGTTTTGTCTGTATAAAGACATCATGACTGAGCACCCCACTCCTCCACTCCCCTGCCTCATACACTGTCAGGAACAAAATTGTTCAGAAATAATTTTCCTGCGGGATTAGATTGTAGCATTAATTTAGCCACTAACATAAATTCTCTCAGATTCAGAGGTATGTTCACCCTTTATTTCCAATATATTCAGAATACCCATAGCTTTCAGCAAGATGCAGAAGCTAAATGAACTAGAAAGAATGGGTAGAAATTCTTTGGCTCCACACTTAGAAACAAACTGTCACTGTTATAAAGATGGAAAGTGTACGGTAGAGACAAAAAGGGCAGTGAAGCCAAACCAGCTTTATGCAATAGGAAAACAAAACAAAAAAAGAAATATGTGATTTATACATTTTCATCATGCTAACCATGATGTGACTTTAGGGAAAACTTCCACTGTGCATCTTGACAGCCAAAATCAATTGGAAATAGTATGGTATGCTGGAATGCCAGGTCAGTGATGACATTCATACATATAAAAGCAGCCAAAATGAACATCCATACTTTGTCTTTCAATGAACGGTGTCTCTGTATGTCCAGTATTAACAAGTTTCCTTATGAGAACGTGTTGGAGTTTATAGTCTTCTTCTATGATTTGGTCTTCATATTTAGCTCACTTCAATTTTCTTTTTAGATTAAATGACAATGTAATAGGATGTGGTCAAATGATAAGGTCAGAAAAAAAGATTGTCTTTGAGTATTGAGCAATAAATCATTTGAAGAAATTAGAACAAAGGCTGGCAGCAGACTTTTCTCACTATCTTATGAGATAAAGAATGAAGCTTGGTTATAAATAATACAAAGTAAAAGTTGAGGCCTGCAATACAAGGAAGGTGCTACCTTAAATATATCTTTGGTCTTGTCAGATACAAGATTTAAACAATTTAGCAAGCACGTACTTGATTTGAGTGTATAATTACAATGATCATATATGCTGATAGGGTAATTGAATTTGCTAATGACAATTAGCCATTTGCACATAGAATTATCTAATTAATGTGAACAATTTCAAATAAAAAATGCTGTCCTTCATACGTTTTAAAGATAATTTGTCTGTATTCTGGAAACTGTGATTAGTAATAGCAGTTTACTTTGCTACCCTACACTGATCAGCAGTTTCGTAATACACAGTCTTTAGTCAGATAAGCATACTCTTCCACAACTGCATAGCACGTATACCTAGCTATAAAGAACATTGGTTTATGCCATGTCTTTACCTCATGAGCTAAAAAGAGCAAATAAGTTTCTCTGCATCTTTTTTGGTTAACTACTCCTAAATTTAATGTTAATCACTCTCAAATAATGGAATAGAGTAGACAACTGCTAACTGCTCCTGCCATGCTTACACTTATGGTAATCCCTTAAAAATCTTATGAATGTCTGCTTGATTTTCATCAGTTTAAGCTCTAAAAATTCCATGTAGTTGAGGAGGCATTCTGCATTCAACAACATCATAGTGCCTTGCAAAAAGGGCAGCAGTAATGATGTGCACCAGATATCCCCCAAAATAGCTCATCAGTCTTTAAAGCTGTTATTTTCATTTCCAACTAGATGATCATAAGATAACAGTCAAAAATCTGGAAAATTCATTAATGCAAACAGTTCCAAGGAACACAGAAGTTAGCAGAGCTGTGAATATGTCAGATAATGACATAAGGTGAGATTGCTGAATTTCAGTATCATTTTTTCTGTTACAAACAATATTAATCATGTAGTTAAATACAGAGATCCCAAAGCACTTTTCCAAAGAGTAAAATTCATATCATAATACAATATAAGCCAGAAACTTTCACTGTGATCATGTCTGGCCTCCCACATAATACATTCCAGGAGATTTCACCAGCCATTCTTATCATTTCCTAATGAAGTAGTAGAGGCAAAATTGACTTCTTTCTTATTACTCACTAAGTCAGTGGCACACTTGCAAACGAAGCTCAGACTCTGGATTTCCAGCACTGTTTTTAGTCCAAGAATAAATTCTTATGTGATAGGATAAATGAGAAAGATAAAGTATTGCACAAAATATTTTGAGTCCCAGTTTTATTTGCGAGGACTTATAGATGTTCATTAACTCCAGTGACAAAAGCTACTTTTGTTGGAAAAAAAAAAAAATGTAAAGCCCCCTGCATGTAAACAAAACTAAAAGGAGAGTGCAAGAGAAAAGAAAAAGAATGGGCAGCTAGGAAGAGCAGCGATCTGATCTCCACACAGACTTCCTCCTCTGGGTGGAAAGATGATTGAACACTAGAATAAGTTGCCCAAATTGTTTGTGAAGTCTCCATGTTTGGAGATACTCAAACACCAACAGGACACGATCCTGAGCAGTCAGATACAGCTGACCCTCCTTTGAGCAGAGGGTTGGACTAGACAATCTCTAGAGGCTCCTTCTCATCTCAGCTACTCTGATTTTGCTACAAATATTAGGGCACTGAAGGCAATGTGCAACAGATTTGGTGTGTTTCAAAGTTATCAGAAAAAAATCACTATCATTTCACTATGAATACAGTGCAGATTAGTCATTTAAAGAGTTCTCCTAAAATGAGTTAATCTTTTCTCGCAAACCTCCTATTTATGATGCAAAGAGGCATAAAAGACCACCAAATTGCATGGAATGCTTTACTTTAATTATAGGGATGCTTACACTTGAATCTATGAAATCCCAACACTTTATTTCATTTTCAGTTGTCTTGCCACTGCTCCTCTGCCACTACATCGTGATATGCAGCATGCTTACGTTCATTATTGTTGAATAAGACTCTATTGCCATTACTTAGTGAAAATAGCAGCTTAGCCTACAAATAACACTCATCACTAATCATAAAAAAGCATCATATACAAGCACTTATGATATAATCTATACCAAGATTCTTAGCTCAGTAGCCAGAGAGTTTGAAATGTATTTAATTTCTGTGTATGTTAAGGGCAGGAAAAATGGTCATATAGACACTGAACAGGAACTTCAGTTTCAATTCTTGTATCTGCCATAACATTTCTGTGGGTTAATGTAAACAAATCTGTTACATATAGATCAGTAGTAATCCAAGAATATTAACGATGTAATATTTAAGAAAGGTGCTGGAAAACTTAAGTTCGTTGTATGTGCAAGATTCTTAAAGTAACAGGAAGACATTTTATTGGTTTTGAGTCACAGTAGAAAAACACAAAAGGAAATTTTATTATTAGGGTTGTTATTTCACACTATTTATGAACTTAGATTGAATTCTGCCAACAGTTGTCCTTCCCCCTGCTCTCAGAAAACAATCCAGGGAGGACCCAGTTCAGGAAACTGATGAATATTCTGCCATCATGCACTATGCCAAGGATGACAGTGTGCCCTCAGGTTTTGGTACTGTACCAGTTTATTCCCCTGTTGGTATAAACTCACACTCACGTCTCACATCTCTGGAGTATGTGTTGTTATCACATTGTGATACAGCATTGGGCATCAAAAATACAAGGTCTTGTTCTATCCTGATGAGAATGTTTCATTTTAAATATGTAGTTGAACTTTAATTGGATTCATTAGAAAGTGATTAAGAAAGGACAAAAGAAGGATCTTATACAAACAGCTCTGCCTGTGGGGGTTGAAAGTGATCTAAGTGTATTGCATTACCCCAATAATTAGATGTGTGCATAATTCAGAAGCTTTTCTTCAAATCCCTTACCTAAATCATGCAGAGAATGGATGTGAACATGGGTATCCCATCTTACAGGTGAACATCCTATTCACTACAAGGTATTCTGCAAGGTATTAAGCTCAGAGCATTCCTTTGCAACTCTTCCACCTTCCACAAGCACCTGTGAGATGAATGAGAGTACGCTGCGCTTTCCCCAGTTTTCATGAGGTTCTGCTGTTTGTCCTGCAGACAACTTATATATTTTAAATTCATATCATATAGATGATTAGTCTTACAGTGGTGCTTCTGTTTGACAGGCTGATTTGCAGCTTTGTATTCTTATTGGGTAATTTTCGTGAAGTTATAGATCCCTAACTCCAGAAACAATCTAACTTCACTGTCAAAACAACTTCATAATTTTTTTCTTTCCAGGTACAAACTATGCTTTGTGTTAAAAGATAATCAAGAATCATAATCTGGTTTTGTTACTAATCTGAATTTATGAAATGCATGCTATGCATAACAGGCCAAACTGAGATACCTTTATTTCTAAAAGGTTCTATTTTTCTTGGAAAATGCCTCAAAAATCAACAAGTTTGATGCTAGGGTACGAAAAAAAAATTGTCTATACAGGTAAAGCATCAGTTTGTTTTGTCAATGGCTACCTGCAGCATTCCTGTTCTCATAAACGGCAAATGCCCCAAACCTTAGAAGACATGACAGCAGCCCCAGGTGCAACATCCTTTGCCAAATGACTCTGTTCAAATTGACAAACTACTATAGGAAAGGATAGTAATTATCTTTAGATACACTGCAACATGGGAGAAGCTTGATTTAATTTAATCAGTAGCACTGTAATTTAAGTTATGATGCATGCTTTAATTATTCAAAGCACAAATGTTCTTCTCAGAAAACTTTCATTAGGGATCCAGACACTGGGAACACCTAGTCATAAATGGGAGTTTTTTTGCCAGCCACTGTGAATATTAGGGGATTTTTTTTACCCGAGAATTTTAACTAATTCTGTTTTGTTAATGTTTATGTCCAGCTATGTTAGAATTGTATGACTGATAGAATAATCATATACTTTACTTATAATTATGCATAAGTTACAAATTCATACAATTATATCATTACAGTTTTTTCAACTACTTTTGTCCCAGTTCCTGATATTTATTCTATTATTCCTTCCTGTCCCAGTCACAACATTTCATATTAATATAAAACTCTTATTTGCAACACCGATCAAATCAGTTAACTATTTATCCCTACCACCTGAAAAAAGTCACATTGCATAAATGGTTCATGTAAAACAACAAGAAAAAAACTACACTCAAAGAATATTGCTAAAGGCATGATTTGTTGAAGTTATTCCCAAAAGCAGGCAAGATGAGTAGGCTAACAACAGCACTAGGTTACTGATCATTACAGTGCTTCACATTTACATAACACTTCTAAATATTTCATAATATATACATGACTAAATTAAACCTCAAATGCTTCCAAGAGACAAAGGAATAAATTACACTCACCTTGGAACTGTGTGTTCTAAGACAGATAAGTATTAAATCACTTCAGTGAAGATAATGTTTAAAACAGTGGAGGGAGGGGGAGAATCCTAGAAGTCATGCACATAAGCCTTGACCAAACTAGTAGCACTGCTAGAACAACACTACAGATACACAAATCAGCAGCCAGAGATTCTCGTTGATTTTGTGTAACATCTCTTAGTGGAACTGCCTTTAATTTTAGGTCATCCTACTCCTGGTAAACAAACTCTCCCATCCCCACACCCTCAGTGTAAAATATTACAAAAATAAACAGCCCTAAAGAAGATTCTTCTAAAGAAGTCACTTGTGAATCTTATAGAATCACTTTGCTGCTTTGAGCTTTCATTGCCGTTGATTTTTTTGTGAGTAGATAGAAAGTATTTTGTATTATAAAATATATTGCCATTATTGTTAACAAAAATCCTAAGCTACGCCTTGTTATATGAGAACAATCTTGAACTTAGAACATGATCTACTCTGATCTAGTGTACATCTGCAGCTTACAATATAAGTACATGTGTTTCTTGCAGTAATAGGCCGTAGTTTCATACACTTTAAGAAATGAGTCCTCTTCCCATGTTCCTGCTTTGTGTAGAGAAGCTACCTTAGTTACAACTTAATTTTTCTCCATCCCCACCCCTCCATGCCCCAAAAGCATGGCAAAGATTGGGATGAAGCATTTTAGCACCAGTCCCTTTTTAATATGTAAGTGATCCTGTGGTTTTAGTCACAATTTTCTCATTAAAACTAGTGGGAGTCTCCACTGTCCAGAATGTCTAGGGTTTAACAAGATCTAATATAGCTTTAACAATTAAATATCCTCAAAAGTTTAGCATAATGATCAATGCATGAAGAGGGTCTTTGCTGCATACTATTTGTTCTCCTCTCTGAAGTCATTGAACATGACCTTTCTCTCTCAAAGCAATCAGTAAGACGATATTTAAAAGTAATTTCAAGATGCTGTCCATTTGACTTGTTTCCTTTTGGATTTAACAAACAAAATCAGACCCTATTCATACTCCATATGGCCTGATTATACCCAGGGAAGTCATACCTATTCTAAGAAGTAGTCATAGTAAATAACAATCTGAATCACAGGCAAATTAATGTCCTTACATGATGTTAAGAAGCCCGAGTGCTGGAACGACACTGCCTCTCTATGGGAGATATGGAGTAAGCTTCTAGCTACTGGCTTTATGGAAAAGGATTCAACATCTCCACCTGTAAGACTATAATAATCGGGGGCTGGAGGGGTTTGTTCAGGTACTGTAGGACACTATCATAGTCAGTTCTATGTCAGTCAGACAGTCAGTCAGAACTACTAATCATAGTTCCATCCTTCAAAACCTCCTGTGGTTCACATGTGTGAAGCGTCTTAGTACGTAGTGTTGCCATGAAAAATGTTCTCCATTCACAGCCCGGTAAGTAAAATGATCCCTGTTTCTATAAAATATGCCAGTCTCTTTGGACAAAAGATAGCCCAAAAGTATTGTCATAGTTTCAGTTGGGATAGAGTTAACTTTCTTACTAGCAGCTGGGATGGTGCTGTCTTTTGGACTTCAGATGGGAAACAGTGTCAATAGCGCACTGGTGGTTTTGGTTGTTACTA
The DNA here is from genome assembly GCA_013400135.1 of Rhinoptilus africanus. Classification (NCBI taxonomy): domain Eukaryota; kingdom Metazoa; phylum Chordata; class Aves; order Charadriiformes; family Glareolidae; genus Rhinoptilus; species Rhinoptilus africanus. The sequence goes on from VXBO01002254.1 coordinate 133,988, forward strand.
CGTAGTCAGGGTCTTTTCTGCTCCTCACACTGCCCTGCCAGTGAGTAGGTTCCAAGTGCACAAGAAGTTGGAAGGGGACACAGGTGGGGCAGCTGGTCCCAACTGACCAAAGTGATATTCCATGCCATGTGACGTCATGCTCAGTATATAAAGGCATGGGAAGAAGAAGGAAAGGGGGGATGGGTCATTTGGAATGATGGTGTTTGTCTTCCTGAGTAACTTTTACGTGTGATGGAGCCCTGCTTTCCTGTGGATGGCTGAACACCTGCCTGACAATTGGAAGCAGTGTAAGAATTCCTCGTTTTGCTTTGCTTGTGTGCATGGCTTTTGATCTACCCGTTAAACTGTGCTTATCTCAACCCACAAGTGTTTTTTCATTCTTACTCTTACAATATACTCCCTCATCCCGACTAGGGGAGTGGGCAAGCGGCTCAAGAATACTGTTAAATCACAACAGTATTCTCTTCAACTCTGCTTCTGAGTGATGGATAAAGAGGGGAGATTTTGATATTCCTCCTAGCACTTTTTGTGCAATCAAACCCTCCTGCACTGCATATTCTGTCATCACCTTCTAATGCCTGGAGATGTATAATCAGACCTCATAAATGAGGCATGCTGATGCATCATATCTAATGAAATATATTCTTTCGTATAGCAAAGTGGGGTGCATCTGGCTTCTGTGCTTTGAGCAATAGCATCAATCCAGCCAGTGTACATTCAGTCCTTGCCGATGCACGTTCCTGTTAAGCAACATTTCTTTTAATTCTGGGGTAAATGATGACTAAAATGAATTCAATAAATCTACAAATCATTTCAAAGGGTGGCTGAAAAGGACATAGGAAGTTAAGTTGGCTAGAGGAAGTGTCATCTACAATGGGAGGCTGCTGTGTAAAGTTTATTTAGTGAGTGCATGATGATCACATCAGCCAGGATATTACAATGTTGGAAGCAATTACTAATTATGATACATGAGATTCAAAAGTAAAAGCAATTTGAACTGCACAGAGGAGGATAAAACAAGCTCATAAACAAGCAGCTTTCCTAAAAATGTGCTGATGTGAATTGTGTGATTTTGTTGTGCCCAAACCATGACACCCCTCCTCCAAATATATCATTTTTGTGTTCATGAAGGACATTAAAAGTCACAAAATAATGAGTGGGTGTTAAAAATAGAGTAGAGAGACTGGGATACAAAGAATGCATTTAAATTCCTGAAGACAATTAGCCAATTTATCTTTTTTAAAGATGTCATTTAGAAATATGAATCATTTCTATAAACCTAGCTCCTTTTTTTAACCCCTCTCCAAATATGCAGTAGAAGTTATGTGTAATTAGATTCTCAGATGGTACATTTCTATGTTATGTCACAAACAGAAGATTACCTCTTAAAATTTTATAAAAACATTTCTCACCTGTGTTCATGTCACACCAGTAAAGGATGATATCATCAGCTGTGATTACTGCAGTCTAACAATTCGTGACACACTGGATTGGCGAGCATTTTGGGGACAGGGTTATAAAGACGTCCATAGTCACTTCAGGCAATCCCATCCTTAAATCCAAACTCATCTCATAATGTTGATGACATGAGCATCTACTTGTTACAGGTTTCAGTCACCTTGAAGAAATATCAGGAAGAAACAACTCGGGTCTGTGTTATCTGCAGTGCAAGAAATCACCAAATGGCATGCACAGCAAATGAAATTAGAACTCAATGCCTTGCCAGGATATATGGCTGCAAAGTCCATCACGGTAAAGCCCTACCACATTTAAGGTAGAGTTGGACAGAATCTGTGGGCCAGATGTACTCCAGAACCATGCTGACATCTTAAGTCAAACCAAAGCACTACATGTCTTCATGAAGCATTAGGTAGAGCTATCTCACCAAAAGCTGAAACAAGTCCCAGAAGATGCAGATTTGCACTGTGTTATCTCTTAGTTTTTCTGCTCCTTACCTAAGGAGCAAGTTGCTCAAAAGCATATACCTTTCATAGAGAACTATAATGTACCAGAAGACTGAGATGACAAGCACCTGTAATTTTACCATATTCTGCCCTAAAAAAACATGTGTTTTTCATTCCTGTCTCCTTGTCTCTAAAGTACTAATTATTTATCTATTATATTTATGATTTACTTTGTGGTTTTCTTCTTTCCTTTTCTTCTTTCCACTATCACTGGTCAGAATATTTCTGGCCGGTTCTTTAACATTGTGTCTATTGTATTCATCCACTCTCCCAGCTTCTTCTTGTGTTTATGAAATTAGTTTTCTGTGCTTATATGAAAAAGTTCTTCAGATTTATAACCCAAAGTACAGTGAAGTAATACAGAATAAGTTAAAAGACTCTGAAATGACAGATAGATGACCCTTTAAGTTAACTGCTTTAGTATCTGTAATGACCTGCCAGTCATATAGTTTCTATGCAGGTAATGGGTGATAAGAATACAGAGGCAAAAATCTTTGCACATAAGCCTAAAAGAATCATCAACTCTTTAATTTATTTTATTATTTTATGCATATCTACAATAATTTTAAACTCATCTTCTAGAAGGAAAAAACAGGTCAAAACACACCCTCTTGACCCCTCTACCCTTGACATATACTAAAACCTTTGACTTTGTGTAGAAATAGAATGGTATTTAATGTTTGTAATTTGCAGCCAAAGGGGAGGCTATAAAGGCTGTGCAAGGTCGTAACAAACCTAAATTCCTCAGATTGATAACAGATATTAATTGAAAATAAATAAATAATGATGTTTATTTTTCCCCATGAATTTTATTTTTAGTATGATGACATCTGGTTGGTTTCAAGGTATTTGGACTTAATATCCAAGTCCTGACTTCTTTATACACTTTTAAGATATAACATAAGGTGAGAGTTAAAATGAGGAGCTCTTTAAAGCATCTTTCTCAAGGAAGGTGCTATTCTGTCAGGAGCTTGTTATTGTAATAAATTTTCCATTAATTTTTAATTTCAAAAAAAGCGTAAATATTTTAATCTCAAATTATCTACATTTTTAATTTACTCCTACATGGGTTATTTCCATCTTATAAAACTACCTGAAATCCTTTAATCTGAAAACATTGGACCATTTAGAAAGAGGTTTAATTTTGCAACAAGTTAAATGGAAGTGACAATTCTATATCTTACTCATTTTTTCTCATTCTTCAACCCACTTTTACAAAGATCTTTTAAATGTATAAGATGGATTACAGAGCAGTCATTTTATCTCACACATAGGCTTACATTTAAATAACAGTCCGTAAAAAAATGCGTTACGTAGAATAAACTATTACTGCCAATCTTTCTACTGCCCAAAGAAAATTTAAACATTGCATTATGCTGATATATTCAGTTTGATGTCAATGGAACTGGCACTATCACCTGACATTCTGGCAATGATTTAAAAATTATTGGTAAGAAATTTCCAAAACCTTGTGGAAAATCCTCACCAAGCATGCATCATTTCAGTGAGTTGTCATGGGATTTACATTCCAAAAGTTCTCTTTCATCAGAGATTATTTATCCATATTCTAAGAAGGTGCAGGATACATCCAAAACCAGGGATATCACCTCAACCTTCAGTTTGATGGGATGTTTTTACCAGGCATGGGCATGCCTCTGGCATCTTACTTTATCCTGCTGATCTGGAAGCATTTGACTTAAATTCTAGGCCCTTCTACTTCACTATTACCTCACAAACAAAACCAAACAGAGGCGAGATGACCATTTTGTATCTTTCTTCTTGGACTTTAGGGTAACTGAAACAGACAAATGCTGCATATTTCTGTTTTATTACTGGAGAAAATAAAATGCAGGAGTCTTTAGTTTTCAGGAATGCTCAAGATTAATTTCTGGTGCTGCCCAAATCAAGTATCCTTTAGTTGCATCCCTTCATAGGGATTATTGCGTAAAAAGTAAAACTATGAGGATAAATGTTACAATAACAAAAAATAAATAAATTATAAGTAGAGAGAAACTATATAGGGAATAAAAAAAATAGAGATTATTTTTCACTCAGAATTAAAACAGCTTCTAGAAATAATTAAATACTGAAATACATATTTTTCTGAGAGCAATAATAGCAGAAAGGCATCCTTTCCTGCCCTGTAGATCATGCACTGAGAGCATTCTAGTTACTGTTTTATCAGGAACCTTTGACCACATTATTAAATACACCTAAGTAAGATGATTTCTTATGTGCACTCCCATGCGCAGTACACGGTATATGTGTTTGCTCCAGACTGTTGTCTTCCGTAATTGAACTTCATTGACTTTGATATACAAATGAAATAAATATATCAAGAATCAATGAAATATTTCAATAGAAACTGGATTAATGTTGATAAAATAGTGCCATTAACTTTATATTTTTTGTCCTTTTGCACTTCTAGTCATGTTTTTTTTCTCTAATAATTTAAATGAGTAGAAATACAAAACTGCCATGGTAAGCCTCACCTAGGGGCTAAACTTTGACAACTAGTGGATTAATCTTCATGTCCTAATTAACTTTTTTCTGTTTCCCCACGTGCTATTTTTACATAATTTAATATTCTTATAGCAGATTCTAATACTGTGGGCTATCAAATAAGACAATTTCTGCATGGTGGCAGTTAGGCCTTCTAGATAGAGAAACAAAAAGGCATGGAGATCTAATGAAGTGTCTTGTTGTCTAATGACCTACCCTTTTGCCCACGTAAAATGGCATATCTTTCCAGCATTTCTCCCTCCTATTAAATGTCTTAAAGTATATGTCTTTTCAAAATTAATTCAACCAGTATTACTAAATAGTGTCTATGAGTTAATTATAAAAATGCCAAACGGATTGTATGCAAACAAGATACATTTTAAAAAAAATAAATATAGAAAAATGAGCACCTGCCTGCTGTGATGCCATGCTTTGATTTCAGTAAGCAAATATACAGTTGAATGTCATTAGAATCACAGAGATGCACGGCCACAAAATGTATGCAATTATTTGGCAATTGATTAGCACAAACTAATGCAGATGTGATTAATTCAACAAGCATAATCATTTCATACCGGTGCAGGCTTTGAAAATTTGACCTGCAGTCAGTCACTTGATAAATCAACTTGATGAGCTGTACAACTAGGGGAAAGGAGGCCATTCTTGCAAACAGCCCAAGGGCATATGCCACACCATGAAATTAAAAATGTTGCCACAAAAGAATCAAATTGATCAGCAAAACCTTCTAAATTTCTGTAAGGCAAACATCCATTGATGGAACATTCCTGGGTTTACTTTTAAGTAAATGTCAAATGTAAATGCAATTGTACACTAGTTAGATTTAAAGGGGGCCAATGAAAAGGCAAGGCAAGACAAGGCAGAAATTTGACCAATTGACCCAAAACATGTTCCATTGTGTCATTGTGTGTCCCAATCTGAGCTGTGTGTCCAGATTACTTTACCAACAGGACGAATGCAATTAAAGTCAAGGCAGTGTTTTAACAAAATTCTGTATCTATAAAGAATTGTGACAGAAATAGCAGGAATAACAGAGACAAGAAGTCAAAATATTAGGAATATCTTTTGAAAGGAAAGGCTAATAAGGAAACCTTCCAGGTATGAAACACTGAGTGAGAAAGGGCCAGAAACAAATACATTTAAAAAGCCAAGTGTTATTTGATTTTTATT
>VXBO01002256.1:802-15028 GCA_013400135.1 Rhinoptilus africanus
CCATAAATTAATCTTTGAAGAACTCCAGCCTTGTCAAAAAAAAAAAAAAATCTGGAGGAAGTTCAGTAATAACAATCATTGCTCTCCCTCTCAGAGACAGCCCTCTCAAAGTTTAAGCACACTCTAAAAAATTAAACACTGGTTTTCTGCTTTTGGCCTTAAAAAGCAAAACTAAACACAAAAGTATCCAAACAACCCCAAACAAACAAAACCCACACATGCACACACAGACAAAAGGTAGTAAAATTATGCTTTGTCACTTACTAAGTCTGACAGGTAAAATATCGGTTCTGTCATTAAGCAGCAATGTATAAAAAATTACAAGTCTGATGTCTAGGTTACTGAGAAGTTACATTTCCCCCTTCCTCCCTCTTCAGATCACCTTCAACTATCAACATTTTCAGATGCTGATCCCCTCTAAGCAAAGTTATGAAAATATTTTTAGTAGGGAGTATAAACTGTAACATATTTAAGAAAACAGGAGTACAAATTACAACAATTTAAAAGAAAACATAGCAGCAAAATCCAGATACCAGTGAGCGTTTTTGTTTCTACAAGCCTTTTTAATAGATGGTCTAGCAAAATCTACTTTCAACTAATACTCTTGAAGATTTGTTATATAAATATTTACATGAGAATTGAATCTAGTCCAATATACTTGAAACCCATATTTCTTTGACCAGTATGTCAAGGTTTATTTATCAGATTACAAAAGTATTTAGAAAACATAAGGTCTGACTGTATTCTGAAGGGAGAAAGGGGGCACATCATCTTCAGTTAAGGATCTACATAGTTCTGCTGAGACTACAATAGGCCCACCTAGTGGCTTCCCTCTCTCTAGTTTGATTTACAGCTCAGATTACCAAGTATTTGCTTGACTGCTTGACTCAGTATTTTACATGACTTTCAACAGGCTGCCGATTTACACATAAAAACTTCCTCTCCACACAACTAACAGAACAATTGTCACAACACAAGACATTGTAATTCTACCTTCTAAGAAGCCAGCCTAACTCAAATTTTCCACACGCAGCCTACAGTTGGAAATATACTTTATTTTAGACCGTCCTGAAAAATACAAGACTTTAGGAAAGGTTACAGATAATACGATATTTGACTTTGATATCTATCTTCAAAGTATTCCTCTAGTTTCTTCCCAAATCTCCTGCAAAATTCGTCAGTCCTGCTGTTCTCCCTTTCTTCAAAGTACTCATAACTGTAGGATTATTAGAGGTTTTTAAGGGGGCAGCAGGATCTTCCTCCATTGCAAACCAGTTTCAATTGCAGTACCACTAAAGAAAAATCAGATAACCCAAGTCAGGTATATCCTCTTATATTTCTCTCAAATAACTTCCTAAAGCATTATTTCATACAGGAGTGAGAAATAATCAGCAGAAAGCCCCTGACAGAATCTGCTGAAGATGAAAAATACTTCTGAAGGAAAAAAACCCCAGACTCCAAAAAGTCTCACCAATGCTTCCCCTTCTGGTTCCCCAGCAAGACAGTATTAGATCCATTTTGATATATGTTTATCCTGCCTACCTGGATGAAAATTTGAAAACCCAAGAGATTGGTCATGATAACTTTTTGTAGCACTGTAATTACGGATATAGCATATCAGCAGCAACTCCATTGTAATGGCTTAAAAAAAACCACTCAAATTTTTGGTTTTATACAATTAAGAGCTGGAATTGTACATGACGCATTACGTAGTTCTCACTATTCAGAGTAAACCTAACTGCAATCTTAGTTGACAACACTGAAGTATATCAACATTGTCAGGAATATTGTCAAGAATATTTTTCACCTTTCTTTTGGAAGCTTTCAGATTATCATTGAAAGCCTAAAACCTTTCAGAAATGAAGAAAACCCCTTGATATGACAAGTGTATTCTTTTAATGCAAAAAATCCAAATATTTGTCTAATACATATCGAAACAGTTAATGTGGCTGGTTTTGCCCCTTCTGTGTCAAAGGAGGAGCAGTAGCTACCCAGAGTCTGTGGGAACAACAAGAAATTTTGCAGCAGCTATAGCAAGTGCTATGTGACAGGTCTGACAGTGGTCATGGCTTCACAGTCCCTACTACTTCAGCCCATACTGCACATGAAGCATTAGGGACTTACCCTGCTCAACTATCTTAAATAGAAAACAAAGCCATTTAGTGGATTGGCAATTTTCTGTTCAAGTAATTTTATGGAGGACATGGCGATGCAGATAGGATGAGTACTTCCTAAGGGGGTGATCTCAGATTCTTGAGGTTGGCAATCACAAACATTAACCATCAAAGCCACACGAGCAATATAATTCTGAACACCAGTTGCATGTTGTGCAATGTCACCAACCATAAAGCAAAAAAAAGCGGAAGGATAAAATTGGGCTCTTGAACAGCAGGAGATGAAGGGGAAAGTCCATTTTCTGCTCCTTCTCTGAATCATGTAACTTGGAGCACAGATTCTTTCCTATTTTCCATGCATGGGAGAGAGAGGTACACCAAAACAAGCTACACTTCCTTTAACAAAACAAGACATTCCATTCAAGGGAAAAAACACCAACAGCTGTTTTTTCTTGCTATGAGGACAGGCTGAGAGAGTTGGAGTTGTTCAGCCTGGAGGAGAGAAGGCTCCGAGGAGACCTTACAGCAGCCTTCCAGTAACTAAAGGGGGACTACAGGAAAGATGAGGAGGGATTCTTTATCAGGGAGGGCTATGATAGGACACAGGGTAACAGCTACAAACTGAAAGAGGGTAGATTTAGATTAGATATGAGCAGGAAATTTTTTAGATGAGGATGGTGAAACACTGAAACAGGTTGCCCAGAGAGATGGTCTCGTACCTGGGAACATTCAAAGTCAGGCTGGACGGGGCTCTGAGCAGCCTGATCTAGTTGGAGATGTCCCTGCTCACTGCAGGGGAGGCTGGACTAGCTGACTTTTAAAAGTCCCTTCCAACCCAAATTATTTTATGATTCATTCAAACATACGCATAAGGATGCAGATGCAGTCTTTATAAACTACGGTGTGATGAATGCAATTAAACAAGTACAGGCTTTCAATCGAAAGGTTGCTGTTTCATTCCTTCTTACCAAATCACAACTAAAGTAGCAAGATAATGATAAAAATAACAGCTACTAGTTTTAAGTTTTCAATTCAGTATCTCTTCAGTATATATACATGGCCATAATAGTATTGAAATCAAAAGTCCCATCTGAGTATTCAAGATCTGTTTTATTAATTTTGTTGCACCTTTAGTACTGCAGAAATGTCAGTGATCTAAACCTTGCCTCTAAATTAATCATGTGTATCATATACATTTTTCAGATCCAAGTACTGCAGATCTCCTGTATTTTTCCAGTCTTAAAAAACAAAGCAATCGGAGATAAGAGACACATTAGTGTGCTACAAACCTTTAACCTTGGAAAGCTTATTATGTAAAGACAGATTTTCCAATTATTTCTGGATCTCATACATCTCCTCATTGTAACAGCTGTAAAACTTGTGTTGTTACTGAGGTCAGATCAGAGAAGTTTTTCGTTGCCTACAATATTTAAACTTTTTATTTTCTGTGGAATATAAGTAGTGTTTTTAGCATTCTCCAGCAAAACACTACTTCCTATGTTTTAGTGGATTTATTTGAAACTACATGCTCAAAGTATGGTTCCTGTGTTCCTTACAGTGTTCCAAATGTAAATAATTCAGGCTTCCCACTCAAAGCCCATGGTTTAGTTTTTACTAGTTTTTAGCTATTATCTTAGGTATTATAATACTGCTCTTTAAACTCCCTGTTAAGAGACCAAAACTGCTTTTGTATACCAAAAACTGCTGCAAAAAAATTACGTTTCAGAGACCATACTGAGATGATGATCTCTCCAACCCGAGCATACATTAACTACATACCTGCCCCAGTTCTTTTATTCTTTGATTTCATATGACATGGTGAAAGAAGCATTTCTTTTACAAGGCCTAATTTAGATAATGCAAAGGTTGCATCTTGGAAGTGCAGGGATAAATGAAGATCTAATTGAAAAATAAAAACCTTAAAAAGCATTCTGAGTAGGCTCTCTACATTATATTTATATCCTGTATGTTCCAGGTATTTGTTAAACAAGCTGTTGCTCTTCTACAAACATTTGTCTCAGCTAATTGGGACACATACTCAAGATTTTGCTTCTTACAACTTTGATTAAAAGACACATGAGCTTTCCTTCATATTTTATAAGCACTGGGTGTGTCATAATGATTCTTGTATTAGTTCTACTTATTCTCCTGTCACCTTCAGCTCTCATTTTCCTACTTTCAATGAAAATTACTTCCTCCTATCATCATTCCAATTTCTGCCTTAAAATGTGACAATTGTGATGTATTCTGTTTTATTTTGGTTTTATCTTCAATAAAATTTTATAACTGAATACTACTGTCAAAGTACAGTTTTTCAGATGCTTGGTAAAATCCATGCTCAGAAAAAGGACATACAGACTTGACACGTAGACAACCAACGTATCATCATCAGATCATCACTTCAGAACTTCAGCATCAAGACTAGAACCAAAAAGTCACCATGCTATCCTTAATACATTTGTTATACTCAGCAATTTGCAAGAAAAGTAAACACCTACCTATATTTCTAACTCTTGAGCTTGGGATAGTTTGAAGGCCTCAAGATAGTAACAGGACCGTAGAATATAATCTTTTCTGGGAAAAAACCTTCAGCAGTTCTATCTTGCCTTTCTTTTTTCCCCTTTCTATTTTGAGGTTTGTTTCCTCCGCCCCTTTTTTTTCCCCTCCTCTCCAAACTGAAAAGTAGCTTTGTAAAACTGTAGACTTGATTCTTACCCATGGCAAAACAACTCTGTGTTTCTATTTGAAAAATAAAATTGAGGTTAATACGATTACCCTCCCACCCAGGACATGTAAGACATAGGACTCAGATTCACTTAAAAGTGTCCATTTCAGGAAACCTAGGCCACAGATTGCCAAGTTTTGCAAAGATATATCATCAAAAATACCTCATCGTCTGTAGTTACAGCATACTATACCATGCTGCCCCTGAAGTCTTCCTCTGGCAGGAGACAAATCACTGTCTAGTCATAAAATTCGCAAAAACTACAGTAAACCAGTAACATAACTATAATCAGATGACTATGTTCTGTCTAGCATTCAGAGATAGTAATAGTTAGACTCATGCATTATGAATGGAAAAGAAAAAAAAAATGAATGCATCTTCCTTAATCATAACCTATCTTCAAATTTCACTGTCAATTACATTCTGAACTTACAAACACACACTAGGCTAAGCAAGTGGTATCTCACTTTCCTATGAAAAGTTTAAGAAGTATGTAAATTCAACAAACTATGCTAGATACCATCTTTGACTAGCATGAATATTTTTGTTTTAAACTTAGTCCCTCAAAGAATATGTGAAAACTGTACCTGTGCTGAACATTTCCAGCATGAATGGCTTCTGGTGGAACTCTCCACGGACAGCTTACTCTTCCTCCAGGAAGACGTTTGAAATCAAACTGGCAGCAGATTTTCGGATCTGGACCACAAGTATGAGGAACATCATAGCTATAGAAAGGCATCATATGACAAAGGATATCTGTACTGGATCCCAAATCTGGAATTAAATACATAGAGAGCACATCTTTAAAATAAACCCTCTCAGATTTGCCAAGAACTAAATCAGTTCCATGCTCTTATTCCAAGACCTACATTAAAAACATCAGATCAAGACAATTCCTTGCTTTGAATATCCGTACCTAGAGTTTCCCTTTGCATGTACTTTACATATTAAAAAAAGCTAAAAAACAGAGTTAAACCCAAGGTTGGCATGCTCTAATCAAGCACCAGCTGCTTGAGAAAGACAGGAACAGAATGTTAGGGACTTTTTTACCCAGGTAGGTCTCATTATTTTCAGAATTTTAGAGATAACCAAAACACATCTTTTATACTTCGATTGAATCAAAACCCAACAATAACAACAAACCAGCAAGAACAACAAAAAAAACCCCAACTATCCTGCTGTCATCACCTCATTAGCACAACATTTTAATTGGTTGACTTTAGCAATATCCTAACTTCTTGAACACAACATAACTTCAATACATTAACAATACGATTCTATATACTTGTAGATAGATGCTGTGTGCTTGTACACAGAACTGCATAGAATCCTCTGCACTTCTGAGGCCATCTTTGCAATCCTAACTTTTCCATCTAGTCAGTCCATTCCCTAAAGTCTGACTCACCAGGAGTAGACACCTACCCAAATTTTGTCAAGTCTCTAGAAAGTCTTTCAAAATTTAACTTTAAAGAGAACCTGAATTTCTCATAAAATTTAAGAGAACCTTAAGTTTACTCAGCGATGTGCCCTTGTGGCCAAGAAGGCCAATGGCATCCGGGGGTGCATCAAGGAGAGTGTGGGAAGCAGGTGGAGGGAGGTCATCCTCCCNCTGGTAAAACAACTAAATGCTGCTTACCTATTTCCAGCACTAACATTTTACAGCAATTTTATGCCCAAAAAAAGGGATGAATGCTGTAGATGTGCCACAGAACCTGGCTCCTAAGTATGTCAACAATACACATAAATAGCGTAAGTCTTTACAGTTCCCAGATCTTTTGTCTAAAAACTACTAATTTACTACTATTTTCTTATTACTAAAAAGGTAATATTATATAAATGTATCTTACTTTTCAGCTACAGGAGTCTTTTTATCTCAAATAGCATGTCTACATATTATGCCAGATAAGTGTGCAGTGATCTTTGATTTGTGATCTGGTTTGAAAAGCTTTCCTCTTCTGAAGCCTGAACACTACACCATATACATGATTTACATATGCAAGTATTTTGGAAAAAGGCCTGTCAACTAAGTATTCCGTAGACCGAGTGGCATACACCAACGTTCAAAGAAAAATCTCTGAAGTGTCAGTATCTGACAATTCTTTCACAGTGGCATGCTTTCCTCGAACAAATTTTACTTCTGCAGCAGATTGCTTTCTCTGAGTAACTTCCTCCCTACAACTTCTGATTAAAAACACAGAAGAACTAAAAAAGCTTCAAAATCACCACCATCTTTCAATAGTAAGTACTAAACACATTTGTTTGACCCTGTATTGATAAAGCAGTGACATATTAGCTTACTTTAAAAAACAGAAAGACCAAAACCTACATACATTCATCATACAGTTTATTGGAATGCTGGTACAGTACAAAATAAAAGAAAGTACTTGTATAGAAAAGTACATTCATTTACAGACACATCAGTTTTCTAAGGTATAATCACTACATTACCTAAGAAAACTTTCATACTCTATGTTGTATAACTAATATCAAAAAAGCAGTCAAATTTATTCTAAGAATAAGGTTTTAGATGAGACTTCAACTGCAAATTAAAATGGTGACATTTTTAATCTATTTTTCTGACCAAAGATAACTTACAAATTTCAAGACCACAGAAAGCTACTGTAACTAATGATGCTAATTTGTCACACCAGCTGAGGAAAAGTGGTTGCTTGGAAGTTTTTTCCTTAGTAAGAACATAAACAAGATAGACCTCTTAATCTTCAAAAATTCACTTTTGGCCTTTTTTTTTTTCTTGCCAAAAGAAATGTTCCTTCTCCTCCACTTTATTTCCACATAGTAAAGATGAAGAAAACAAAGAAGTGAGAAAAGAAGAAAGAATATTTCACTCCAATTACTTTTTTAATATATACTTGTAAGGAATGTGGAAGTAGGGAAACAAGGAAATGTAAATGCACAAAAGAAAGTGAAGAAACAGAAAGATGAGAGGAACAATGGCAATAATACAGTTGGGTTTTTTTAACTCTTCTCCCAACACACAGGTACTCACATTCCCTGTCTGTTATTCCAAAAAAAAAGAATACATATCTGTGGAACTTAACCCAGGTGACTTTTTTTTTTTTAACAGCACTACAAGTCAAAAATTTTCAAGTCCAGGCCGACTTCTCTAAATAAACTATTCTGTAAAGATTTCCATTTTACTCATGTCATTTAACAAAATAAATTGACGTAAAGGAAAAACACATACCCCAGTTCTGTCTCCAAAAAAATTCCAGTGTCTTCTGCATTGCAAAATGTTTTTTGACTGAGTAATGAACTCTTTGTATAAGCATACTGGAAAATCCTGTGCGTTTTAAAAGGTAGGCCATTGTTGGTGAATGCCCAAAAGGATCAACTGCCCAACCAGACTTTGGTTTTACTCCTGTTGACAAAAGAAAAAAGTAAAAAGGGAAGAAGTTTTACTTTATACTCAAAGAAAGCTATACCAATATAATTCAAATCAGAGCACTAAAGATAAAATTTCAAAGAAGATAAATTAAAACATACAGCTGAGTATTAAGCCTCCTGCAGAACACACCCTGGAATTAACAAGCTATAATTAAAGAGATAAACTATTAACAAAAAAATCAAATGTCTTGGAGGCATTCTGTCTAACTACATAAAAACCCTGAGATTAGTACTCTACGTTGTTACAGTATTTCAGTTGCGTCTCAAACATCTTTACATGGAATGGTAATGAAATGCATCTCCTTTTTCACTTTAAGGAGTTTACAGATGTTACAATTGGAGAGCTGAAAGGAAATGAATGGATGGAGATGGACTCATGTTGCGGCTTGTTGAATTTTCACGGTAATTTAAATGATGTTAACTTTCATTGGCTTTGGAACTAACTTTTCTTTTGATTTATTTGGTTGGCAATCATTAGAATCATGTTGATTAATACTGTCCTTTCACTGAACTTCACACTAGCAAATAAAGAAGCTATATCTAACTCTTGTTTTACTGATTCTTCAACATGGTTCCTTCACTGTTGTATCAAAAAAACAAGTAGAGAATGCACTATCCTTTTATTAGGCCTTCCTTCCCTGCCCCTCCTTAATTATGGCATGCTGCATTTATGGAAATTCCAATCTAAGAAAAACATAGTGAAAGAGCTTTTCAAAATAATTTCATTTAACTGGATGAAGTCATGTGAACTTATTATTAAAATCACTAGACAATTTTTTTCTGTATAAAAAGGGTTATCTCTACTTACAGAACATTATCTCTATTCATAGAACTAAACAAGAAAATCCCTCCCAAAGCCACCAAAACAGTCCAGCCAATGTTACTGCAGCCAGTAATTCCTCAAAGTTTCAAAAGTGAATGTCAGCCTTTTTGAAAAAAAAAATAATATGAACAATACTAACATTACAATGGGTTTTGGTTTTATAGCTACTACTGCTACAACAGCAACTACTAAATTTCATATTTACTTTTTCAAAAGCCTTACATAAAAGAACCTAATGAATATACAGCCTGCAGAATAGATCCAAACACATAAAAGGAATATTAATTTTTAGGTCATTTTAAGGCCTTTGTCATGATTTTCAAAAGACAGAAACAGCAAACAGAAACTGTTTGTGACACCAGAAACATGTGATCTTTAGTTCAGAATGATCTAGTGTTAAGTTTTGTTATACTAAAACCTGCAAAGAGTAATTGCAAATATTAGATTCAAACATCTAGCTTACAGAAGTGGTCTAATTTAATGTTTCAGGAAAGCAGAGTAGAGCCTTCTAAGCAACTCATAAATACAAAAAGCATTTTCAAATTGACTTCCTCTATTAACACAGTTAAATTTTAGATCAAGCTACATACCAAGGTTCTTTTCTAGCCATTGATGTCCTTCTATTAGTTGGTCAATTAAAGCAAAATAATGAGCAGAGGCTTCATCAGGCATGACCCATCCTCCTGTTACTATTTCAAATTGTCCGTCTTTAATTAACCTGAAAAATATGTAAATTGCGTTCATAATCTTGCACATGAAGACACACTCTAAAAAATAAATTTCTGAATACTCAATAGCTATTTACAGGGACATCGTACCAAAATCTAAATCATTTGCGCTAATTCCATCATTATACTAGATTTTTTTAATCAAACTGTGAAAGAATGAATAGATGGAACAGTGAATTTTTTAATGCCTCTATGCAATTAAAACTACCAGCTATACTGCATGTGCCATAATATTTGATTTTTCTAAAAATCAGGAAGAGCCTATTTCCTGCATAGTTTATAAAAACAAAAGCATATGTGCCACAGTATCAAAGGTCAATTGAGCAAGACCTTTTCAAGCACATCTGAAGCATTACTAATATGTCCCCATCTTTGATCTACTGTTCCTTTTATTGTTTTAGACAGCTGATAGAGCTTTGAAGTTTATTGTATCTATAAAGGCTTCAAACCACCTTCCTCATTAAAATGCCTTCTTGAAACAGATCACAGGACGATGACATCAGTGAAAACAATGACCATGCTTACAGCACCAGGTAGTCCCTACAGTAAAATAATGTCATTTCAGCACTTATATTGTACACGCACATACACATGTTTAATGAATTCAAGAAAGGAATACAGTAAACTTAAGTCACATTTAGATAATACCCGTAAGAGTAATGAAAAACATACAGCAAAAATNAAACATACAGCAAAAATAATAGCCAGTGCAGCTCCTCTACGTCTTACAGCAGTTTAACCAATACCTGATTCACCTGAAGAAAGGACACAGTTCCTTAGTGACTATCATTTACTGTATTGTGTTCCAAGGGATCTTTTTATCTCAAAAAACAGCTGTGCTACAACACTCATGCATTGTACATAAATTTTTAAATAGATAGTTTCCTGTCATACCCAAGATTTCCAGCTCTACCTAACCTTTGCAGTTGTGAGGCTCTCATAGCCTTAACATACACTGCAACTTGTGCATCTTGAAGTGGGGCATGAGAAGGAGGGCATCACAGAGATGAGCCTAGAAGTGTTGGACACTGTCTTAAAGACAACCCCTTTTGGAAAACTTCAAACTATATCCTTACTTCAAGTTTATCCAAGCAGCATGCCTTCTTGTCTTAACGTCTATGCAAAACTTTTACTTTTGTAATACATTTTGAGTTGTGATTTTAAAATGAACAAAAAAGAGCAAGGGTGTGGAGTATGTACTACTTCACCATTTAAGCACCAGCATGTTTATA
Organism: Rhinoptilus africanus; assembly: GCA_013400135.1. Lineage (NCBI taxonomy): Eukaryota > Metazoa > Chordata > Aves > Charadriiformes > Glareolidae > Rhinoptilus > Rhinoptilus africanus. Next base: position 11,830 of record VXBO01002256.1, read on the forward strand.
AAAAATACTCATATTTAAAGCCAAAAACTTCTCATTTCATAATTGTGTTAAAACTGAAGAAAAAATTGCGACATACAAATAGCTAATATGAAAAAATTATTTTTATTCCATTGCTAATGCTTCAGTGAGACTTCAAATAAAGTTTATAATCACAACTCTATTAGAATTATAATGACATCTTTATTGTTGTACATTGAAACTTCTAGTCAATTTTTTCGGCAACTCAGTAATTCATCCTCACTTGTCTGAATGCATTTTTATTTTGTAACTGGAAAAAAAAAGAACAAAGGCCAAAAATATCAGAACTTGAGTAGCTGATTACTCTAGCAATTCTGCATTGCAACAAATGAAATTTAAAATTTACAGTGTAGTCAAATACACAGAGTCTCAGAACATTCCATATAGAAGATAAGAAATAGTTCAGTGTTCAAACCTTTTAACAGCGTCCTTTCTTTGGTTATCTATTCCATCCCACCATTTTGAAAAATAAGAAATCTCAGACCATATAAATTTCCTTCTGTTGTCTTCTTGCAGTTTTATAACCATATTATTTAAGATATGCTGCGTCTGATCTCTGAAGTAATCATCAAAAGTCTTCAGCCAACCTAAAAAAAACAATATATGAAATTGAAGTTGCTTTCAACAGACTTAGAGACCTGCCTTCTTCCCACTCCCTACAAGAAGGTTAAGTGAAACATTTTCTTAAAAAGCTGAATTTTACATGCTGTGGACAGTTTAAAGCGATAAACTCTCCAGGAGTTTCTTTCTGCAAAGTCTAGATCAACAGGATACACAGATTTTTTAAATTGTAGATTATTTTTTTTTAAGCACAAATTAAGTAGTTGAACAAGAAGATGTATACACCTGCAAACTGATCTTCTTTGATAACTTCCACTAGGTTTCCTCATCTTTCACATCAGCACCGTAGCATCTGCTCACAGATAATCTTCCCAGCCCCAGACCTATTCCAATACCCTCTAATACTTCCCTCAATGGCTTATTTCTTCTTTCAAGTCAAAGCACTCCATTCCTATTTCATGTAAAACAACTAAATAAAAATCCTTACTAGCAGCATCTTACACCTACAGCTTGAGGAGAAAATTATCCCATAGACCTTGAGGGTAAAGAAATTACCTGGGAGCAAACCAAGCAGAAGTAAGCCCTGCATCCCGTGTTCAGCATCATTTATGAATGAAGGGGTTTTTATCAATTACTGAGAAAAGAGCTATGTTATAGCTGCATCCCTCATTAAAAAAGATACTAGTGAGACACAGAATAAAAGAAACTCAACTTTAACCATATATTCAGACCTCACAGTATACAGCCTTCCATGAAATCTTTTAACCTCTTCTTAAAACCTTGCATGAGAAAGTACATATCTTCCTTCCCAGAACCTGGAAGTTCTTTCTGTAAATATAACTAGAAAAAGTTAATCCTGGCTACTAAATACACAAGTGGCATATTCCTACTCTTCATACCAGCTCTTGTCATGTACAGGCATTTTCATTAAAGTGCTTCCAAAAGGGACTCAGCAGTTGAGTTTAAAGCTTAAGTATCATGTACAACACAGAAACAACCAAAGAATGCTAGTGATGTTACGAAATTGTCCTATAGCATGCATCCACACAGTGTGAGGACTGTGCTCCAGACAAATACAATCCTAGTGATTGCACTCTGATTTATCAGTTCTGTTCTGCAGAGGCACTGCCATTCTAGCACAATGCCAGCCTGCTTGTAAAATACAGGATTAGGCTGCTGTGGAATTAGATTATATTGTTCCAAGGCAGTTATATAAATGCAGAAAATTTCAGTATTAAAAAAAATAATTTTTAAGTCTTATAAAAGAAAACAATTTATTACTGAATAGGGTACAAATATTGATTCAGAGAGGACATATCATACTTTATTTTAAGGATGAAAAATAAGTGATGTTCACCTTAGGTAGAAATGCAGCACTAACGTAATTTGACAATATGCACCTTCTTCTCCAATTCACATCAAAATGTTCATTATATTTTAAAGAAAAAAATCTTGTAATTAGGAACAATCACTAGACACTGTCTCACTCTTACTTTGGTTGCAACACTTTCAGGCTGGACTCTCACTTTGTAGAGCTCAAAATTTAATAACATAGTCAGAAGCAAACAAAATCACCACAAATTTCCAAAAACCTCCCTTTTTATTTTGCAAATGAGGAAATAAACCTGTTAAACTCAAGAGGAAGAGTGCTAGCTCAGTATTTTATTCCTTTTTAACAGATGTTTAGCATCACGAAGAATCATCACATCTGATGTAAGTTTCTATACAGATAGAACAAGAGAGTCTAAATTATCTTAAGGAGGAAAATGCCTTTTGTCAAGACAGTTAATATGAAGATTTGAAATTTAAAAACTTAAAACATATTTTCTTTAGAGACACGCAAACAGCTTAATAGAAAAAAGTTGTCAGTAAATTACTATTACGCAATAATTTCATGGAGACTGAAAACAGAAAAGCTGTGAATCAGCTGAATTTATTTTCTTTTTGTGTTTTTAATCAAAATTTGTTGTGATCTATGCCTATTTCAGTGGGGTTTTTTAAATGGAATTTTTCACTCAAAAGAATTGAGATCACATAACCAATTAATCTTTTTCAACGCTCTTTTACTTTTCAACAAATCAAAGAAATATTTAACTGATATTTACATAAAAAGATCCACACGCAGCAGACTACAAATTTATAGCTTTTTACCAAGGAGTTCTTCTGCAAGAGACAGTATCATACAAGCACACAACTAACAGATGAACTGAACCCATCCTGTTTTTCCTACACAGAAATAGATCAGAATCATAGAATCATACAAAGGTTCAGTTTGGAAGGGACTTTAAAGATCATTGAGTTCCAACCCCCCTGCCATGGGCAGGGACACCTCCCACTAGACCAGAATGCTCAGAGCCCCATCCAGCCTGGCCTTGAACACTTCCAGGGATGGGGCATCCACAGCTTCCCTGGGCAACCTGTTCCAGTGCCTCACCACCCTCACAGTAAAGAATTTCTTCCTAATATCCAATCTAAATCTACCCTCCTTCAGTTTGGAACCATTATGTCGTGTCCTATGATCACACTCCCTGATAAAGAGTCCCTCCCCATCCTTCCTGTAGGCCCCCTTCAGGTACTGGAAGGTCGCTATAAGGTCTCCCCGGAGCCTTCTCTTCTCCAG
>VXBO01002256.1:21441-31621 GCA_013400135.1 Rhinoptilus africanus
AAAAGCACAGGCATCCCAAGTTTGTGGGTCCTGGTTGAATCAGACCAAAGCAATTAACTCAGATTTAGCAGAAGTTAGCAACATGAAAGGTTCTGAAGTACATAACTTATCCACCAAAACAGGACTTGGAACCTAAGACCACTCCCTTCACTACTGATTCTGTTTCAAGGCAGTTTCTTTGCCCTTTAGCTAACGATTCTCACTAGCATAACTGGTTATGTGAGAAGTTAAAGAGAAAGTAGCCTCAGATAAGAAAACATAAAATGTAATGAGAATTTAAAGCTTCTGCAGCTAATACAGTTATATCTTTACCGATCCCATTTCTTGGTAAATATTTTTCATATACATCGTTACACTATAGGTTCATTATGCCTTAAGATTTTTTGCAAAAAGGCATTTCCTTTGCACTGTGCCTTTTAATCCTCTGTGGGAAAGGAATAATGTAACCATCAGCTATACAAGAGATTTCAGATCTCTGTTACAGATAAATTTTCCTTCTTTCAAGTGCTTATTAATATGCAGTTTCATACTGCAGACAATTCCACAGAAAGGTCCTTACCAAAAGCAGTACCAAGTCAGGAGATTTCTATGATATCATTCTTTGCAAAAGCAAACAATAACCAGTCTCACATGATTACCTTTGGTGATGAACAATTTACATTTACCAGGTTTATATCTCAGTTTAACTCTACTCAATGTCAACTGAGACGCCTGAAGCAGCTGGGAGATATTTATATTGTATGCATGAGGAGATGCAGATTTCTTGATTTTAGTGGCTGCTGGTGGAAGGATTGGCATGAAGAACTTGGGTATTAAGGAGGAAGACCTCAGGAACCAAAACTAGACACTAGTGAGAAAGTCAGCTATTAAAAGTGAATTACAACATCATTAAGACTTCAGACTAGCCCTTGGGAATAACATATGCAGGAAAGAAGTTGCAACAGAAAGACGCGAGACAGCTCTCATAACTTCACAGAATTCTTCAAATCTTATTATTGAAGGGGCAGTCACAGAAAGGACTTCTTTCAGAGAGCGGAAAGAACAAGTACCTTACTATAGATTTAATGANGGAGGTTCTGATGAAGCCCCCTCCAGCATAATCTGATATTGATGGCTTTTGCTATTGACCAGCTAAGCCAACAAATGACTGTAAAGACTGTGGCTTCTTTCTAGGAAAGTTTCCAGGAAAACAACAACCAGAGAAGAAATAAACGGACAGTGGTTTAAAGACAGTTCTACAAAAAGGCAGACCAAAGTTCATACTGTGATTATTTTATCTGAATATTTTTACTATATCCATACTTTGTTATTTTAACTGTCATAACTGGACAATACAGTCCCTCCAAATTCTATTGTTCATTTTCTTTGAAAAGGCTAGATACACGCAAATGGAAGTCAGGTTCAAACTATCATATCTTACTTCAGTCAGATCCACAGTACTTCAAATACCAAATTAAATTGATAGAAATTTTGGCTTTCCACAATAACATGTGGCTTCACCAGTTTCTCATGGTCAGCATACATGTACCAGGAGTACACTATAGCAGTATAACTCATTGCTTTTTGGTGTGTTTTACAGTCATTTCAAAATAAAGTGACACTTCTCCATTTTATTCATTATACAGTAAACATCCACTCAGGAGAAAATGAAATTATGTAGTCATGACTAGGTTTCAGTTTAGATGCAAACTGTGTATTATCCCACTATAGATTGTGGGCGGGGGCATGCACAAAACAGTCAAAAAACTCAAGATTTGCCATTGTCACATCTTCCAAAAAGCACAGGCTGTTAAATATCTATGACAGACCAAAAAATCAAAATAAGAGCAGGCGATATTTAATGCAGCAGTGAATAAATGACTGAGTTACCAGCAAGATGAACACAGAAAGTCCATATTACCTTCCAATATCAACACTGAAGTTCTAGTCCAGCTAATAAATAAGTATGTGTACAACTTTTATCGTAACAGTTGCCACTCAAAGTCAATGGCACTTGAATTACACACCTGCTTAAGGACCCTGCTAGACTTAAATTTAACATATTAAAGTTGTATGCTTCAAAAAAAACAACCCAAATTTTAACAGAAATGGCAATATATTTCTTAATTCAAAAGCTCCTATATGCCCAAATCAATACAGTTAAAATATTACCTGGGTCATTATGTGAGTGAGGCACAACAAAAACTTGAAGTGGTTCATTGTCCCATTCGTTTTCATTGTATGTGATATCAAATCCCTGTTTCCACACACCACCATCTGGATTATCAAAAGGAAGAATGTCATAGACATCCAACATCTAAAAAAAAAAAAAAAAAAAAAAAAAAAAAAAGAGTAAAAGGAATATAAAACATGAGTTCACAAAAACTTACAGCTGTTTTCATCAAAAATGGATCAGCTTGTTCATTACACAAGGAGAGACCAAGTGTCAAATGAATAGAAAACTGACAAATGAGAGCTAGTTTCAAGTCACACTATGACACCCAAGACACAGCTGGCAGGAAGAGGAGCATTGTGGCAGTCCCTGTTCTAGGGAAACTGAAATTCATTAGATAAATAGTAGGAATCCAAGAGCCTTAAGTCACAAAAATTATGGCAGCTCACAATGACATTGGAGCAGGAAGGCAGGGAAAGGATTATACACAACAGCACAACACCCTAAATAGGGAAATGCAGAAGATGATGAGGACAAACGAAGCAAGCAGTAAGAAGGGAGGACAAAAGGAGAGAGAAGGGAGGACAAAATGAGAGGAATTGAGGCAAAAGTCAAACTCACAAAAGGGAACTGAAAGAAACCACCAAGGACAATGTTCAGAAATATAGCCCATTGCTATAACGAAGTTACTTATATATTTACTGTTGCCCAGTATACTAATTACACAAGGAAGAACATATTTCACTTGTCAACACAAACAAGGTTACAGGTATGTAAATCAACTCTAGAGCTACTTTAACATGTTCCTATGAAATTCAGAAATCACCAGATAGCTTAAAAAGAGAATTTTCTGATCTGAGTTTAGACTAAAGTTACCGTATCCAAGTTTTTCTTTTTTTTCTTTTTTTTTTTTTTCTTTTGTAATGCTCTGCTCTGTTTTTAGGAAATAAGGCAAACTGTGTAAACATGGACTATCATTTGGAAAAGCTTTTTACTGGCCATAGTTTAAAAAAAATTAAACTAAACTTTAGTTTAGTTCTAGCCCCATATTAGAATACAACTGTACACTTGACAAACTTTCTTCAACAAAAATTTCATTTGCACAAAAGCAGTCTACAGGAGTCATTTACTACATGAACACAAGAGTTAAAACTTTCCAGTGGTAGGCCGATTTCTGTCTTCCTACAAAACTTTAGAGAAATATAAATATCTGAAACAAACATCTGACTAAAAAAGTTAAGGCCCTGTGATGGGTTGACCTTGCCTGGCTGCCAAACCCTCACCCAGCTGCCCGCTCACTTTGCCTCCTCAACAGGACAGGGGCAGAAATAAGATGAAAATCTCATCAGTCAACATAAAGGCAGAGAGATAGCTTACCATCACAGACAAAACAGACCACACTCAAAAACATTAATTTATTGCCAATTAAAAGAGTTGGATGGTCAGAAATAAAGACAATTCCCAACTCCTCTATGTCCCCCTACCCTAAGTGGGGCAGGGCTACAGGGGCTGCAGTGAGTCCATAATGGTTCCTCTTTATCACTCCTTCGTCCTCACACTTTTTTTCTGCTCCAGCATGGTGTCCCTTCCACAAGCTACAGTCCTTCATGAACTGCTCCAGCACGGGATCCCCCAAGGCCACTGTTCCTTCTGAAATTATCTACCTGCTCTGGCATGGGGTCCTCCACAGGCTGCAGGGAAATACTTGCTCCATGTACTGCTCCATGGCCTCCCTGACCTGCCCCAGCAGCTGAAGCACCTTCTCCCCTTCCTTCTTCAATGATGTTGGTGTTCACAGGATTTCTCATTTTCTCATTATTTTCCTTATACTGCCTCACTGCCATGCAGAGTTTCCCCCCTTCTTTAAACACATTCTCCCAGATGTGTCATCACCCTTGCTGATTAAGGGCTCAGCTGTTTCCAGCAGTGGGTCCATTTTGTAGCTGGCTGGAAGAGCTGTGTCCAGCACAGCGCAGCACTGGCCTCTCCTCAGAGAGACCACCCATGCAGCCCCCCACTGCCAACACCTCTGCACCTACATTCAGTACATTCCACTCCCATCTCCGTGAAACACATATTTAAGAATAGTCTAAAAAATAGACATTCATCACACACCCTTCACAAACTTCACCTAGGTCTACAAAGAAAAATTCCCACACTAAAATCAAAATAACATCACACTGAAAAACCGGAATTTTTACACATGTGATAAAACCATTCCTTTTCGGTTGGGTGCCACAAAAGACTGCAGTGGGTTGACCTTGGCTGGGTTGACATCTGGCAGCCAGCTAAGGTCAACCCACCGCAGACCTTTAGCTTAAGACACAAAGAGAAATAAGCAATGTTAGATGAGAATACAAGCCACTGTAATCCTAGAACTAGCAGAACATCAGTTAGGCCTACAACGTCCATACACTAGATACCTATGGCCTGTACGAGATCATCATCTAGCAGCAGAGATTGTAGGGGTGTTCTTTGTGTGTGTACGGTTGGACTTGATCTCAAAGGTCCCTTCCAACCATGAAGATTCTATGATCTTGTGGCATCATTGCTCTACCAGGATTGCTTCCGCCTTTGGACAATGTTGTTTAATGGAAAATACAGGTGCAATAATTGCAGATATACGTATTCTGTAAGGCCAGCTCGAAGGGACTAAATAAAGGTTACAATGAAATTAGCGTAATACCATACTTTCTTGCTTTTCTAACATTTGATTTTGAGTAACTGTAATTTTTCTGTGAAATGCAACCTTCTGAAGAAAATTAAATTAATGCATACTCTGTAAGTTTGCCAGTTACCAATGTATGATGTTAAGACTGATAAACTCATAGGAATGTGGGCAATTCCAGGAATTGTTGCTTTTAAAACGAGTATGTTTTCATGGTTGAAATGTCAAGAGTTTTTCTTGTGGATGGAGCCTGAATTTCACGAGCAACTTTCTGCAGCCTGCAGGACACCAGTTTTTACAGTCCATAACATACATATTTTTTTCCCTAATATCTATTACCTTGCAGTTATCTCAAACCATGCTCCCATTATTATGAGCTCAAGAGCTGGAAACTGCAACTCAGGAAATAGATCTTGGAATTTCAATCAACAGTTGTCTGGTATAACTGGCTCAATGCCTGATGCATCTTCTAGAGAGCTTTGCTGCCTGCCAGGGGCGCAGATCCAGGATATTCTAGAGGAACTGTCAAAGCCTGTCCAACTTGCTGACTGCTACCCCTTGCTTTTCTTCCATATGGGTATCAATGATACTGCCAGAGGCAATCCGGACTGCATCAAAAAGTGACTACAGAGACCTTGGGGTAGTAATCGAAGTCATGGAGGCCCAGGTATCCTCTTCAATCCCACCAGTGAGGGGTAAGAGCACAAGTGTGAGACACCAATAGTACAGGTCGATAAATGGCCGCGGAGCTGGTGTTGGCAACAAGTTTTGGGGTTCTATGATCACAGGACCCTGTTTGCAGATCAGTGTCTGCTTAGGAGAGAAGAGATCCAACTCACTGAAGTGGGACACAGGTATCTTTGCCAGGAGGATGGCTGACCTGTTAAGGAGAGCTTTTAGCTAGGAATAAAGCCTGAGGAACAGAGTTACCAGCAGGCCTGTGATGGAGTGATGGACAGGAATGATGTGACACCAAAATAACTAAAAAAAGAAAAAAAAGAAAAAATAACCAATGAATCAGGGCTTAAGCAGGGTCATCTCCAGTGTTTGCATGTAAGTAAGGAAGTGCATATAAGGCACCATAACAGAGACATCCCTAGAATTCTTTCATTCTGGCAATTTCATTCATTCATGGGAAATCAGCATGCTGGGGTACCTCTCTGAAGTGCACTAACACACACAGCATGGGGAATAAATACGATAAGCTAGAGATCTGTGTGCACTTGCAAGCCTATGATCTTGTCAGGATCATGGAGACATGGTGGGATGACTAATGACTGTAAGTGGAGGGATACAAGACAGAAGATCTTAAGGAAAGACAGGCCAGGAGGACAAGGAGGGAGAGTTGGCCTTTATAGCAGAGAGCAGCTGGTATGCATGGATCTCTGCCTGCAGATGGATGAGAAGCCAACCAAGAGCTTATGTGCAAGGAATAAAAAGTAGACCAGTATGGGTGATATCGTTCTGGATGCCTGCTATAGGCTGCCTGACCAGGAATACAAGTGAATGAGGCCCTCCACAGACAGACAGGAGCAGCCTCATATTTGCAGGACCTGTTCCTCATGGGGAACTTCAATCATCTTGTTATCTGTTGGAGGGACNAATCAGGGCTTAAGCAGGGTCATCTCCAGTGTTTGCATGTAAGTAAGGAAGTGCATATAAGGCACCATAACAGAGACATCCCTAGAATTCTTTCATTCTGGCAATTTCATTCATTCATGGGAAATCAGCATGCTGGGGTACCTCTCTGAAGTGCACTAACACACACAGCATGGGGAATAAATACGATAAGCTAGAGATCTGTGTGCACTTGCAAGCCTATGATCTTGTCAGGATCATGGAGACATGGTGGGATGACTAATGACTGTAAGTGGAGGGATACAAGACAGAAGATCTTAAGGAAAGACAGGCCAGGAGGACAAGGAGGGAGAGTTGGCCTTTATAGCAGAGAGCAGCTGGTATGCATGGATCTCTGCCTGCAGATGGATGAGAAGCCAACCAAGAGCTTATGTGCAAGGAATAAAAAGTAGACCAGTATGGGTGATATCGTTCTGGATGCCTGCTATAGGCTGCCTGACCAGGAATACAAGTGAATGAGGCCCTCCACAGACAGACAGGAGCAGCCTCATATTTGCAGGACCTGTTCCTCATGGGGAACTTCAATCATCTTGTTATCTGTTGGAGGGACAACACGGCAGAGCATAAACAATCCTCAACTGCACCAATGATAAATTCCTAGCACAAGGGATAGAGAAGCGAGTGAGGAGAGGTGCTTTGTTGGACCTCATAGCTATCAGTGAAGAAGGGCTTGTTGGGGCTGTGAAGGTCAAAGGTAGCCTTGGCCGCAGTGACCGTGACATGGTAGAATTCAGGACCCTGAGAGGAGGGAGGAGGGCAAAAAGCCAAAGATCACATCAGTAGACTTCAGGAGCACAGACTCTGACCACTTTGCTTGGCAGAGTCACACAGGATAAGACCCTGGAGGGAAAAGGGGCCCGAGAAAACTGGTTAATATTCAAGGATCACCTCATCCAACCTCAAGAGAAGTCCATCCCAACAAATAGGAAGTCAGGCAAAAATCCCACGAAGTCTGCATTGATGAACAAGGAGCTCCTGGCAAAACTCAAACACAAAAAGGAAACATACAGAGGGTAGAAGCAGAGACAGGTAATGTGTGAGGAATACAGAAACATCGTCCTGGCATCCAGAGATGAAATTAAGAACGCTAAATTTCAAATGGAATTGAATACAGCCAGGAATGTCACGGGCAAGAGGAAGGGCTTCTCTAAGTACACAGGTGACAAAAGGAAGGCTGCTGAATGAGACAGGGGGCCTGGTGACATAGGACATGGAAAGCGCTGAGGTACTGAATATGTTCTTTGCCTCAGTCTTTTTATCAGCAAGATTGGCCTTCATGAATCCCAGGTCCCTCAGACCAGAGGAAAAGTCTGGAGCAGAGAAGATGCGCACTTCATGGAAAATGGCCAGGTCAGGGAATACTTAAATAAACTGGACATAAATAAGTCCATGGGCCCCGGTGGGAGGCATCCACAAGTACAGAGGCATCTGGCTGATGTCACTACAAGGTCACTCGCAAGAAGCATTAACAATCATGGTGGTTGTAGGAAGTGCCCAAGGACTGGAGGAATGCAATGTCACTCCTATCTTCAAGAACAGCAAAGAGTAGGACCCAGGGAACTACAGGCTGCTCAGCCTTACCTTGATCCCTGGGAGGGTGATGGAGCAGCTAATCCTGGAAATCATTTCCAGGCACATGAAAGACAAGAAAGTCCACAGGAGTAGTAAGCATGGATTCACCAAGGGCAAGTGGTGACCAACTTGAGAAACTTCTATGATGAAATGACTGGCCTGCTAGGCAAGGAACAGCTGTGGATATTGTCTGCCTTGACTTCTGTAGGGCTTTCGGCACTGCCTCCTGTAACATCCTCACAGAGAAGCTGCAAATGTATGGGCTGGATGAGCAGTGAGATGGACCAAAAACCACCTGAACAGCCACACCCAGAGAGTAACGATCAACGAGTGGCATGAAGTCTAGCTCATGGCCAATAACCAGTGTTTCTCAGGGGTTGCTACTGGGTCTGAACCCGCTCAACATCCTCAATGATGTGGATGATGGGGCAGAGTGCACCCTCAGCAAATTTGTAGAGGACACCTAACTGGGATGAGTGGCTGATACACCAGAGGATCATGCTACCTTCCAGAGGGATCTCAACAGGGTGGAGAAATGGCCTGACAGGACCTTCATGCAGTTTAACAAGAGGAAGTGCAAAGTCCTGCACCTGGGGAGGAACAACCCCAGCCACCAATACATGCTACAGGTATCCCATCTGGAAAGCAGCTTTGCAGAAAATTACCTGGGGGTCCTGGTGGATGACAAACTGAATGTGAGACAGCAATGCGCCCTTGCAGCAAAGAAGGCCAAGGGCATCCTGAGGTGCATTAAGGAGTGTTGCTATCAGGTCAAGGGAGGTGACCCTTCCCCTCTACTCCACACTGGTGATGCCACACCTGGAGCACTGTGTTCAGTTCCAAGCTCCCCAGTACAAGAGAGACGTGGACACACTGGAGACAGTCCAGCAAAGGGCCACTAAGATGATGAAGGGACTCAAGCAGCTACCCTATGAGGAAAGGCTGAGCTGTTTAGCCTAGGGGGACTTGGGGAGAACTTATCAATGCACACAAATACCTGAAGGAAGAGTGCAGAGAAGGAGGAGCTAGGTTCTTTTCAGTGATGCCCAGTGACAGGACCAGAGGCAATGGGCACAAACATCAGGAAGCACTTTTTCCCTATGAAGGTGACCAAGCACTGGCACAGGTTGTCCAGAGAGGTGGTAGTCTCCATCCTTGTAGATACTCAAAAGCTGCCTCGACATGGACCTGGGCAACTGGCTCTAGGTGACCCTGCTTGAGCAGGGCATTGGAACAGACGACCTCCAGAGATCCCTCCCAACCTCAACCATTCACCACGAATTCCAGATACTTCTTGAACTACTGACCTAAAAAAGCAGCAGGTCATAATGATATTTGATCCAAGATCTTCATTTTGTTGGTTTTATTACCTACTTCCACTTTTATCTTTTGAAAGAAGTATATATTAGTCTTCTATTTCATTTGAATTACATCAGTTCTCAATTTAGTGCTACTTTCAGTGGCCAGCTCTACTGCAGTTTCCTACCTACTTACAAACACCACAAGTAACAATTTTACTTGTGGTACATGTATATTACCTAAGTATACAATTTCTTGATTTACAATTCCTTCATGAAAATATCCTTTAGCTCTCCTATCCAAGATTTTTTGGAGGATCACGTTATTAGTAACTTGTTTTGCCCAATTTACGCAAAGAAAATACACCTCTGAGTAGCGAGTCCTGGAAATATTTCTCACTGAAATACCACTAAGTTTTTTAATCCATATTTGAATGCATTCTCATAATGGTTTCTCTATTATGGGAGACTATAATGAGTTACCATAATTTATTCAGTGAAGCCTCCTTTGCCTTCATTCTCTGAAGTGATTTTTATCCAAACACTATGTCTCACCTATATTAGCTCTTACTTCTTTCTAGTCTCGTTTCATTCTCATACACCCACTTATGAGACAAATCGTGGAAAAAGTAAGGTCTAAATCTGTAGGTTTAAGTTAATGTTTATGAACAGCAGGTAATTAACACTTACAAGCTGTTTTAGAATTTAAAATATAATTAAGAAAAAACATTGAAAATAATCTACTGAGAACTATTCAGTCCTTATAAAAAAATCTAGAAGAAAATAAATTAACTGAGCTTGAAGAATACATCAGGCTTGGCAAATCATTAAATAGTAAAACCATATTCAAGT
>VXBO01002256.1:35297-47936 GCA_013400135.1 Rhinoptilus africanus
TTTTTTTTTTAAACTGTTAGTTCTTGAACACTCTTTACCTCCCCATTAAGATCCATCTACACATATAACCCTAAAATGTAAAACCGATTTAAATCAAGACTATCCAGTATTTCCAATAGATTTCTCATCGATTTTAGAACAGTCTGGGGAAAGAGAAAGAGACTCTCAAATAAAGTCTTTCCAAATAATTTCTGATAGTGCTGGACAGTAATCTGAGTATAATTGTTTAAAAACCCTGGGTTCTGCTTAGTGTTTTTTAAGAACTTTCAAGCTTGCTGAAATGTTGACTCTTCACAATCACTAGTCAATTTCTAGACAGTTTTAAAAAGGTAAAAAAGGAACAGTATCGTAACACCTGTTAAACACAACAGTCACCTGAAAAGCTCTATTATGTCTTAGATGAGAAGCTTAGTACCAAGCTTTTACCAGTAATTAGACATTTTCAGAATTAAAAGGTAATGACAGCTAGCACTTCAGCAGAATGAAAGAGAACGACATATGGCTTACCTGTACGCCTGAACTGTGACTTCCTCTTTTTGAAGCAAACAAACAATCCTCAGCGTCAACTGAAAGCACAACTGAAGCAGAAGGAAAGAGCTCAGAGACAGATCCTTGACTGAAGTTTATAGCCTCTGCATTTTTTTGACCATCCTTTACTGATTCACTCAGATTGATCACAGAATCTCGTATGTTTGAAATAATCTCATTATTTTCTGCCAACAGACGTTCTAAATGATCTATTTTTTCTTGCAATATTGAAAGCTGTCCCTGTAAAAAAAAAAAGAAAAGTAAATTTTAGTTATTTCTCAGACCAATTCTTGACAGAATTTAAAAAAGAAAGTATCAATTTCACAATAGTATATGATCACACACAAAAAGTCAAATCTTTATTCTATATGTTATGTAAAGGCAAACCAATAAGAAATTGAACCAACATATGAAATTTTCTCTTTTCAGAATAAGGGAATAGAGGAAAAATTACATTTTCCACTATGAACTTGAATCCATAGCTTTAATCAGTGATACACAGACATTCTTAAAAGGTCACAGTGTTTCAAGTACCAATTATTCAAACTTCAACTTTTCTCATGTCTGTCATAGATTTGCAAAAATCTGATCTTTTCCACGTATCCTCACATCAGAACATCAAAGAGAAAATCATTTTTAGAAGGCCGTCACATCATTTTGTGTTTAACAGGACATACACATTTTAGGTTTTTTCTGTACATGTAGTACAGAAAATAGTACATCAATAAATACTGAGTTTCTTATTTTCAGTGAAATTTTGGGAGAAAAGAACAAAAGCACTTAAATGGGGTAAAATATCCCTTAACTGCCTGATCATAGTAATAATCTGTATAATTGGACCACTACAAACATCAAGATAACCAATAACACTTTCAGTCAGAAGGTCCTATTCCGTTGCCAAAGGTGAATTTGTAGATGATTCTAGTCTGTACCACAAGAAGATGGATATAGAGTAACATCAGTGTGAACTGAAAGAAGTCAAAGTATCTCCCAAAGATACTTCAAAGGAGACAGATACCACAAAGCAATTTAATAGCATCTAATCACTGTATTGCTGGAATACAGGAAGGAGCATAGCAGTACAAGACACCTGGAAGTGCTACTGCCCTCTCATGTAGTAGTAGTCACTCTTTCCAGATGATGTGAGGTATGCTTTTTCAGGCATGAATGTGTTAGCTTTTACACAAACATAAAAGGCCAGATTATTTAACGTGGTTTTAGGGATATTTAGTCTTAACAGTAATTTCTTTCTTTCCTTAGACTGACTTCAACCTAACACTATTAAGAAAAGATACAGAAGAAAAAGCCAGTCACTTCCTCTTATTAAAGTTGTGGTTATATCCCAAAATACACAATATATGAGTTTTTTCAAGAAGCTATCATTACAGCGAAAACTCCACTGCAGATTCAGGCATTTTCATTTTATCCATTGTATTAAACTCAAATAACACTGATTTGGTAGACTGCTACTCTGTGACCCATGATTTTAAGGACAAGTAAAACTTTTTCCTAAAACCAATGTCTTATTTTCTAAGTAATACAGAATAAGATTAGAAACAACATCTGTACATGGCATTTTTTCCTCTTTGACAATAATTCACTTGAGGTCTTTGCATTTTCCTTCTAAGTGACAAAATGCTTTCCTCAAATGCTAAGTTAATTCCAACTTCTGTAGTTAGGCTGTAGTTTGCAAAGGACTAAGCCTCCTTTCTAAATTGTGATGTGTACTTTCTTTTAAATTCTGTTCACTTTGAGAATAAAAATAAAAAACCCACCCCTTACTAAGAGATACCAATCAGCCTTTTTGGTTCTACTAAATCAGCATTCCTATTAATTCTGTTTTTACAGAAGTTCTGTGTTAATTCTGCAGAATATATGTTTTAGCATTTTTTCCCCCCCTTTTTCTGAGCTGTGTAAAGCGCTGACCCACTGCTTTGTTTTTTTTTTTCTTAGATTGATACATCCTAAAAACACTAACAGGTTATAAAATGCAACATAGGCAAACTGTTATTGCTCCCCAAAAGACAAAAATTATATTTTGACAATAGATCCCGATTAAGCTAATTGAGATCTAGGGCAAACATTCTAGAATTTCAACAGTTTAAAGACAAATATTAGAAACTTAAAAAAATAGATGAACTGAAAACAGCAGGAAATCAAAATAGAGATGATAGGATGCTGGAGAGAAAAAAAAAAAAAAACAACTGTTGTCCCATGCCCCCTGGTGGCACAAAAGAAACAACAACCAGGCTGAAGTCTTTCAAACGCTACATTAAAGACAGCATACACACATTTCTGTGTAAAATTAGTATTTTCCCTTTTAATGTCTGCGACATTTTAAAAGAAAAAAAAGGCTTCTCTACTCAGAGAGAGTACTCAGTGGCTTAGTATGCCACTCACTCTAAAAATAAAATATATAAAATAACACTGATTGGGGCTTTACAGGCCGCCCAACATAGGCTCTGATCTCTAGATTCCTAACAAGCTAAAGTATAGCTGTCATCTATACAAATTATTACCTGCTTCACTGCACATGACCATAGTTCACCAAAGTTACCGTTTAAGCAGCTAAAATACCATTCACACCTACCCCACCACTCTATTCACTGCCTCTACAACTGTAAAATCAGACAACTGTTTAAAATTTATATTCTCATTCACATATATTCTAGAAACATTTTACCTCTTCCTACAAGAAAAGAATTTTATATTGCTTAGCAATAGCCTGTCACCTACCTGGTCATAGATTACACCACCAATCTGCCTTATGTCATCCAGCCAATTATAGTCTCTCCAGCACTGACCAACAACAACAGACACATACCAAAAAAACAAAAAAAACCCCTAAATCTAAGATTAAAAAACACCAAACACATTTAATCTGTTTCTTCCACTGGCATATACTGCCAACCCCTAGCAGTCAGATATAAACTTCCAGTTTGGAGGTCATGTAATACTTCACATCTCCAAGACAGAACTTACCACACTTCAAACCTTCAAATATCTGCAATAACAAGTTTCACCTTTTCACTATTTATTACGCGACAAAACACTTTTCTCTGTAAACTAAGTTCTCTACTTCCTGTGTCACAAGAAATAGTAATTTGCTCCCCGACATTCTTTAAAAATAAATTATTTTATATGTTGCTATATACTTCCAGTAATAATTTATTATTAAACTGGAGGGTTTCAAGCCTACCTAGGACTCTGAAGAGCAGTGATTTTTTAGAAGTCTGTTAAAGGACATTACTTTAACTTTGAAGGTAGATATTCTGTTATTTGGAGAAAAAAAAATCCTTACAAAGACCTCTCATTGTGGAACTTAACAGAGAACATTAATAAAGACAATCCTGCTTTCTTTTCTGAAGACTATGAGATCCATCCCGCCTCTCTTTTAAAGCATTTTTACAAGCCATGTACTAACTCAACCTGAATGTAAAACATGAAATACAAAGCTACTGTTAAGGACATGTAACTATGACCTCATGCAGTACTAAAGTTAAAACTGACAGGCAAACAAATCTTTTGAGATTTTAAAACTATTTTCCACTTATGTTGTGAAATGCATTAGCCATGAGAGTTAACTTTAAGAAACAATAGCGTCACAAACTAGAAACAGATCTCAGTTTTCATTCAGCATGAAAGTTGTTCATGCCAGGAATCCATTCTCAAGTTGAAAGTTTCACGTGAATCCAGATTATGCAAAAGCTAAGTCTATTTCTATTGCACATTCACCTTTTTGCCTTACTGATTTTTAAAAGGAGTAGATAATGCCTCGACTATAGTATTCAAGAGTAAAATTATTTTAAGGTGTGAGCTAAACATGCAAAATATTGCAACTCTTCAAGACAACAAAATTAACATATGAAAATAAATGAAATTCAGTTTCAACATTTTTAGAGGAAGGCAAACAACTTACACTACCCAATTACAAAAAACATACTCTAAAAGTATGTTGTTTTACAATAATTTTGAAAATTTTTCACACATTTGGGGTGGGGGGCAATTTTTATTTTTTTTTTTTTTAATCTGAGCAAGAGATGCACCATTTTTACCTTAACCAACTCTGCCTCAAAAATTTGCGGTCTACACGGCTTTGTGGATAGCAAAATTTGGCCAGCTGCACAATTCATAAATGTCAGCAGACCTCCCCCTGACTTTACAGCATCAATTGTTCTCAGAAAAGAAGCAATACTGATCCAAGACCTTGAGACCTGCCTAACTGCAAAGAAAATTAGAGGTATGTTGTCTGGATAAGTATGCCTTAGTCCAAATTAACACCATTAAAGGACGCTCTGTTAATGTACACACTTGTTTTAATGTAAGGAAATGCACTGTAAGGTTACGTGAATCACGTGGCCTATACAATCACTTAAAAAGTTAATAACAACTTTGGTGTAAACTTCTTTCTTTCATTCCTCTGTGCCTTGATAAGATTGTGCAAATAAAGATCTTACTAAAAAGGCAAGAAAAGCAACCCTCCACAGTAAAGGAACCATTTCTACAGTAAGTACAAAGTGCCAACAAACCCAACGGTACTGAAAGTAGGTACAGCTACATTGGTAGAAAAGTGGCATCACATGAGCAGCGCGTCCATTCACCATCCCCATGGTTACACAGGGCTGGACTTAACCAACAAAATCTGCCCATGGGAGGAGAGCAGAGATCAGCACACCCTCCTCCCACCTGGAACAAAAACTGTCCATACCTCCTAGCTGCACTGAGCAACCTGCCGCTACCACAACATGAACCAGCTTCATCAACACTTCCTTATGCTTCAGTCAGTCTGAACCCTTCAGCAGTTTTCATGCCCCGAATACTCCAAAGCAGTCTGCTTTCCCACTGCCCTCTGCTTGTCCTTCTCTGTTTGCTTCTGACACCAGTCCAATCTGCAGCAAGGACTCCCTCCAGAAAGAAGTATACTGCCACTCAGCACTAGGAAGTAAGCCCAGTAGGACAATGAAAGATCATAGAATCATCATAGAACATGCTGGGTTGCAAGGGGCCTTTAAAGGCCATCCAGCCCAACCCCCCTGCAGTGAGCAGGGACATCTTCAACTAGATCAGGTTGCTCAGAGCCTCATCCAGCCTGGCCTTGAATGTCTCCAGGGATGGGGCCTCCAACACCTCTCTGGGAAGCCTGTGCCAGTGTCTCACCACCCTCAGTGTAAAGAACTTCTTCCTAATGTCTCATCTAAACCTGCCCTGCTCTAGTTTAAAACCATTGCCCCTTGTTCTATTGCTGCATGCCCTTGCAAACAGCCCCTCCCCAGCTTTCCTGTAGGCCTCCTTCAGCTACTGGAAGGATCAAGCTGCTTTATTTTGGGGAAGCAGAAAATGGACAGTTTCTCCCATCTAACCATCATATGCTGCAGAAAAGATACTAGTTGCAACTTTAATTTCCTCAGTGAACATTCACTGCTTCTCTAAAGGCAGTCACTCTCAACAGGCCACTAACGATCATTTTATCAGGAAAAAGACAGCTAGCTCAAATAATTGATGTGGGAGTATGACAGGCCCAAAAATGAGGAAATCTTATGGAAACAGGCAGGCAGAGGAGAAATCCACATTAGAGACTTCTGAGGTTAGGTCAGCTGGAACTTGATTATTTGGATCCACACTCAGCCAGCAACCACCAAGTCCAAAACCAGACAGAGTCCATGCTCCTTCTCAGCCACATGAACAAGTACGAGACCACAAAGGAGCTGGCGGTGCCCTGCTTATGAGGCTCTGGTGCACCAATGAGCTGTGGTGAAGAAAGCAAAATACCGCAATGAACAGAGTTCTCCAGAGGATGCGGAATTCAAGTCAAGATAGTTGCCTATACAGATTTACTGCAGTAAGCAGTGAGGAAAGTGGACTCAAGTCTCATCTTCTGTCTGCACTGAATGTCAGTCGTCATAGTAATATTCCGCACCAGTCTTGTAAATAACTGTTTCCAGGTACATCTTCAGAAATCACATGCTAACCTCACTAAAATCTTGATATAAACCTCTGATCAGATGCCAGTGTACCAAGACGGTGAGACCAGAAAGCATTCTCTGTTGACTGTTAGAGCACTGTACAGTGAACAGAACATACTACATGTAGAATGAAATGGTCAGCTCCTGTACAGAAAAAGCAAGCCAGGTAAAAGTTAAAAACGCAACCTGATGTAGCATCAAAGCTTAATATTCAAAGACACTGTTTCAGCAGGTATTCACATTGCTAGGTAGGACATAGAACAAAAAACCAAGCATACAATGCATCGATCAAAACAAGAAGTCAAGGTTTAAAGCCCTTATTAATCTGAGCAGAAATGTGCATTTGCGATGATGAAAATTACGTAAGTAACCTCGTTAATAATTTCCTACCTTTAAAGTACCATTCAAAACAAGCTCACATTACAAAGACACTGGAATTTTTCTGAACTAGCTGAACTACAAAACAGAAGTACCAGAAAGTTCTATTCCAAAGATGCATCAGCCTGACAAATGGATTCTAAGAGGCTGATGGACTTCCACGTTCTATTTTACCAGAGGCAGCAATAACAGGAGTGTTTAATGTACTATTACCCTAGACTTAAGTTTCACGTAATTTACTGAGATAAAAATAAGACATGCTGTTAGGGACTAATTTGACACCATCATCAATGATCTGAAGGAAAGGAGAAAGGAAAGGGAGATGGAGACAAATCTAGAAATATTCCCTATATAAAGTCAATTAATCTGAAAAATGTTCACTACTGCTCTGGTTAATATGTTTCAGGTTCATTTCCTTTTTGATTCCCCTCCCTGTCCTATGCTTAATCTTCATTTAAATGGCTAGCAGTACAAAACTGAAGCACAACTTACATGTCATTAAGAGCATAAGCATTTTAATAATGTTTATTTTTATTTGAACAAGTCAAAACTTAAAACAACAAAACCACATGTCAGGCAAAGAAAAGGTCAAATAAGAGCAAACTAGGAAACGTCCTCTCTCCATTTAGTTTATACAGTTTAAGTTAGGCATTGATTCTAGGGAACAGAAGGAAGCGCTTATTTAGAGGTGGTGTTACTACGTTGCTGCAAAATACATTTCGCTCAATAGTTCACACCAGATTTAAAGGCTGTAATTGAAGGAAGACATTGGCTTCTGCTTGACTGCTGCTTAGCCAAAACTTTACACTAAATGTGCAAGCAACGAAGATAAATACACTCTGTGAATATTAGGAAGTACAAAGAATTGTTACTGACCTGTAATTATGTTCACAAAGATGGCCCCTCCTTCCTTACAAACATACTAGAAGCTCAGCAGAAGAAATCCTAAATTTTCGTTATATTCCATTCAAGATCATTCCCATGACACTCAAAGGCTTTTAGACTGTGAACTTTCTGGGTGTTGTTAATAGTATATTGATTGTTTGCTTTTAAAATAAGTCAACATGTTTCAAATCCAGGAAAATTATTCCTTCTGTGGACTTCTTCACTCAACATTCAACCTTCTCTGATGTGAAACTTATAAGAATGCTAATAAAAGCCACTGTGCCCACAGTTTTTCAGTACTCACAAGTCAGAAAATAACAACTTCAAAAGTATGTACAACCTTAATTGCCACTATTCACATTTTAAAGCGAGACAAACATTTCCTAAACACCTGATCATGCTGCTTCCAATACTTATGCATACAGAAGTCCTGTTCCTTGTTATACAACATGTCTGAAAGCTCCCCAACAAGCCCATAAAAATACACTGATTGCTAAGAACAACGCAGGAACAAAATGTGTGCATTTGTAGTCCATGTAAGCCATTGACTTCAGCTACTTCACTACAACAAGGCACCTAGCAAAACTACAGCTGCAAAAGGTATTTATAGTGTAGCAGGAGCTGTTTCAAAATAGGAAGCATATTGGAAGCATACAAACTTGCAGACACTGGAGGGAGCTGAGGTTTGCACTGCACAGAATTGGGGCATGGTAACTACCAACCATAAGCCGATACGCTGCAGTCACAGCCACCTAATAGAGACTCACGGCTGACTAAAGGTAGTGCTTCCTTACAGTAGGGGAAGTACTACTTCAGTAGTACTCCAGAGTACAGTTCACAAGGTACCTTTGTTCAACACTGATTCAGAGAACTGCTGGTGTTTCTACCATGTATTTGGTCCTAATTTCCTACTGTTGCCGCTCCACCCTACTGTGATTCATATTTTGGCCAGGGGGTACTACTATCAAATCATTGTCAAGCTCAAATGAAATAATACTCCGTAACGCAACAATCACCACTTGCGCCATTTGTGCAGAAATATTTGATGCATTGTGTAGATGCCTTAAAAGTATGAATCCAGTAAAGAAGCTTCAGCAGTACCACCAACAGCCAGCCCACTTGATGCTTTGCTGGAAGGACGCTGCATACAAAAGAACAAGCCAGGTGCTCTTATAGGGACTGTACTTGATCACCTCTGCTCAATGCTATGCAACTAGTGAGCCCATAAAAGCAGTTAATACACATGAGAAGATCTAAGTAAGCTTCAAACCACGATGGTCAAAAGTGGGGGCAGGGGGGAAGAAAACGAGGCAGGAGGGTGAGGGGGTGGGGAAGAGAAATCTTATTCAAATAACAATTTGTTTAGAAAGATGGAAACTGTAAGGATGGAAGTTGGTATATGTTTGTGCTTTGCCTTTTAATAAAGTTTAAGGGAAAGACCAAAGATAAAAAGGAGCAATCACTCCTTGCCATTCCAGTTATCAATGGGAATCATGGCAGACTTGAGTTTAAAAAATGTATTTACAAAAACAACAGAATGTCTCTGAGGGGAGACATTCCATAAGAGCCAAAGCAAGCTGTGTGAAAGTACCTAGAGGGAAAAGCTCCTGTCCAAACCATCATCTATCAGGTGA
Organism: Rhinoptilus africanus; assembly: GCA_013400135.1. Lineage (NCBI taxonomy): Eukaryota > Metazoa > Chordata > Aves > Charadriiformes > Glareolidae > Rhinoptilus > Rhinoptilus africanus. Next base: position 44,686 of record VXBO01002256.1, read on the forward strand.
TGTCAGAGGATGCTGCTTTGTGTCGCTGTTTTGCTTTGCTCAGGCATAAAGTTCACTGAAAATGAACTTTCATGTGAAGACTACACAAAGGCCCCACATTTCTGAAGCAAGACACTTTTACAAACTAATCCCCCGCTTTTTTTTTTTTTAACTACATTTTTAATGTGTGCCATACGTGCTTAGGTGTGAATCTAGCAAAACTTAGAATCAAAAGAACTATTCCATAAGCTTCTATAAATGAACAGCTTTTATGTATCTGCTCTAAGTCAAGGTAAAGTTAGTTGAGAAAACAAGCCATGTTAGGCTAATGATTTTTTTTTTTTCCCTATTTGGGTCCAAAATACAGAATAGATTAGTATGGCCGTATCAGTATTTGGTATTCACCTGTATACAGTAACATAGGTTCTTTAATATACGCTGCTTATGGACTTGTTCCAATTTAGACTCAATTTGAATGTAGTTTTCATTTAGTACTTATCAATTTAGCCCACAAATCACTTGCACCTGACACTAGTTGCAGAAGCAATGGCATAGGACTAACCACCGCTCTGAACCTTCCTTCACTCTAGTTATACAAGATTTCTCAGAGAAATCTGTGTTATTATAGACAAAAACAATATACTCAACCATTTTTCCACTATATTCCACTAGACAGCTCTTAGACAGTGACCTGTACTGACAACTGGTACAATAATAACCTAAAAAAGTACCTAAGGCATTCCTCCACCTTGAGCTGGTCTCTGCACAGTGTAGTAATATTGTTCCTATCCTGAGGTAGAACACTAGAACACATCGTATACTGAGATATGTCCTGAGACAGGAGCATCCTATGGCTAGTAACAGGCTGAGGGAGAAAGACAGAGCTTGCGATATGGCCGTAGTAAGAATAACATAAACCTGACAACTAGGCAGGATCCATAAAGATACATGCAGGAATTACAGAGGAGAAGCCAGTAAGTCTTGATCTCTTGGGAGAGAGATCCCACTCACCTTGGGAGATCTTGTCGAAAAATTATTTCTGCAAGACATTTCTGTTGACATCCTTGAACAACTACCTGAACTCTCCAATGGGAAAGCAAGCTCCAGAAGGACAACTCCTGACTATGCTGGCAGATAAGCCTGAAAGAAGATAGGTTCCCAAAACTGAGTCTGACACAAACTAGCCCAAGACCATGCAAAGAGAAGGCATTTTGTCTGGATGAAAAAGTGGAAACAAAAGTGGAGCAGCAATCCTAACCATTTACTTCACTACTGGTATTAGGTACTGTGACACTTCAGGTGAATGCAGATCAACAGGCCCTGCCAGCTGAAAAATTCAAACTCCAATCCTACTTGAAATTAAATAAAAAGCCTACACAGACAAACACTCATAAGCTAAACAGGAGACCGCTTGCAGAGGTATCCCCTTCTCTCCTCTGAGCTTAGTGTAAGCCACATAAGTCAGCAAGAAACTAATCGATAAGCGACTTCCAGGGCACAAAAGGTGACGTGTATTGTTACCAGAACTGCAAAGAGGAACAGAAAAGCTGAAGAATTAGCAACTGTCAGAACAGAAAGAGGTATGAAATGAATCAATCCAATACTCTGTTGAAAAAAGTCTCAGTTCCTTTTTCTAAGCAAAAAAGGTTCTGACCTTTGCCATCAGGAATGAGAATGCCTCCTTAAATCTACAGACAGACAATTTACTGCTGCGATAGCTTTTCACAAACAAAAACAGCTTCAAGTTTTTACATCTGTGGCTAGTTTCACTCACAGTACAATGAGTTCTGGCAACACTGCACTGACACAAATAACTTTTTGTCAGCTGAGGTAGGATTAAACTTGTTCTTTTCAAATATTTGTGGTGGCTTCTATTCCACTCTTCATCTTTTGCATTTACTTTAAACTGATGTTATAAGCCTCTGAAAGCATTTGCTAGCTGTCAGAGGTTTCCCAGTTGTAGCGAAGTGAAAAATTTCTACCCTATGGGCAGCAAAAGGAAATGACAAAATCACATCAACTTCACCCGTAACTTCCTCAAAGGATGAAACAGTAAGAAAGGAAAAGGTAACTATTCACTTAAAGGAAGGACAACACCAGCGATAGGCAGACAATTCTCCAGTGAGAGTCAGCAGCCCCAAAGAAATTTAGATATCGAAAAGGCAAAGAGAGTAAACACTGACAGACTGTTCTAGAAGATGAAGGAGAAGGAGGAGGACAGAAGGAGAAATGGTTGTCTCCAGCTGACTAGATCATGTAGAAGAGGTGTAACAACAGATTAAGGTACTAAACCCTTGGTGACAAGAGATAAGACCATGTTACACAGCAAACCACTGTTACATGTAGGACACAGACAGGAATTTCGGCTGCAAGACACTGACAATGGAATACAAAATACGTTCAGTAAATATTCTGCCTGTTCACTCAAGTATTTCAAACTGAAATTTAGCATTAAAAAAAAAAACCTGCACCCACGTACAAGCTTTCCTGTTCTATACTTTAGCTGTATTATACTCAACTGGTGGTTTAAAGACACATGAAGTGATTTCCACATATGAGATACTGACTGTATCACCAAAGCAGCACTTGTACTTCGCTGTTACAAGTGTCACACATGGCATTACTCTCCTGCTGGAACTATATATTGAGCAGACACAGCTGCTGTAACCAGACTTCTTTTGCTTTCTTCCCCTAAGCTTCTTCGCCATTCTCTTAGTTCCTGCAAAAATTAGTGGCTGACCTCTGAACTGTAACTTGAAGGAAAAAGGGCAGTACAGATCTGCACCTTTTCCTTACATTTAAGTCAAGGATTTTATCTTTACTGTTAAAAAAACTGTATCTATTACTTTTGCATTAACCGAAGAATTTGTGACTCTATCAGAGAGAACTGTTACTTTTTAAATAAGCCTTCTGAGTTCATCTATTCACTTGAAGCCTCACTGCTGTACTAAAAGAAAGACTTTCATTATTTCCCAAAAAAATAGTACGGTGCAACCATAAATAAGCTCTAACCCCGCTTTCTAAACTATTTTTTTTGTCTACTACTATAAGAAAACAGACCTATTTATACACAGTAGTATTCTGCCAGCATGCCATGTGCTCTCTGAAGTACTTCTGTCAGGGTTAAACATTCCTTATTAGAACACTACCACTTTGCACAGCTTTTAAAATTCTCGCCCGACAGACAAGAAGGGGAGGTGAGGAACTGAAGAACTGCTTCGTTTCACCACTCGGAGCACTCGGGCATCGGCCAACTACGGCTCCAAAGCAAG
>VXBO01002256.1:48877-75863 GCA_013400135.1 Rhinoptilus africanus
CCTCCGCCGTGCTTCCCGGCCCCGGGAGAGGAGGGGAGGTGGGGGGTGACCTCCGGCGCCGAAGGAGCCCCCGCGTGCCCGCGTGGTTTTGCGGAGACCCGTCCCACCTTTCCCTGCACCTCTTCCCGTCCCTCCGCTTGCAGCGTCAGGCGCCTTTGCGGGCCGCTGTCGAGCTCCAGCTTTTCCGTCTCGGAAGAAGCGGCCAGCTTCAAGGAGGAGCGCCGCATGCTCCCCGTAGGAGTGGGACACAGCGGTGGCAGAGGGCCAGCCGTTCCATTGCCCCCCTCCTCCGTCGCAGCGTTTAGCTCCTTCTCATTTCCACAGATGTCATCTGCTCAGAGCTGGAAGTCTTCATGGCTGATGTCTGCTCCTGACCCATACTTCGGGGCAGTACTTAAGATGCGTTGGCTGCCACCGAGAGCTAGACACGTGCTGGAAACGTCTTTCACTACTCTGTGCCTGTGCTTTTTTGGGTTTGGCCAACAAAGTTCAGTAGACTTTTGCAGGAGCCAAAAAGCTTAAGTCATTGCTAATTTTTTCTGTATTTGGAGCTTGTCCCATTATCTTACAAAATGTACTTGAGGGCTCGATTATTCATAACTTCTCCCTCCCTTTCTCTCACTGGACAAAAAGTTAAGGTGTTTGATGCTGGCTTTGAAAGGCGGCAGAGCAGAGAAACGGCCTCTCTCGAGCGTGGTGCGCTATTATGCGTACTGACTGCACTCAAGATTTCTCATGTGGGAGAAAGAGATAGGGAGGTTGAATAGAAAAGCAGCTGAACAGTGGGGTCAATACAGGGAATAACCAGGGGAAGGACAAAAAGATGGTAGCTAGTGCGGGAACAGAAAGGAACTGACCACCAGGGGAAGGTAGGAATAGGAGATGAAGCAGGTTAGGGGAAAGAATGACAGTGGAAAGGCACAACGCTCAGTGTCAGGCAAAATAGAAGAAAGCTGCAGATTAGTCTCCTACAGAATCTGGAACAAAACTCGGGAGTTCTGAAACATGACATTGCTGTGCTGTTCAGCAAAAAGCTGTAAACATAAGGCTCTTAACATCTCACATTTGCTCTATTCCCCCTCTAGTGGCAGATCCCCACAGAAAATATGATGCTTTTTTTTTTTTCCATCTGTAGTTGTTAGTGGAGTTCAGATGTCTTTGTGAATCTAAAAATATAACTTTGCCATAATCTACGTAAGATGTCATTTCTACATTTCTTTTTCTTAAGAGGGAAATTGTATTTAAATCTACAGTAAACTAACACTAAGATTTCAAAAAATGGCCCCAGGTTTTGGGATATCTCTTATTAAAGTTGAGTCTGAAGACTCTGTTCATTATGTGCATGATCAGATATTATTTTTCCTCTTTTTTTGGGGGGGGGTGTGGAATATTTTATTGATTCGTTGAACAGGGTAGCGGGATGCCTAGAGGGAAAAAACTGGGCTGTGAACAAACCAGTCCTCTGAAGACCTTCTGTTTCATCTGTTAAAAAGTCAGAAACAAGTGAATGAGACAAGAGTACAACAGAGAGACCGTAGTGATCAGGTAGTTAAGAGAACAAATGGTGCCACAGACAATCAGACCCTGTTCTCCTCTCTGCTGGAAGATTTCTGGATGACATTAAGTCACATGAGCAGAAATACTTGCAGAAATACTTACAGAAATGTTGTGAGGATTCTTTGCTTTCTGGGGTCCTTCTCAAGACATTTGTAATCTAAATTGCAGAAATATGCACATTTGCAGCTGAGGCCCATGAAAGCAATGAGCTTAGACTTTTCCTCACAAGGATCTTTTACACATAAAACTGTAAAGTTTGTAATAAACCATGATTTCTTAGAACATGATTAAACTATGAGGAAATCAACTGTTCTACTGTCAGTTCACTGTTTTGATGGTGTATATGGAGTAATGTGAGAGGCCACAACTTATCATTACAATGAAATCATATTTGAATCTTAAAAGTTTCAGTGAGAGCCATCTGAATAAACCAGGGGTCAAGTGGAAAGTACCATCTGCTCTGACACTTTGAAGCTGTGTCATAATGTATATGTGCACCAGCTCAGGTTTATCTAGGCAACATTGTGACATGTTTTTTTCTCTGTGTTTGATTTTGCGACTCTTGGTATTCTTGTGGTCTGAGATTTTGGTTAGGTGACACTTCTTAAGATTGGATATCATTACCTGTTTAGATACATGCTGTTCTCTGTTGTGTTCGATACACTGTAGTATTCTAATGTTTAATAGCTGATAAATAAGAATGTATCTTCTGTAGAATGAGGGACTCAGATAATGCAGTCTGAGACTAAACTTTTAGTCTAGTATCAATTTATCTGCTACGGCCGGTATCAAAGTCAAGAACGACAGTGTTCCTAGTTCTGGTTTGTTGGGGTTTTTTGTGTTGTGTTGGTTTTGTGTTGGTTTTTTGTTTCTTTTTCTTTCACACATAATGTGAAATACCAGCAGTAGGCAGTATAAAAACCTATGCAGAACCCTGATTCGTGTAATGCTAGGCCCAAAAAATTCTTCTAAGTTAGAACTCAGGTTCTTTTTTTAGATACCTAAATTATGATACAGAGGGGTTAAGGAGAAGTGCTAACCTCATAAATAAGGTTCAAAACCTCAAGCTGTTCAAAGAATTCTCCTGGGCAGTCACAGGGAAACACTAAAGACAGTCGTTTGGGTAAAACCCTGACCTTTCCCAAGATTTAGGCATATTAATAAGAGATGGGAAACATGNACAGAGGAAACTAGTTTTACAATGGTTATTTTCTTACTGACCAGGCTGATGGTATCTAAAATACATTTTCCACTACAGACTATGGAAACCTTATCTCTGGCTGTTAAGAAACTGTAGAAACAAGTAAACTCCATAAGTGAAGGGATCTACTATCCAAACAAGGATGAAAATATAAAAAATATTGTACAGGTATAACTTTTACAACTTTCTTAACTGCATGCTAACTCTTAAGAGACAATAAAGGTATCATTATTATTGTTAATAATATTGTAAAAAAAAAAAAAAAACCTATGAAAGTATTTACTGATAAAATTTGGTTTCCCCACCAAGTCAATGAATAATAAATTGTGAGATTGAGAGATTGTTTGCCTGTTTTAAAATACATATACCTTTAGTTCTCAGAGACAAATTATTTTGGGTAGAGTGTTGTAAGTGTATCATCATGAGGTAAAACTGTTATTGTTGGATTGGAGAACAAGTGACCTATAGTTGCTTATTTGAAAACTGTAACTAGCCTTAGAAATTTGGTAGGAATATAGAAATTTGGCAAACTTTGCCTTTCATCTTCAAGAAACAGATTTTTGTCATTTGCTTCTTAATTAAATGCTTATAGATTAACATCCATCCTTTGTAGGAACAGTTGCAATACAAAAAATGGAGACATTTTCTTAATTCGGTAACATACTACATTTGATGTGTAGTTATATTTCTGAGTATATAGAACATTTCTGAGGGCTAGAATATTTTTAGTTTGCCTAAGATATTCCATATTGGAAATGGAACTCAGTGTTGTTGTTACACATTAGAAAAGAGTTGTGTTTGTTCAGAATTTTTTATTTCTTCTGAGTTTCCCTTTTATACTAAGCTTTTTGGGAGTGTTTTTTTAATACCACAAAAAACAGATGAGGTAAGAGCAGCAGATGCATATAAGCATGATACTATAATGGGGAGAACCTGCAAGATGTAATAATTGTGGATAGTATATTTTGATGTACAGATAGATACAAGCATGTAAGTGAGAAGAATTCACCTTTATCACAATCTGTCCTCAAGACTTGAAATCCTTCCTGCCTTTCTTCATTTTTTTCCACTCATTTTAAACATATGTATTCCTAGGATACAGATTTGGTACACATGGACATAGGGAGGGACAATTCATAACTTGATTTTCTGAAGAAACCTTGCTTGTCTGAACATACATTTCTTTTTCCTTTCCTGCTTCAGTAACTTTTCAACCTGTGGATGCAGTAAACTGCATTTGACAAAGGTGGAATCTTGAAAACAATTTCCCAGACATGTATGAGAAGTGGTGGCTGGATACAATAGGGGACAAAGCTACACAGATACTGACTGTCCAAGAGGAAATGTTGCTCAGAACATGCACAGCTTTGCCTGTAAGGAAGGCATAGGGAAACAATGAAGGCACCATGGGAGGAAAAGGCAGCTAAAACATTGTGTGAAGGAAGAAAGGAAGAGTGAACTGGAAACACTCTAAGGAAACATGCAGGAAAAACAGAGGGAACAAGGAGGGGGAGAGGGACTATTGTAATTGGAGATGTTCTGTATTTTAAATGCGGCTATAGAAAACTATAATCCATTAGTTAATTGTTCATGGAGTAACTTGAGTGAGTTAGAATTTGTGCAAGCTTCCTTCTCCCTTTTCTATTACTTTCCCTCTTCCTATTCACTGTCCTTCCTCTTCCCCCTCCCCTTTTTAAACGAGCAAGGCCTTACATTCCTGCCAGACTATTTTTATTTGATGTTTCCTCAATGTCAGATCAATCACTTTTGTTTAAATACAAATGAAAAATCAACTAGGAAATGGTTTAGCAGTGCCTCATTGCCTATTATTAGTATCACGTAGCAGTACTTGCCAGTCTTTGCATTTATCGAAGGTGTAAGGCTACAGACTGCAAAAATCAATCAAATTTCCAAGCAGTCAGGTCATTCTTCTCTAAAATATTAGTAACTAGTGAAGGAAAATAAGGCACTGCTCTCACCTCTATTGAATTTATTTGCTTGGCTTTTTGTATATAACTTTTAAATATTGTGTTTGGCCACTTGATTGACTGGAGGACCACAATAATGTAAATTTTAAATAAATCATTAATGTGTGTATATATAGAGAGAGGTATTTAAACACTGATGACTTTAGAACTAGACTGCATTGGCCTAGTATAGATCTTGAAACACTATGTAATAGAGTGGAGCACCAGGCAATTAACAAAGCCTCTTGTATTTTCTGAAGTGAATTGCTGCAGAAATTTTATTTTTGGAAGGTACTTGTATGTCTCTGTTTTCTTTATTCCCTTATGTACAGAACTTGCCTCCATCTGCTTTTAGAGTGCATGTTTTAAAATATATGTTTACAGTTTCTGTCTTTATTTAGCAATATATATTATGTAGAAAGGAAAAAATGGTGTGGTACTTCTTTGTTAAAATCAGTATGTTGAAACTGTATCTATGCAGAAAGTTAATGTAGAGGCTGACAATCGGTTACTTCTGATCTGTTACCCTGATAGGCTAAGTAATTCAATCATTATATTAATGTATTATAGATTGCACCAAACTGCAAAAGCACAGAGTAGAACAATGCTAACTAAATGCATGTCCATTAAGATTCACAACTCTCTTTCAAACCCATAGAAGACTTTTTGTTTGTCTGTAGACAGCAATGCTGACCATTGTTGCAGGTTAAATTAGAACCCCCTCACCAAGTGCTGTCTGACGCCCTTTTCCAAGCTTTTCAATGAACCATATCATATGTTTTAGTCAGTATAAAAGATGTTTGCCTTGAGCACTGAATTCCTTTTTCCTAATGGATGGCCAGTTTGCGCACTAACTGTAACAAAGCCCTCTTCTACTGGAGAACGTTGAACTGAACAGTCCTGTCTTAATCCTAGATGGAATGAGTCAAAACAGCTGGATTCAAGGGGGCAGATAGCTTCACAACAGATGTTGATTTAATGAGCATGGCACAATGTAAAAATCAAAAAGTTACTTTCACAGATCTGAAAGTAAGCCACATGTTAAGTCTGGCTGAATGAGTGTAAACCCACATGAAAGCTTACTGAAGTTCTTGCAGAAAAATAATAAATCATTCTGTAACAAGGAGCACTCAAATCAAAATTTTGAATTAAAAAAAAAAAAAAATTATTGTTGGACCAGGCTATTCCTTCATGATGAATCAAGTCATTACACAATGTGTCAATGTATTTTTACAAAGTGAAAGAATGCCGTCTTTCTTTGCTGAATGCTGTTGGATAGCTGTGTTTTATTTGTGTGCTCAGTCATGTCTTTGATTATATGGACATTCTCTAAAAAACAGAATAAAAACATGAGAAAAAATCAACAATGTATCTGCTATCCATATATTTTATTCTCAAAATAAAAGCTGATTCTTTCAGTATTCGGCACAAAGCGCAAAGGGAGCAGAGAGAGAAACCTTCATTACAAACAACACAGCACTGGCTTTAAGAGTAAAGCATAGGCAGAGCTAAGGAAAGAAAATATGAACATTGTAGAACAGAACTTTAGGGGGCCTCTTCCAGTGTCATTCAGATCTCAAGAAAAAATAGTGACTGTAGAGATTATGTAATACTAGGGTTAGATCTCCAAAACTAGTCAGTTTTCTGCATCTCCAATTAGCCTAAATGTACTAAATACCACGTCTAGAAAGCATAACAGGAAGGCAGTATTTAATAAAATGTTAAGTATTTAGTAGTGTCCTGATTATTCCCAGAATTACCCATAACTGGGAAACCATTCTGGGAACTGCAAATCTTTAAGTGCAAACATAGTTTAAAGGGAATAAATCAACAGCTAATGTGTGGAGATAAAGTTCTGCATTAGCAACATCAAGGTAAAGAGCAATGTCTCAGATATGTTGTAAGAAGTCACATAAAAATACCAGTTTAGATGTTAAATTAGCTAATATTTTATAAATATTAAAAAGTAAACAGTAACAAAAATGTTCATCAGAGCAGCAAATGTTATAATTGTTAAAAAGGCCAGTTACAAGTGTAAAATTAGAGTAAAACTAAATTTTTCGTTAAAAAAAAGTGTAACACTATCTACTTCAGAAAGTCTGTTTTATCATTGTAAGTCTAGTAACAGAAATAAACATAAACCAATCTTATCCTATGTTTTGCTGTGATATATTTGTTTAAATTGTAATCCTGACCATCTGACAGCCTCTAAAGTACAAAAACTGTGTCAAATACCACAGTCATTTGTATTTATGTATATATTAAATGTATTAGAGACACATTTAATTCTTTTTGAACTTTTACCTGGGGCAAAAAAAAGCTAATTGTTATGGAACCTCACTAATGCTCTCATGCATGTTTTGAATTCTCAAGTTTTAAACCATGTGCTCTAAGAGAGAAGCTGAGTACATCCACAGCTCTCACATTATTCAGTAATGGCATAAATAGCCAAGGTGTTCTAGAAGTACGTTTGGTAGTGAATATTTTGCTATGCCTTGGATCATAACTTGGAGTATATGCAAGTATATGAGAAAGTGTTATTTCATGGCCCACCATTTCTACAGAAGTTCTAGATCTTCATTTGAAGAGATAATTCGCTGTAACTTCAAATGCAAACATCCCTAGGAATATGTCAGATGTTTCTAATGTTTGATATACAAACTAATTAAATCACAGCATATATTTTCAAATTTACTTTTCTTGGAATAATGTTGAGAATATGGAACAAAATTTGCATATGTCTATTGTTGCTTACTGCGTATTGAAAATAAGGCTTCAAAATTGCAGGAACAAAGTATGGTATATTTTCAGATGATATTTTGGTTCTTATTTTTTCCTTTGATCTCTTTTCAATTCAACTGAAAACTACATCCTGAAAAGAATATTACAAATCATCTTCACCTTTTGAGAAATACCTTTTTCTCTTGCTTGATGCAGTTGACTATAGCCAAGAAGGTGGTGAAAAATTGTCCTTAATGTGTGAAGCTCTGTACAAAGTAATAAAAATAATTGTGTGGGCAGCCCAATTCTAAAAAGCCTATACAATAAATGTATTATTAATTTAATAATACACTATTAAAAGGAGAAGACAAACAAAACTGGAGAAAAAGTGACAAACAAAAATGGACAAAAATTAACAAACACCACAGGAGTACAGATTTCACTAGTTACATTTCTTCAGACCAAACTAATCCTTTTTGCCTTCCTAAATTTCCCTAAAAAACCCTAAAATATCTACCTTTCATGCTGCCCACACATGTATCTCACAAACGTGCTGAAGATTTGTGAACAAAGCTAACAGTATGGCCCTAACCAGAGGGATGGACAGCATGTGTCCTGCCCCATCACCCCCTACAGAAGGGGGGTGCTTTCCATGGTCCCTGGCTGCTGCTCTGGGCTGTTTGGGATTGAAGGAGGTAGTGGCCATAACCATAACATTGCTTAGCTGGTTGAGATTTCAACAGAAACTTTTGCAGTAAATTTGTGTCTGCATTTGTGTGCACAGTATAAAGCACTGGACTCTTGAAGGGCAATAACATAGAAAAAAATGATCACTAACAAGGCAATAATATTGTTATATATAGGAAAGCAGGAAGAATGCCCATTACGTTGTCAAGCACGTTGCCAATTCCTCCCATTAGCCCATTTCTCTGTTCAGACTGATTTGCCACATATCCAATTCTGTCTGCAAGGAGATAGACAGCCTACTTAGGGCTTCCAGGCAGCAATACTCCTGTGGAAGAACTGTGTAGGATGTTGAAGTGTTAAAATAAACAAGCAAACAAATAAATAAATAAAAGGGAGGGGAAAGGGGGGTTTTTTTGCATGTTGTTGTAACAAGCTTATATGACCATTGCAATACATGACCTACATCATAGGAAGGCACAATACTTGGTTGCATTATTCCACTACTTCATGTCACAATTTAGAAAGAAAAACAAACAAGGATTTTAGCACTAGTTATACAGTTTTGGTGAGGATGGCCCCACAATTCCTGTGGGCGATGCACAAAGGAAATGTAACGTGGTGTCCTACAGTTATAGCATTTTAGAGTTTTAGTTTAAAAGTAAAAAGGGAAAGGTAGGAGGAAAAAGGGAGGCTATTCTCTTGGCAGCAGAACACATAAGATGTAGTTTCCTATCATTTTGCTCCTTCTTCTTTGATTTGCTGTAATTTAACAAAGGACAAGCACAATTTTCCACAGTGGTGGCATTTATTAGCCTCTTTCCCTATGAAACCTTATGTGTTTAAATAGGAGTTAAGCTAACTGTAAAACTTCTCCATCAGAAGGGCATTAATCAGATGGCTATCTTCTACCTGACTGCCTATTTTTATTAATTCTGAAAAAGCATAATATCTTTTTTATCATTGTTTTTCTCTAATATTTTATTGATGTTTGCTAGTGCTTTTAAAAGTTGTAGAAGAGAAAGGACGTATGAGCTTTCTTATTACAGATTTTTAAAATTCTCCTCGTTAAATAAGGAACAGTGCTGAGATTTTTGAGAACATACTGTTCTCTGTCATGTAAAGATTTCATAGAAGTATAGTGCCCTCCACCACCACAGCATGGAAGACTGGAAACAAGTCCTAACAGAAATATATGCTATCAAGTACTGCAAGTATCCTCAACTCCAGTAATCCTCAGACAGTTCATTATTAAATGTCATTAAACAGGAACTGCTAAGTAGTTATGATAACTTCCTGACATTGTATCTTGGCTTTTCTGTTGGCGATGTTGCATTTCTTCCATCAATGTTTAATTAGCTCCTTAGGTCTTTCATCTCTTTGTTTCTGCTGTGAGGAAAAATGTGTGAATGATGTGGAAGAAATTATCTCCCAATCTCCTCTCTGCTGGAGGCAACAGGGAGAGGATTGACTTCTATAGCTTTTTCTTCGTGGCATGCTAACTGAATCACAAGCAATCACATGCTTGTCAACATGACCATGTCTGCTCCATGACCACATTGCCAGTGTCAGCAAGACAATTGGCACTCTCTCGAGTGATGGCAAGTAACACAGGTGTCTGATCTGCATGCAAAAATTTGCATTGCATCACTTTATCCTTGCATTTTTAAGAGCTGTATTTAATTTGCCTGCTAATACTTATCATCATAGAAGGAAACTGTTCAAGTCAACAAATGTCACTTCATTGAAGTCACATGCTGCAAGCATGAATCTTTGCCGTTGTAATTACTAAGACCAAGATCTGCTTTTCAGAAGGGAAATGTGTTTTGAGGAATTTGTGTTGAATTTGTGTTTCATAACTGTTCATCTTACTGCTGTAAGAAAATAGCAGATATTGAGAAGCTTGCTTAAGGGACAGAGAAAATGCAGAAGAAAAAGATGTCCCTTAGAGTACTGTAACAACTAAAGAGGAGCAAATAAGCGCGCATATATATAGATCAAGTACAAGATCTCTGCAAAAACTGGGACCTCAACAATAGGTGGGACCACTTAATGACAGAAACTTAAGGTGATCAAGCATGGGCTCAGAACCTTTCCCAGAAGAAAAATAAAGTAAGACATTTTTATAACAAGCTTACTCAGTGCTTTGATGACAGTATGCTCCTACAAGAGTATGTCTTGAACGGTAATGGTCTTGAAGACACTACTCAGTGTATACTGGCAAAGGAGACTTCAGATCAGACAGGTGCTAGCAAATTCTGTGTGGTGCAGTGGTTCTAGTGGTTCATGCCTGCTGTGCTTTCAGGAAACCTAAAAAACCATAGCTGCCCTTTGGATGAACCTTTATTTTGATGTGTATCAACTGGATAAGAAAAAATATAACTATATGCCAATAGTGAGAGAATGTACCTTCAACAAGGTTTAAAATACTTACAAGCTTGAAAGAGAATACTTTGGAAGGGATTGATGGTTCATGATTGAATTGCAGATAACCATTAAGAGAATTTTCACATTTATGCATTTAGACTGTACAGCAAAACCACTGACGGAGTTCCGTGAAGTACTTTTGTGCTTTCAGTTACACCAAAATTGTGTGTATTACAAACTGTGGCTATTGCTTTGTATTTGATGTGCAACTTGTAGATGCCTCACAAACTAAGAACTACCACCGCTCTGCCACTGATGAAATTCTATGACGCCAAGAAAATGAACACATAACTTGATGAAAGTATATGATAATGTAATTTTCGAAATCGTAACGACGATAAATCATTAACATGTTTTTTCTCTTCTTAGCATACTTTATTAGATATAAATTACCCAGCAGACTACTGACTTATTAATGTGAGTATTTTGTAGTACATAGAATTAGAGGTAATCTTGGAATTTAACTTTGGTTTTAAATCAAGATCTTTATTAGGATTGAAAGTAGGTTTAAACTTTTACTTCAGTTACATAAACAGTAAACTAGAAGGTAAACTTTTGAAAACTGCTCTGTAGTTAGAAAATCAAGTGACATTAGTTTCTATTTTTAGAAACCATGAACTATCTGCAGCTATCATTTGCTTAATAATACAGCAGTAGTATTCAAGGCTGGAAAATGTGGCTTTTGCCGAATCTTTGTAATATTTAGGACGAAGGAGAGTGGTGAATCTGGAATGATAATGAATTAGTGGTTTTGAAGTTCTTATCACATAGCAGGAAGAACCTCTCTTTTTATTGTCATCATGAAAGAGTTGTTAGGGATACTGCCTCAAAAATGTTTCTTAGATGAGAAAGCATAACTTCATTCCAGGTTTACTTTCACAGTTAAGCTGAGGCAGCAAATCTTTGACTAGATAATATGTTTCTTGACAGAACAATTCTCTTTCTCCATTTTTTAAAGATGTCTTGCTTTTTTTTTTTTGTATATTTTATCTCTACCAGTGCTAATTCTAACCGGTATGCTAACTAATATTTAAGGGATAACCTTTCCACCTTTACATGATTTCAAAAGAGCAATGATTAAAGTTTACTGAATCACAGCTCACACAGGGAGGGAAGTCAGGCCTTTAATGGTACAGTTTAAGTTTACCTGAGTTGTCACTAGTGCTAACAGAGTCAGTCTTAATCTTTTCTCCATTCCTGAATTCACATCACCTGTCTTGTGCTGCAGTGTTAGAGATTGTGATGGTGCATGGTCAGTGCAATTGGGCAACCAATTAAGCTGATACTTAAGGAAACAAAAAATAATTTCTTTTGAGCCAGCTGGGTTCCTGGATCTACCTGTCCCTTTGATTCCAAAATACTTGTGCTGGTATAGGCAAGAGAACATAGGTTTATATTGGTTTAAACTGCATGTTAAACAACACTGTTAATTGTAAAACAGTTTAACTGTCAAACAAAGATAAATTTACTTATGGTTTTAAGTCAGGGATGCAGTGATTTTGTGTGTCTGGATTGTATGTAAGAGTCAAACATGCAAGACTGAAATTCGTTACTGAGTCCTGGATTTGTTTGGTTACTAGTGACTAATGGAAAGCTATCAATAATTCTGTTCCACTGAAGTATCCTGCCTCTGCAGCGCTAAAATACTCTCTAGGCAGTTTAGAACTTTTGGGTCAACTTTTCCAGGGCCAAAGAAGAAAACAATGTAAATTTTGAATTCAAACTGTCATAATGGATGAACATAGAATTATATTTCCGGAGTTGTATTAGTTCTTTGAAAGAAACACAATATATGCAAAATAAGTTGAATGAAGCTGAGTATCATATTGGACAACAGAATTGTTCTGATCACACAGGATTTTTGCATTTATGCAGTTTATAAATCATCTGCCTAACTATCCAAAAAGTATAGAACTTAGAGAAACTGAGTAAAGCTAGAAAATCTGTTTTAAAACAGCTCGAGTTATGGAATGGAATTAATTAATCAAAACACAAATTGAAAAACCCAGATTTCTGGTAGAAAAAGATAGAAACAGATTATGACCTTTTCACTTAACAGTTCAAAGGGCAGTTCCTAACCTTGACCCTAGGCCAGGAATCTGAAAGGTATTTACAGTATTTGTTCTGAAACTATCCAACTTGCAATAAAAAGAGACAAATCTGACAAATCTTAGGAAAACTTTTCTTTTGTCTCACTTCTCAGAGTGATCTATCAATTAAAAAGTAAAGCTCTGAAGTCATATTACTGCTACGTGTTATCAGGGACTAGATAAAACCTTAACCATTTTTATGAACCTTAACAGGGTGGACAGAGCAGTCACTTTTAATTTGTTGAAAGTAATAAATTATTAAAATCTTTTCATTAAAAAAAAATAGCTGAACAATAATAAGGTCAAAACACAGCCTTAAGTAGCATCTACAAGTCTATGTGGAGCCTCATGCTGCCTTACTTAGGCTTCTGTCAGTACCCAGATGAATAAACAGTGGCCAATACATTAGTCTTTTTTGAAAGGAAAAAAAATAAAAAGAGAGAACCTATGAGCTACATTTGACTACAGATAGAATAGAGCTGTGACCAAAGCAATTTTCAGTTGTTAGAGTACTCTCGAGTCCTGAAAAATGGCTGTGCTTGCCATTTACAACTTGTAAATAAATAGAAGTTAGTAGATTCCATCATCTTCTCTTCTTAATTTCTTTTTTATAGTGGAAAGTTTTGATTTTATTCAAAATCTAGACAAATAAAGCAGAGGCCATGTTACTCTTGTACTGTTTTCTAACTGAAATATTTTTCATTTAGCAACAGTTCAGGAATAGATGCATTTTTAGTCTTGTAAAATAAAATCACTGTCCACTTACAGAAAGAATCTCACATGCATCTAGAAATACTTAAATATGTATTTGTAAGTTTTAGCAAAGATAAGATACAGTCAGCAAAAGAATGTATACTGCAATAACTATGTGTCAATGAGAAAGCTATGCACCCAAATATAGTTTAGAATAGCTTTACAATTACCTTTTTTTGAATGTTGATAATGGCAAGTGTAGCGAAAGGGAGATATTTTAGGAAATATCAACAAGTTGAAAACAAAAATCTGAATAGATAAGAAGATTACCAGTAGTTCTTAAAAATCATTATTTTATTATTACTGTGTCGGGTTTTTCTGCATCACAGTTAGTCTGGACTCATCTTTGCTCAGTAAGACTTAATGTCACAATTATGTTATATTTCTGTAGTGAATTATTTTAAATGTGTAACTTTACAGATTGTCTATGATTAAAAAAAAACCAAACCAAACCAAACCAAAACAAAGCAAAACAAACTACCTATCACAGTTGCCACACTTGCTCAAAGTCTCATTAGAATTAAAGATTATGGAATCCAAATGGTGCTTTGTAATGTTACTGTCAGTCTGGTCATCACTACAAAGACTTATCAATGACATTTGGCTTCTTTTAGCACAATCTGTCTGTATTCATACCCTTCTCTAAATAATTCTCATGAATTTACCAGTGAATACAAACCTGTTCCTCAAACAAAGTAAGAGCTCTGTTCGCATATTTGCATTTATGCAGTGCCTAAGCAGAAAAAGAATGACATCACAGTTTAAAGAGTTCTTCCCCAGCAAGCTGACAATACGTCTGTTCCTGCAGCAGAAACTGCACTGGCACAATGTTTTAATTCTGCTTCATGGAGCAAAGCGTGGTTGAAAGCCTAGCTGTCAAATCCCAACATAGCTTTCTGGGAATGACGCATGCTCCACCTCACTTTCGTATCGTTCTGTGCTTTAGGAAAAATCTTCTATTTCCTTAAAATATTGATATACACATATTGCATCAGCAGTAGTGTAGATTTTTTGTTGGAATGGGAGGCAGGGAAGCCCAGAGGTACAGCAGGACAGGGTTTATGCCAGCTAGAGAGAAAAGAAATACACCGCATTTACCAAGATTAAGGAGTAAAAATATCCTGAATATTCCAATTGAGATATGATTTTTTAGGTATTCATCACTGACATGTTAAATTGGAACCCTGATACCTTCCTATTAGTAATAATGGACAGTGATCTAATCTGAACAGAAACATGTCCTTAAAATGGTGCTTGTGGGAGAGAATGTTAAAGCTGTAAATGCAGACGATGTTGAGAGCAAGAGTTAAATGCTTGGAAACGTCTCTGGGTACAGTAAAAAAGGAATTTGAGTAGATGTGATGCAGAAGTGGCTGCTTTATGAATATAGACAGCTTATTTTCTCCGAAATCCTTTCTCCACCTTCTTTTCAGAATGATAGCTGTATGCACTTTCTTGTTTGAACTTGGACATTTATTTTTGTTATAACATGGTGCTTGATAACAGTCAAAAATGAGATATTTTGCTGAGATGTTTGCTAAGTAGTTATGTTATGTTACATTATAAAACTGAGTAGGAAAGACTGATCTTTAGTACTCAAAGAGATCTTGCATCTTTCAGCACAAAAGACTTAAGTGTCAAGAGTGCACTATTGATCAAAATATCATCAGGCTTACAGCACAGCAGCCACTCGACAATACAGAAAAAAATTACTTCTGCCCAGGTAATGTAAAACCCTTCATCGGGTTTTCAGTCTTCCTAGAAGTATACCTATAATCTCACTCTGGCGGGAAATAATAAGAACTGCTATGAATAAACTTACTGTCAGTCACAATTATGCTCTGTGTGGACTATCAAATGGCAGACAGCGTTCTGGCAGAAGCCAGTCTCCTACATCGTGATAACCTGACCGAACCATGTAAGAAATAAAGGCCGGCCATTAAGCCTAAATGACTGATAGATGTCCATGCTGGTCCCACTGCTGCTGTATTAGTGGGTGGGCTACTTTGCACCAGGACCTTAAGTGCAGCATCCCCTTTGCTGGGGCCCTGCTTGGCGTCCCATCTGGCCAGATGTGAGCGCTGCGCCTGTCTGCCTTCAGCTTTCCTCATGTCTGTGACACAAGCTGTGTCAGGACCTGCCTTGCAGTGTTAAACTTGGTAGGATTACTGACAGCTGAGCTGGGTGCTGGGCATGCTCCTGCCTTGCCTTTGGTTTGGCTTTTACTTCTTGACGTTGATCCTTTATGATTACAGTCCTTACTTCCATCCCTTGTATTAGCCTGCACAGAGCAATTGCTGTGGCAGCCCATGCCTTGGTTATGATCTTTTAACATCTACTGTATACACTGAGAATCTTGCCTTTCCACACTTTAAGTAATATTTTCTAGACAAGTCCAGTTGAAAAAAAAAAGCATGTATTTTCTTTGTCCTGAGACACACACAAATGTCAATATTTTCCAAAGAAATTATTCCTTTTCACATTGTACAATTTCATATTCTGTCAATCCATTATTTGAAATCTTACCTTGGCCACATAGCAAAATATCGGCATATCTCAGATTACGTGAAGTCAGCAGGCAAATTGAACTTCTTGCCATCAGCCTTGAAGCTAGAATGTCCTCTGGGTGCCACAAATGATATGAAGTGCAATCATGCCACAATAGCATGAGAGATGTTCTCTCTGTCTAGACTGTCCTAGGTATAAGGCATTTTTAACCTTCCTTCTATCTTCCAAAGATACAAGCGCTCAGTCAGGAGACAGTGAAATCTTACTCTGGAAATACTGATTGTCTTTCCTGATGCTGTCATTCTGCAAATAGAAAAGTACCGCTCACCCTCTCAATATATATGAGATAGTTCCACTGATCGATACAGCATTCATGTTACTAGCAGCAAGACATGTTAAGAAAGATAAATGGTACTAAAAGGAATGGAAACAGAGGGTTTTCTTGGAATTTTGCCCAAGTACTCTGGCAGATTTTGTGGAGCTGTGCTATACATTACACTGAGTCTAAAATACAGAGAAAAGAGAACCCACAGGATACTGCATCACATGCTCTCCTGTGAGATACAAGGAGGCCCTTGCCCAAAGCCATATATATTTTGCTATAGTCTTTTTCTGACAGGACTTGATGAATCTGGGAGAGGCAGACAGCTCTGATAATGCCTTATCGGAAGAACATTACTGGCTTCACTGTGTCTGCTGGTAAAACCTCCTAGACAGTGGACAGGCATGTCTTAGAGTGAAGTGCATAATCCAAGCATCACTGGAAAATGAACCTCTCTGAGGAAAAGTATATGATTTCTCACTTTTCACCAGCATTAAAAGTCAACTGACAGAAAGGAAAAGGTGGCACTATTGAGATATTTATAAATTTCCTTAATTTTTTCATTTGTTTTGCAAAATTCATTCTGTGAGCACGATAGTTAAATCATACTATCTCATGAACCTAAACAGGTAGTGAGTTTACTTTGATAAAAATCCTTCTGCTAAAAACAAACTTATTTATCTATTTACTCAATGTCTAAGGAAGTTTCTAAGCAGGCATGCATTAGCATAACTATCTTTCTAAAAGCCTGGTGTTTTGAATCAGCAAGAGTGTCATTTGAGGAAACTGATAGAATAAGAAAGAATGTACTAGTATTTAAGGTTTGGAGAGGTTGTAGAAACAGAGGACTATATCATATTTGCACTCAGAGACTAACCACAATCCAGTATAACTGTACTTCCACTGCAGCAGAATAATTCACTATTGATATTGAACTTTTGTACCTCTGAATTCTAAAAACTAATGTGTGCTTCAAAAGATTTTGGCAGAAATGGCACTCTCTTGCAATTCATACTTTTGGATGTTATCCAGATACGCTAACTTTATAAAGTGATAAATAATATCTTAGCATACTGGATTGACCTGTGTTACTTTTGTGTGTTTTCTGGCTCGTGCTTAATGAATTGCCTTTATCTTGCCACTCTGATTTCCTTTTTGTTCTCTTACCAAGTACCATTTACTAAGAGAGTAGGTAATAAAGAAAGGCTCATTCAGTACTTTCTAAATAAGCCAGACTTTCACAGAGATGTGAAAGAGAGGTGTAAACTTCCAGCAGATTTCATAGGTCTGAATTAAATAGTACAGGTCTTTGAGTAACTGATCCACTAAACATAGAGAACTGCTACTTGCTTCCTGTCCACTGAATGATGAAATGAAAACAAGAAAGGATTTAGCTATGGTTTTGTTTAAAATACATTCTTGCTAACAATACTTGCAGTATTTCTTATGCTGAATATATTTTCTTGGCACTGAATTTATTATGGATAACATAAAAAATGAATACATATTATATGAATTTAAATGGAGGAATACCATTTTTTTCTTGTTTTTATGAAAGGTATTATCATCAGTTTGTCTAATACCTCCTGCATTTATATAGGAAATTATTTCACTTTTTAAAATGTGTGACATGACATATTAAACCTAAACATTTATGATTTAGAAATAATCAAAAGACATCAAACAGGATACTAAAGGTATGAATTTCTTTAATTTTACCACAGTAAGCATCTTATATGTATCATTACAGACAGTGCTGGCTGTAGTAATTTGTCCAGTTTGAGTCACTCAGACCATTCCTAGGGTCCTTTTTGCACAACAGTCCTAGGAGGATGTGATCAGCAATTTGCTCATGCAGATCTCCTACAGAAATTAGCCCAAAAAAGGACAAAATAAAATGTTTTTCCCTTCTTAGAAGTCAGTTCTGTCAAACATATCTTTATCACCGTGTGTTTTTTCCAGGGTCTGATTCAAAATCCAAACAAGACCATGGGAATTTTTCAGACGAATTTTTTTGAGACTTTTATTCCATTTGTTGCCTACTTCTCTTCTCTTTATCTGTACCTTACTTTAGCACTAAACAAGCTATGAGTTACACAGGCCAAGTCAGACATCTATCATGCATATAATAAGAGTTTCAGTTGTGATTAGGCATGTTCTTTCCTAATAGAAAAGAGAAGTACTGTTTAAGGCTAGTGGAAGAATGATGAAACAGCTTTTATTGAACAATAAGACATACATACAATTAGGATAGATCCAAATAGGATTGCATGAATAATAATGTTTAAAACTTTCTTTTCCCTATCAGTGTCTTAATTTAGTTTCTGTATGGCATAGCAAAAGCAATAGCTGTTACACCTATAGTTGTCATAAATGTTACAATACTATGAAATATGGAGAACATGACAAAAGACACTTAAAACTTTCTTAAATCCTTACCAAACCATCAGTATATCCTAGAAGTTATTAAAAATGTATTAGGCTTATGATTCAACTCTCTCAAGTATGAGGCTTCCTATTCAGCTGAGGGAAAAGGGTCTGCAGGAGGGAAGGTTCCTCGGAGAGGCAGATTGCCTATTTCTTCCTCTTCACTGGAAGCTGTGTGCCTCTCTATCTGGAACCCTGTGCTCAGATTTATCATTTGTTTTATTCATGCTTTGTCCTTTTTCCCATTTATGTTCAGGTTTCATTCTAGAACTGTGAATGTCAGATTATTTTAAAATAGCTTTAGTTAATCCACTCTATATTTTCATAAATCTAAGGTATGCTAAAATAATGTGTTGGTTTGAGGTATTACTAGCCTTCAGTTCATTCACTGAGCTGTTCACATCCCTTGATACCATCCAGTATGAAATTGGGTTTATCTTGCCTTTTCCCCTGGACATGTCCAGTATTTTTAAGAACATTTCCCAGAAGCTGGATGCTGTAGTCTATGGTAATAAACTTTTATTACTTTTTCCTGTCACAGATTTGGCATATTTCTAGTAACACACTTTCTACATAATTCAGTGGCATAATTCGGCAACTTCCAGGGAAGGTTTCCTTTCAGTATTACAGATGAGACTGTACCTCTTCTGCTCATTGCCTCCCACAGCAACTGCAGCGGACAGAAGCTGAGAAATACCTCCTTAGCTGCCAGCTAGACCACACTGTAGGGTCCTGCCACCACATCTCACCTGGTGCAGTTAAAGCAAACGCCACCAGGCATACCTGTCTTCCAAATAAGAATGACCCTGGCAAGCATTTTATATGGCTGTGTGTGTGCACACATACTCAAGTCCTCCTCTGCTCTGCCCCCTCCCAACAGAGGACATGGTAACACACACATGGAAACTGATACTGGATACTACATCCATAGCTATTTTCACTATTCAAGACGTTTTTCTTAGCCCAGGCTCAAGGCTACTATAAACAAAACCAGCAGCTTTCTCAGCCTCCCTCTCCTCACCCCAGAACTCCTTCCAACATCCCTATCATCTGACCCATCTTCCAGACAGCTCTGTCCATGTCTGGTGAGGCTTGTGACTGCTCAGCATGCCAGCAAGGGAGGGTTCATGCCTGATCCAGTATTGCAGAGCAACGTGGTCACCATGTAGGTCCTCACCTAGGGCAAGGTCTGGATGCAGGAGAAGCAGACCACACACACACCAGGAAGGGCTTCTTCAAGTAGTTGCAATTAAGGCTTTCCTTGGATCTTCTAGTAGAACATTTTCATGGTAGCCACCCTGGCACTACACAAGTTGGGTGAGGTGTATTGGCATATTTTTGCAGTCTCATGTGAAAGGCAGCAACAGGAGCAGCCTCCAGAGATGGGAGCAACCCAGCCACAGCTGCCTTTGTGCGCCCCACCACATCACTTGCTCCTGCATCCAGGTTGGCAGCAGTTTGGCAGGTGCTGCCCAGCCTCTGCAGATCTGCATGATGCTGAGCAGCAGCTGTGTGCTCTGCAACAGCTTCAGGCAGGCTGAGTGGTGTAAAATGCAGATAACAAGCTAGCGTATCTAGGTTTTTCTGAAAACCGTGTTCTGCTTTGCAACCATCCTCTAGCGGCACCAATTAGATGCTTGATTCACTGATGGTGCAAAACAGGCTCAGCAAATGAGCACAGGGAGCCTCTCATGGCTCCAGCCATCCTTTCTCTACCCCCTTTGCCCACGCCTCTCTGCAGCTCTTCCTACAGTCTTGGCAGCAGCCTACACACAAGAGGCACATGTCAATCAAAAAACATTGCCCAGAATAGTTCCTGTGCTGGGGAATACTCATATCTTCTTGGACCATCCCATCCTCACACTGACCTTATTAGGGTCAGTGCTGCTGCATCTTTCTGAGGCAAGTGATACAACTGAGCCTTTGCCATCCAGTGGCTTAGTGTGCAGCCGCTGATGGGTCTAATCATACTACAAGCATTCCATCCTACATTGCTCATTCTTCAGTATTGAAGTTTTATCACTTGTCATTCGACTTTTGTATTATTTTTACACCATTTTCCTTTATTTTCTGGTTGAAAATAGCATGTATTTTGCTTCAGCATATGATTATGAAATAAAATTAAAAAGTCAAAGAGTTAAATAAATTTGATGGTAAAATAATTTTTAAGAAGGTCTAAAAGTGAAAATTAATAAAATGAATCACCTGAAAATGACCATCCAATGGAATGAAATTTTCTATTTCACCAGCCAAATAAGTCACTGTTTTTCAGATTCAAGAAGGGTACCTTCTACTTGTTTAACTGTTAAACTGTTTAACTGTTTATTGTTTAACTGCTCTCTTATTGTTATTTCGTGGGAAAGTGGCACCAAACATGCCACTTGAATTCTTCCAATTTTATACTAAACTTTAGACTATCTCTTGGAAAAGTATGTCATTTTATCATTGTAAAAGGTCTTTGATCTGCCTCCTTCTTTTAATGTTTCTAATGAATCTGTAAAGGTATTTCCTCAACATTATTTTCCCCATTTCCTTGAAAATATGAAGCTGCCAATGCATTACGGTACAATAGTTACACCTCGATGCATTCCGCACTTGCAGATCCTTTCTGTACACATTTGCCTTATTGTCGTATTATTCATAGAAAATTCATCTGTCCCACTCCGAGATATTCAAAACTTGCGACAGCTCACCATGTAAGAATTCTGGATGGTCTAAGTTGTACATTCAGGAAAAATCTTAAGTTATAAAAGAAGACTTTACCTGTATTTACATGACCCTAAACAACTGCCACAATAAATCTGTGTTCTGGTCATCTATGTTCATCTAACGAGTATCAGTGTGTGTGGTAAAGCTAACCAAACTGAAATGTATCCTGAACACGGCAGGTGAAAAACCCTACGAAAATTCACCCTTTTCCCTCTGCCATATTGCTTCTTTCTTTTTACGTCTGTCACTGCTGCGAGTTATTCCATCTCCACCAGCCGCATGGATAGTGCCAGACTGGGGGTTGCTCCCCTGGGGCAGGCAGGGAGCCAGGCAGGCCATGGGGGCTGGTGAGGGCAGCCCCAGCCCAGGGCATCCGGTGCCTCCATGGATGCGGAAACTGTCGCCATTCCAGGCAGACCGGTTGGGATACAAATGTTACTCTCCACGCTGAGGACGAAAAGCAATTTTCATGAAAATTTTTGTGATTCTGTGATTTTTCTGCATGAAGCAGCAGAGTTAAAAGCTCCGTGGGCTCCTGTCCTACATGGTTACATCCAATTCCCTTCATTAGAGCAGGTGTGCTGGGTCAGTTATTCTCAGGATTGGGTCAAAGAATGTACTAGGCACTATATACATTGACCAAAAGCCACTTGCCATCCAGGACTAGAAACCTAAGAGACAAAATGTGGCAGGTACATTCTTACCTATCTTTATCACTAACTTTTGAAGCAGCAAAATGCACGAATTAAATCTCTTTGAGAATTTGAATGTGCTTTAGGTGTTGTATCAGTGAGGAAATGGGTCTTTCTTGGACTTTATATAATGGATTTTCAAACCTTTTTTAGACTTATGTTGTCAATACTAGTCATTATGTATTACAGCAAGAAGGGAGCAATAGCTGGAAGTAAACTCTTTTGATCTTGGCCAAACAAATGGAAATTCCCATGGAATGGCATGAAGGATGGAGCAGCCTGACCACACAAACACAAAGATACACAAAGAAAACACAAAGATAACAAAGAAAAAGTCTCTTGGATTTTTTTTTTCTTTTAGAAAAGATTCATTTTATTTTGCTCCTATAGTTCTCCAAAGAATTACTAATTTACTTCCTTGTTTTAACACATTTAACACATTTTTAACACGTCACTGCCTTTAAATAAGCCAAAATATTCTAGAATTTCTTCAATTAACACCAGAAGCAAATAAAAAGAGTATTTTATTTTCTTGATGTAATTGCAATATGGCATAGTTGAATTCAGTTTACTTAAAAGAATTAACAACTTCTAATATTTTAAAGTTTTGGCCTGATTATAAACTAAGAGCAGAAAGACTTGAAAGCACTGTTTTAATGAAACTAAACTTGTATTTCTATTTGTTTAAATCACTGCCACTCTTCCATTTAAACTAAGAAGTACTGATTGACATAGAACATTTTTCATATTTAAAAAAATCCAAGTTAGTCAACATTAACATATTTTCTTAGATGAGTAGCTAGGAGATATGAAGGGCATACTGAGCATTCCTTTCACAGATGGAAAGAAATGGGTCAACTGTTTTGTTTTACTTAACAATTTAAATATGACTTGTAAACAGCCCGGCAGGAACACTAATACTCGACTGTCTTCTGCTAGAAAAGGTTTGGGTTTTTTTATCAGGAAGTGCAACGTTGCTACATTTTCTTTGACTCTGTGTGACACCCGCTTTGTTTGGTGCTCAAGGAAGCTGGAGAAGGGGCTGGGAGTGCAGGTATTCCCTGTGGCCCCAGGCAATGGAACTAGTTCCAACAGGCAGCAGCATCTCCCACACCCTGCTCCTGGCTGCGGGCTTCCTCCTCTGCACCCACTTTCTGCCGTCGCTGCCACCCATCGGCCTTGTGTGACGCCAATTGAAACTGAGAGAAAACAAACCTGACAGGGAACGGAATGCTTTCCTGCCAGGCTGGCAAGTTGAAGCACTCTGGGAGAGTGGTCAAACCCCAATCGAGGGGAAGCCTGTGGCTGGGAGAATGGACATGGGATGGACATGGGATGCAAGGGCAGGAGGTGACAGAGGAAGCAGGATCTCCTCCTCTTAAATCATTTCAACTGTCCTGTGTAAGTTAACCCTGGGACACAGGACACTGGCTGCGTGGCAGCAGCATTTCTTCATGTTTGTTAAACAAATGAGTTATCCTCTGACCTTCTTTGTCATTGAAAGGTACACGTATAAATCAAATATTCTTTAATAGGTCACCTACAGTTGACACAGGTGCTTATCATGTGAATGGTAAAGTCAGATCTGGTTCATGACTAGGACTCTTAAGAGTTACAGTATAAATAATAACAGTTGCTGGGCACAGAGGATTTCTTTTACCTCCCTGCCAAACATACAGCTTGCAGAATGAGGAGTGGCTCAGAATTACGATGAGCAAACTAGAAATATTCCTTCCTTTTCCTCGATCAAGCTATTTAATCATCTTTGAAGGATCAAGGCCTTTAAGCTGGTTTGAGAGGAAACCAATCTCTTGGTACTGCTGGAAGAGATTGCATGGTTTGAAATGAATCTGGAAATTACTTCAATGGGTAGAAGAAAACAAAATGGATAACAAGGCTCTTAGACCTGATGTTTTCTGTCCATACTTAGTCTTCAGTCTCCTTTGTGAAATGGTGAGATTTGTGAAATGATGAAAAGATAATTTTGACCCATGTTTCTTTCTTCTTTTTTTTTCATAACTGAAGAAACTTGAAAGTAAGCATGTAAAACTGCAAAAGTACAGTCTTAATTACCATCAATCTCTCTTAAGTTGTTCGTGTCATATTCTGAAACTTGCATTATTTTGGCCCCCAAACCCCCTGATTGTTTCTATTGCTCTTTTCATTATCTTATGTTCTTCCATGCCAATCTGAATGAGCTACTTCATCACCCTCCAAGCCTAATCCAATTTGATAATTTTCAAATGGTTGTCTCCCTCCTCTGTTTACTGGAACAGCCCAAATTAGCATTATCAGCAAATTTAGGTACATTTGGAATTGCATACTCCTTTCAAGGTCATTTATGTCCACAAAAAAACCTGCAATAAAATAATATTAATGAGGTAGAATAAAAGCAATGAAATTCGCTTACAGCTGAAATGTATCTTGTATGACCTACAAAACCGAAGTACAATACAGTACTTTATAAAGCTGCTCAGGTGGCACCTTGTGGTGGTTAATTTAAAAAGGCATATGGTACATTTCAGTCTTGTTTGTGATTTTCCTTCCTCTTATTGCTTTCTTTCATGACCTTTAACCTAGCTCTAGTAAAGCAATAATAAATTAATGTCTTCTCCTGGCTGATTTTGAAGAAAGAATGCCTCTGGAAAGCCATCTTTTCACAACTGCAC
The DNA here is from genome assembly GCA_013400135.1 of Rhinoptilus africanus. NCBI lineage: Eukaryota > Metazoa > Chordata > Aves > Charadriiformes > Glareolidae > Rhinoptilus > Rhinoptilus africanus. The sequence continues at coordinate 73,605 of VXBO01002256.1, forward strand.
ACTGTTGGGAGAATGTGATTATATAACTTCTGAATAATGATATCAAAAGCTTCAATTTTCAAAAAAAATTACTGTGTCCACCTCCTCAATACAGTTCTTTTCTTTTTGCTGCTTGGTAGACCTGAGAGGGAAAAGGAGTGGAAATTGGCCAAGCTGCAGGGAGAGAAGGTCAAAATGAAAGAACATTCGGGAACATAAAGGTTATTAAAGATGGATATCTTTGCCTACTCCATGGCGTGCCACCATGCACAGGGAGCATCTTGAATAATGGATCCCAAATTGGGCCATGTTTCTATGAGAAAAAAAAAAAAAAAAGGTTTCTTGGCAGCGGACAGATGTCCAGGGAAACAGCTGCAACATTTCACTCCTGAAGTGACTGGCATGTTTGGGCTGTAGATGCCTTATTCGGTGGAAATAAGTGGAAAAAGTAAGTGTTTGTATGTTGAAAAATTCTTCACTGAGAATAAATTTTAGCCCTGAATATCTGCTTTTAAAAGTAGCCTTTTACAGAATTCCTTTTAGAACAGATGTCAAACAACCCCCCATTAATTTAGCTGTCCAGTTTTTAACTCTCTGTATTTTTTTCTCTCATTTGATACAGTGAAAAAGAACTTCTAAACCTATTGCTTCTTGCCTAGTGCATCTTTTCCCAAACTATTTCCATAAAGCCTTGCTTGCTTGCTGGGTGCTGTATATGACTGCATTCCCCCTCTTTCCTGTCTGTCCCCAAACATGGGGTCCCTCAATTCCTCGCCCTGGGCCAAGGGGGTTTTCTGCAGAGCTCTACTGCTGTCCTGCTCAGTGGCTGCCAGCAGCTTGCTTCACTTCTCCTCGGTTACGGCTTCTCCTCCAAGCCACCAAGGGGCTAATTGTCCTCACTATAAGGTGTCCTGAGATCAACCGGTGAGTTACACCAGCACTGGTCATTCTCCTCAGAAGGCACAAATCAGAGCAATTCACACTTCTGGCATCTCCCAGCCCTGAATCTTTCATTTCACATGGCTGGCAGGCAGCGGGTGCACCCCCAAGCACTCTGCTCCTGGTCTCCCTCCTGGGGACAGGATCTGCACCCACTTGCAGGTGGGGCTATCCCTGTCCCACACTCAGCACAGTCAGAGTCCAGCTTTTCAGACACAAGCAGGTTAACTACTGCAGCTCTGCTGCCTGCATGGACCGCGGCTCCCGGCTGGTGGACAACCTGGAAGCTGCTGTCCAAAGATACTGTGGACCTCTCTTGCACTGTGCTCTATCTCTTTAATGCAATTTGTTCCACCTGTCTGTGTTGCGTTCAGATTTTTCTTGAATATGATGCTGTTCTTAAGTACAGAATCAAACACTTTAATGAAATATGGATAGACTTTTTTTTCACTAAATCAGCGAGATAATTAAAGAATTCAAGCACAACAGAGAGACATCTTCTTTTTTCCCCTTCAGGAATTCATAATGAATGTTCATTAATAAATTACAGCCTAGTGGTACATGAACAGATGTGCCTGTGTGAACTATTACATCTGCAAAGAATGCGATCATATTCCTCACAGATTTCAAAATCTGCATTAGTACCTCCCTGTTCGGGTCTGGAGCTTTCTGTGTGTTGCTTCTTAAGAATTTTTAATTTTTTTCTATTATTTTCCAAATAACTGTAATCAAGTCTACAGGCTTGTAGCTTGGTTGGTTTTCATGATTTTAATTAAACAGAAAAACTACTGCATCCCACCTACAGGACTTTGTAACGGGCCATTTTCATTGTGCTCCAGCTTCCATTCAGGGAATTTCCAATGCTATAAAACTTCCTATTTATTTGTCTTTCCTTTTCCCTAAAGTTAAGATTACAGCACACACAAATTCCACAGAATTGCCCCCACAGAATTATAGAAAACTGGGAACGTTGATTTGACTTGATTTTCCCTTCTCTCTGGAGGGTGCACGGAAGACAGGATTTAAGCCTTTAAGTTAAGGAGATTAAAAAGAACCTTGAATTAGCTGCATGAGTACAAAAATAACAAAATTATTTAAGTCAGTTGATGTGTGCACTCCTTCCTAAGTGGTCCTTAGCTAATCCGAAAGAAATAAGATTAGAAAATAGAAGCAATCATTTGCTAACATGAAGCTTGAACCCATGTACTACTTCATGATGGCGAACAATAGTTTTTATATATTTTTTCTAAAATCCAAAACAATCTTAAATTAGTTTTCCTAAGCATTATAGCTATCTTTTCAGGAACTAAAGGTGCTTTTAAAAGAAATATTATTTTAATA
>VXBO01002256.1:80836-97862 GCA_013400135.1 Rhinoptilus africanus
ATCTCATTTCTAGGCAACTTTGAACTAAGCATTAGATTTTTTGTCTTTGTAGGTCCTGCAAAGAATATCAAGTGTTGGTACTCTGTGATCATTGTGACTTTGTACAGTAACATTATGAACAAGGTCTGGCACTCAGGACCAGCTGAGGTGTTGCTTCTCCTATTGAGGTTCCCTGTCTCACTGCTCCACAAAGCAGTCATTTACGCTATCTAAGGATTTAGTTTCAGCTTCATGACCAAGTAGGACATCTGTTCAAACTACGTGGGAGTAATAGCAGTCTCCCATTACCATTGTGTTTCCTTGCCCTCTCAGCCTCCTTGCTGTCCTTCATGATGTCAATCACTTATCAAGCTTATTGTCATGTCCTTATTTCCACTCTGGGCAGGTTTATCAGGACCTATGAGATGGATTGATGCCATGTCATTGGCTGTAGGGCTGATTGATAGCCTAGGCACAGCTTAACAGGGGCTGTCAGCAGGTGTTTTCACAGCACTGCTTATTGTTGCCAGAAATACAGCTTTGAGAAGAAAACGACCTGATTAAGGAGAGGGTATACAGCGTGAAGGAGGAGTAACGCTTCTAGTCAGACTATCAAGTAGATGCTGCAGTGCTGTCCGTGTGGTATTTTGATTGACCATGTGCTCTTGAGACTGTTATTTTAAGAAGCACATCTGGTGACTCTCCCTCTTATATACTGCTTTTGGTTTCGTAGTTTCATAAACAAGTACATACATGCAAACTTATATTACACTGTTCGATAACTAACCGCCTTTCTAAAAATCCTTAAGGTCCTCATGAGGACACAGTTTCAGTAGCATTAGCACTACCCTCCAGTGACATGCACCTCCATGACTGACATACAGTTGGTTAACCAAGCTGTGTGCAGTGTGTAAGCAGTGTCTGTGTTCATATTTACACTTCAAGTCAGTTCTAAGGATGGTAAATTGGTCAAAGAACTGAACGATACTATTTATGTCGTGATCTCAAATTAGGACCCCATACTTTGTTTCTGCTTGGGAAGCACACGTTGGTCTTTCTGTGATTCTTTCACAAATATTTTTAATTATATGGGATAAGATGCGTGCTTTATAGCTGATTTTTAACTAAAAACATGAAAAATTGATTTCTTAGTAAGCAATCTTGACTTACTTTTGAATGACTGTACATGAGTTAACTTCACGTATAGAGTTGCTTTACTTCTTTTTAAGCTTTCTTTATATGGATAGTGTGCTGAAGTATTGAGATCTTTTTAATTTTATAAACTAAACCTAAAGCATTTGAGAATAGAATTGCTTGCCATAAAAAACTGAATAACTGTAAGATAAAATGTAACATAAAAATAAATTTCCATACAAAATTTGAGTCAATTACTGTCAAATAGTATTACCTCTATCCAAAATCTGTTATCTTTAATCCAGAAAATTGCTCCAGAAAACTGAAATAGTGAACGAAAATAAAATCAAACAAAAGACTAAGATAAAACCCATAATGTTTCTGGATATACTGGGTTATCAACTGTCTTTTCTGGGAGAACATATTTGTTATATTTGTTTCTGAACACATAAAAGTTGTTACATTGCAATATAAAGCAATCGTCTACTTTTCAGTTTTGATTTTTAAGGTATTACAGTATTGAAATTTAGAACAGAAATAATGTAATAATCCTGTGAAATCAATGTGCTTTTCTTGTGTTTTATATCACACTTCATATTAGATACAGCAATTTATTATTGCAGCAATCCTTCATAAAACGCAAAATCATATAAATCATTATTTGGTAGTTGAGACCGTAATCCCCCTTGCTGTATTTCTCTACAGAATGTACAGATTTAATGAAATTAAAGCACTTGTTCATCAGTTTGTCCACCTAAATATCCATTCTGTATTTAAACATTAATTTAGTGTAATGTTATGGATAACTGGACTTGTGTCAGTATGATTTAAGGACTGCCTCTACTGCTGTCTTGGTTGGACTTATCTAGAATAATGTGCTTCATAACAGCTTTTTGTGTTGTACTAGGGGTCTACTGCACATGTAATGGCAACACAGTCAAATGTTTAACACTGATAGCGAATATCCAGAGCTAAGAGCTAAAATATCCTGGCTCATCAGATACTCAAGGGACAGGACGCTGTGGAGAATTAAGCACATAATGCAAATACCAACAAGTCCTCTGGGCACTAAAAGAAAAGGGCAAATAGAAAAAAGTGCTTCTTTGAAGTATTTTGTTGGCAAACTAATAAAATCTACACAGGTATATGTAGGATCAGATGACAGTTTGGGTGGGTGCTCTATTTCTAATGTAACCACAGTTTAAAATTCATATCTTGTACTTTTCCTTTGTAGTTTGTAACTTTTGACTCAAGAGAAAAAAGTAAATGTGAAAGTATTCAAGAGTGTCAGCCACACAGAATTTTCATCATGATCTCAAGCAAGTTTGAGAAAATTTAAAAATATTTCCCTGTCTTCTCTTTGCTCTACAAGGGAGCTCTGTGAGAACACTTATAGATAAATATTACTTTAGCATTTTTAAATCCATCTGTGAGGTAGATATAAATAAGTGTCAAATGGAGAGGTTAGGCAAAATGTAGAGGTGGACATTAAAATGAGAGGAATGACAAGATTAATTGCCCTCATTGTTCATAACATGGTATCACAGATGTAGGTTAAAACAGCTGTGGTTGCCTCTTCTCAGTTACACATCAACCATTGTAAACCACTGCACATGAAGTAAATTTTATGGGTTAACACCATACCTGACCTACAGAGAAGATTTTTAGTGGCTCTCTAGTCCAGTGAAGAAATAGCTAGTGAAAGGCAAAGTGCCCAAATAACACACAGTTAACATTACAGTACAGTACAGTACATTTACTCTGAGAAATTAAATGTATACTGCAACATGTAGTTACTTAATCAATGGGGCAGAAAAGTACACCATCTCTGAAAAGTCACCTGAGATCAAATACCCTCAGGTATTTTCTCCTTTATGTGAAATGGAAGGGAAAGTTGGAAAGGGTCTTATGCCACTCTGCCCGACACCTGTGCTGTAGGCATTTCAGGGGGGTTTTACTTCAAATTAACACTGGACTGAGTGCCTGATGATACCCATTGCACTACTAAAGCTGCTGCCCTGTGCTGCCTTTCTGTGTTAGTGTCATCTGAAGGAAACGTGTGCCCTCACAGAATCAAGGAATCATGGAATATTCAGAGTTGGAAGGGACCTCTAGAGATCATCTAGTCCAACTCCCCTGCCAAAGCAGGATTGCCCAGAGCACGTTACTCAGGACTGCATCCAGACGGGTCTTGAAAGTCTCCAGAGAAGGGGACTCCACAGCCTCCCTGGGCAGCCTGTTCCAGTGCTCTGTCACTCTCACCATANCTTGTTCCTCCGGGAACTTTGAACCCGAGTGTGTCTTGACGAGCAGGAGATTCACTTCAAAAGTGCACACCTGACACAAACCAAAATGCTCGTACAGGTACATCTACCAGGACCGGGCTGCAGAAGGTACATGCCGGACTGGGGATGTGAAGAACCCAGCCTTTGTGTTTTCCAGAGCTGTTATCGAAATTGCTATGTCTCCAAATGTCTCCACGTAGCCAGAACATGTGATATTTGCAACACTTCCCTCTCAGCCATTGTTGGGAAAATGTCTGTTTGTCTTCAGTCCCACATTTGAGTAATTATTGGTACCTGAAATGCATCCAGCTCCTACATCTGAGCAATATATGGCTGACATTGCTAATTCCTAGAGAGGCTGGTGGCCACCACACCGAGCGTATGGCCAAACAATCCCTATTAAATCCCTATTAAAAAAAATTGCACCTTGCTTTACTCCGTTCAGATGAGTATTCTGTAAAAGTTCTTCTGTAAAAGTCTTTAGCCACTGCAAGCTGAAAAATTGCATCAAGTATGTCTTTGCTTAATAGAAGTTGTGACAACATGTTTACCCTGGGGGAAAGCTAAGACCTACCTTACTACCTGGGATGAAAAGCACATCCAAGGTGAGTTTAATTCTGACAAACGCAATCATAAGCTGCTTTGATGGGATCTGATCACCTTGCAAATGGGGATATTCAGTAGACTGCTTACAAAGGTGAAGAAAAATGACCTTTGAATTTTCCACAGAATAGGATGAAACATTTTGTGAATATCTGTAATACCAACAGAGAACCTAGCCTTCTTTTGAAGAGCTGGATTGAGCTGTGAGCCAAAATGTAACTCATCTTCATAAACAGTAAACAGTTTGACTGACATGAACAAAGGAAAAAAGGAAAAAAGGAGCAAGAAATGGCAACATTTCATAATTGCTCAGTCTTTTTTCGACTGTTTGCCAAAGTGAAATGGACAGAAAAAGAGCAGGAGTTGGTAATCTGTCCGAGTTACTCCATATTTCTGACCTTTTTCTTACTCTGTGTAAGAGTTTACTTCTGAAAGTAGAAAACATCTTCTACTTGTGCCTAGTCCAGGAGACAAACCAATTTCTCCAGCTGTATTTTCCCTTGGTTACAGTAATTAGCCATTTTATGTAAGATATATATTAGGATCTTTGAGTAGTCTCCAGGAGCTCTCACAGGAGTAAAAAAATACATATACTGAGCACTTATTACTCCCCACACTTGTAATGGGAAGAGCAGAACATGGCAAGGAAAGAAGTAGGGCGGAGGAACTTAAATCATTTTAATCATAATTTAAATCAGTAAGCAGGAAATCTCGCTTTAATGGACCTTATTAACTTGTTTTTCATGAGTAATTTTTAGTTACATTCACAAAGGAAGTTTGATTCTGATTAGCCGGTAAAATGGTTGTACATCTTGTTTTCATCTAATACAGAATTTACAGTAAGTATATTTGGGTTTCTGGAAGAATCTGTCATATTTGTCTGAGCAACTATACACTTTAACATAAATTTAATCTACATTCAAGTATTCTTGGTTTATTATCAGAAAATCATTCTACTCTACTTTCCTGACAAAGAGTATTTAAGTTTTCTTTGTTTATGTCTGTATCTGTAAAAATTATAGAAATGTAGAAAATGAGATGGAGTTTAAAAAAACCATAAAGCAATATTTTATATTATCTTATTCATGATTGGAAAGACATCTTTAAATAATCTAAGCAACATAACACCGATCTCTAATGTTGTAATAGTTTTTATTTTGAACTGATGTAATTAAAACATATTATTACATACTGTTAGCAGACTGAAGGAATTAATATTCACATGAAATTTTTTAAAACTAGCAAGCCTGATCTTTTTGCATTTTAATCATGTAGGTGAGGAAAGTGGGGAAAAAACCCCAGTCTATCTGCTGCTTAAATTCACTGTGGCTTTCATAGTTGTGGAACTAGTTTTTGAGCTGAACAATATGAATAAATTAAAATGAGAAAAGGTTTTTCTCACCATCATCAGAAACTGTTGATAATTGAAAAACTCTGTGTCAGTATACATATTATGTGTCTCTCAGTTTAGGTACAGTGGAAAGGATTTTTACCTGTTGTCTTGTTTGACTTCATGTCTAATTTCAGAAACAGCTTTTTGACTTACCCTTTTCTGTTAAACCAATCTGTGTCACACCCTGCAAATAGATTTAAGTATACTGGAAACATGGATTGTTCGACAGCATAGATGTCTGTTTTCACACTATTCTGAAAATTTAGAGATCTTACTGATGTTGCAGAAAGTGATGGCTGGTATGCCATCAGGGATGTTATATTGTGAAGCAGAGTATGTTCTACATCACGCCCTTTTTGCTCTAATGTTGTGTATCTGCCTGAAAGCCTGCAAGATAGTGATACTGTAAAATGATTTCCTGTTCCCATATGTTTTAGTTTAATAAGAACTGTAGACCACCTGGTTTAACCAGTTAATTTTAGAGACATCCAGGGAATATATAGCTGTGGCTGCAGCGTATAGAAAGGTACATTAAAATGAATTATGTATTTTAAAGCCATAATAAATGAAGTAGCAAAGAAAATTATTCCAGGACTTGACCAATGGCCCAGATCCCAACCCATACTGCAGTAGTTGTGCAAGATACAGCTTTGGTAAAGTGTCCCTGCAGCTGATTCCAACCAGTGTTTTATTTTAAATGTGTAGTGATTTGAGTACTTTGACTAGCACTTACTTTGCTACTTTATTAACGTAACGTGCACTCATAAAGTCTGAAGATCAGTTCCAAAGTTCAGTAGCCAATCTCCATGGCCACCTTCCAAGCTAATGTAGTAACTCTCTTATCTGTGGGAACAGCTGAGATAATACAGCAGTTTTTCAGTGCAAAGTGGATTCTACTCTCATCCGTCAGAAGTTGAAAGCTGACCTAGTCATCTGCAAACTTCTTCTTGAGTCACCGTTTCTCCAAAAAGTGAAAAGATATATTCCATGAATTTAGTTTGACAAAGACAAGAAGGTAATCAGAAAAAGTCAATATGGATTTACCAAGGGAAAATGGAGCTTGATCATCCAGACTGCTCTCTACGATGAAATGACTGACTATGTGAATGAGGGAAGAGTGGTGGATGTAAAGTAGCTTGAATTTAGTAAGGCTTTTAACTCTGCTTTTCACGGCATTCTCATTTGGAAGCCAAGTTGAGATAGGCAGGACAAACAGACTGTTAGATGGACTGAAAATTGGCTGGACAACCAGAATTACAGGCAAGTAATCAATAGCCTGACATCTGTCTGGAATACCTACTTAGCCAGATGTCAGTACTGAGGTCAATAGCTTTGTCAGTGACCTGGGTGACAAGACAGAACTCATCAGCAGCACATCTGTGGGCATTGCTAAATCAGAGGGGCTGTCTGGCAGACACAACAGTAGTGTTTCAGTCCAGAGAGACTCTGAGAAACTTGAGGATAGGACCAACAAAGGATTGGTTCCACCACAAGAAGGACAAAGATCTGTACCTGTGACAGAATAATCCCTTCCATCAACCAAGGCTAGGAACCAACTGGCTGAGCATTAGTCCTGGTGGAACAGACATGGGGGTTACAGCAGAGAATGTGCCAAGAGTACACCTCAATCACAAAAGCAGAAGAAAGTAGCTACACCCTGGAAGAGCCTGATACAGAAGGTTATTTTCTTCCACGTAGTTATGGTGAGGCTGCACCTAGAAATGGTGTCTGGTTTTGGGCCCCCTGTTCAAGGTGGATGTTGATAAACTAGAAAGAATCCACTGGGGCTACCAAGATGGCTAATTGCATACAGCATGTGACATAGGAGGAGCAGCAGAGAGAACTGGCCTTGCTTAGTCTGGCAAAGAGGGGGTTGAGAGGTAATTTAATACTTTCCTATAAGTATCTGAACAGTTGTTTCAAAGGTGACAGGACCAAATTCTTCCCTGTGGAAGCAGAAAGAAAAAACAAGGGTCAGCAGCCACTAGTTTCAACTTGGAAGCTCAGATCGGACATAAAGATTAACATCTTCAGTAGGAGAGCAGAGCAGCACTGGAAGGGGTATCAGTATCCAGAGGGACTGTGGAAAGCCCGTACGCAAAGTAAAACTGAGCTGGACAAAGTCACAGCTGGCCCAGTTCTTGTGTTGCAGCAGTCCTGCTTCAAGTAGGAGAGGTTCCTTCCAACAAACATTTCTGTGAGTCTGTGACTTCCCAAAGCTTTGCTTTCTGCACTAGGTTTATTTGATGATGCAGATGGATAAAATCCTCCCAGTTTGTCTTTCCTTCTTTTTATGTGCCAGGCTGATGGGGACTAATACGGTTTTCAGTTTGTTTTCAGTTTGTTTTCCATGAAATTTTTCAAACCAAAAATATTAGGTGGTTGAAGATGAAACAACTGGAAGTAGCAGACCAGTTACTATAGCTAATATCATCAAATTAAAATTTTAATAGCATCAATCAAAACAGGAAGGAACCTGAAAACAAACAAACAAACAAAAACCAAAACCCAAAATCGTTTGTAATCCTTGGCACAGGCTTTTATACTGAAGAGCTAATGAATAGGTGATAATATGGTTGTAAAATATTCTAATAAAAATACAGTTGGATAAAGGATTAGCTAGCTGCGCATGCAAAACCTTGGCTGCAGTGGTGGGAAGAAAGCTGTGTAATTTGTAACCAGCTAAAATAATTTTGAATTTATTTGAAATTCACAGCTTTAATCACTATATGGAAGAGAGCTTCAGTCACACTGGATTGATGGCATTGTGACACTTGAAAGATATTGAGTTGCTTTATTCATAATTCAGATAAAGCCAAGACTTATCCTTCCGAAAACAAAATGTTTTCTGAAAATACAGTGATTATCTATGGAAAAAAAAGGACTCTCCAGACAAATAATATATTTTTCTAAAGTATTTTATACTCTTTAAGAGACTTTAAACTAGTAAAAACCTGATGTATAATATTTGTATATATGTAGAATACCACATAGTGTTCAGGGCCTCACATGAGAAAACACATAAGTTCTGTTCCAGTAAGTTCTATTTTTCAGATCAGAGAAAACCTGCAAATAAAATCCTGTTGAGGGAAAACTATAGTAGATGTTAAGAAAAGGAAAGCTCTCAGTTTCTAATTCTGACCTTATTAATCAACTGTGCACTGGAGCTGCACAGTGCACTGGCATTCATACATAATGAGAAATAGGGGAATCATTCTCAGCAGACACATGGCACGGAGAATGCCGGACTATTTTAAAAGCTCATTAATGAGGATCAGGGACTTTCAAGTCCCCTTGCAGAGTTTCTGTTCTCCTTTGCTTAATTGTACCAGTTAGGAGTATGGTATATTTCCTTCCTCGGCTATCATTTTACAAAGACATGGGTAAATCTAGCTGAAGCAGCTCCTAATTTGGCCCTTCTCACTCACTGTGAGCTCTTGAACTGAGCAAGCGACAAGAATCCTGCTTTAGGCTGACTAGCATTTGCACCTGCGTGCTAAGCATTCAGTAATTCTGGAGGAATAGGTGAGCATCAAGAGATACACTCCTTTGACAATATTTTCAGGAACTGATCTGAACAGATCATAGAATCATAGGGTTGGAAGGGACCTTAGTAGATCAACTAGTCCAACCCCCCTGCCAGAGCAGGGTCACCTAGAGCACATCACCCAGGAACGCGTCCAGGCGGGTTTTGAATGTCTCCAGTGAAGGAGACTCCACAACCTCTCTGGGCAGCCTGTTCCAGTGCTCTGTCACTCTCACAGTAAAAAAATTCTTCCTGATATCCCTCTTGAATCTCCTATGCTCCAATTTACATCCATTACTCCTTGTCTTATCACTGGTCATCACTGAAAACAANAGATTCCTAAGTATTTTTTTCAGGGGATCAGCTGTCTCAGCATAAAATTATGTAATGTCTTGCATGCTAATTTTATATGGTAAAATGTTATTTGCTACCATCAGTCACAGAGCTGGATATAGCTCACGGGTAGATTGAATTTAAGCAGAAAGAGCAAAAATGCCTTTTTATGTAGTGATAACCACTAGGTCACATGGTAAACCTGACGAGATGTACAGCATGTCATTGGGAATGCTTGGTGAGAATTACAGCCAGAGGAATTCAGGCAGCAGTGTTCCACGTGGAGCTGTTGTAAGGTGAATCTGCGCAAAACTCAGTCTCATAGGATGTCATGATGTTATTCTAGATATCATTAAATTACCAATATAAAGGTACCTAGAAACTACTTAAAACTCTGTTGTTTTAGGGATATTGATTGCCTCATTGTGCACGAGCATGAGATAGGCAACAAAAGCCAGCATGAAAGAAAGATTGTGGAGATGGACATTTTCTTGTGTGGCTGTTCATCTGTACTATGGTCAGGGAGAGCAGACTTTAGGTACATTCGATATAAACAAAAAGATAACATCAAAGAAATATCCGATTTGCATAATTGATTTCCCTTCTAGGGCAACATTTAAAGACAATCAAACAAAAAAAGATAAACACATACTAAACAAATCTTAAAAATCAATAAAGTAGATGTTTAAAGTACTAGTTAATGAGTTTCTAATCATGGTGGATCTTTGGGTTGATACTCTTCCCAGATACACAGCTCTGTCTTAAGGAAAGAAACAACTAAATTACACACACTTAAGAGGATGTGTGATATTCAATGGCTGTGCATGCTATTACTTTGTTGCCTTACTGGTTATCAGTTTGATATACATGTTATACATAAGGCCATTTGAATATTTGCCTATCAGCACTTAGTATTTAGTTTTCAATTTCCCTAGAGTGCTGCCTACTCAAAAAATTATTATTTAAAAGCCAGTGTTCTAAAAATAGATACTATGCTAACACTCATCAGAGCATAGGAATAACAACAGAACTAACAAATTATTTCCTAGATATAGCAGAAATAACAACATGGTATTTAATTTTTATAGACAGAAAAGTGTATCTTAATGATGACTATCTGACTTCATCTAAGCTTTGTCTTTTTTGACACAAAGCTAGTTTTGGCTAAATGAAAGGATGCAAAAATAATACACAAACATTTTGGTTTTAAGTGTTATTTAGAATTTTGTGAAGTTTTACAGAAAAACTGATTTTGCATGTATATATACGCATACAAACATATACATATTTGACAGTATAAAGTGAATCTAAAGTTAGGATCCGTATTCATGTAAAATTACTAGTCCAGTCAAGTAAGAGGGCCATTTCATCTTCTGAATACATAAATAATTGCAGTATTACCTTTACAAATATTTTTAGCAGTAACGCTCTACATTTTGTAATTTAGGTAAAATATAGTATATCTAGAATTTCAGAAAGCCTGAAAGTAGGTTGAAAAAATCAACTTCTGTGCCAGTAATTCCTCTGTATCACTACCAATGCTAGTGCAGTGCATTGACCAGACCCCGAACAGCTAGGAACGTAAGAACAGGTCATCCCAGCCCTTTCCAGAAAATCATGTACACAAACCACTGCTGCTAAAATGTACAGATTGATTATGATCCAAAATAAGAGCACCCAATAAAGGAATAGTGATGAGTCATTATTATCTCAGATATAAGTGTAACAATGAAGTAATAGTAGTAAAACAGTTAATCTTTTGCTCACAATATGTATATATAAAACCCCATTGTGCCTAGGTACGTAGTATATAGGCACCAAGTAAATAGCTTTAAAATACTTACAAAAAAAGAATATCAGAATGGCTGGAAGATTATGATATGAGAAATAATTAACCCAATACTGGCAGAGATTTTTCAGTAATCTATTGCAATTGCAGAAATGTATTAAAAATTAATAAAAAGAAGCCAGGTAAAGTAATGAACTTTTTTCTTTTTTTTTTCCCCAAGTAAATTAACGAAGTCTCTCACAAGCAGATATTAAAGAAAGTCAGGAGATAAAAGACAAAGTACTGCCTTAGGCAAAAGCTAGGAAGGAAAAAGGTAAGCAAAAAAATATAAAAGGAGACACTGTATCAAGACAGATAGATAAAAGCAGATCTATATTGAATCCTAGTATTGTTTAGTACATAGAAAGTAAGGTAACTATGTTATTTAGTTATGCCAGAAAAAAACAAGCACAAAAAAAAACCAACACAAGGAATCTCACAGGGGCTCATGGAGTGGACTGGAAATGACATAGGGAATTCAGTGATGATAAATGCAGCAGTAATGCACACTGAAGGGGAAAAATGAGCTACTTGTACATATTAAGTCTAAATTAACTGTACTAACAGACAGCGACATGGGCATTATTCTGGACAGCGATGAGAGGCTGCAGATGGAGAAATGAAAAGATACAAAGAAGTGGCAATAAGGAAAACTACATAGAAATTACCTTCTACTAGAAAGATTCAGGCATATGCTTACATGGAGCACTGCTGCTAAATAAAAAAAAAATATATTGAACTCACTTATTGTAAGCAGATTGATAACAGAAACAAAGACTTTTATTTAATCAAGTTCTGCATTTCTACTTTCACTAATTTTCCTGCATAGCTGTTCATTCGCATCGGCTTACATAGAGATTAAACCTCAGAAGCGTTACACTTTTTTTGCTTTCTCTGCTGAAAATTACAACACTTTATATATAAAATTATTTAACTAAATAGCTCTACAGCTTCATAGGATTTGTTCACATTATTTATTTTTTATTGTCATTATTCTAGAAAATGTTCAAAAATTCATCTATGTTTATTACATTTTCATATTCTTTTTCTTAATTACATTCAGACATTATATTCTAAGTTTGGGTCAAGCTGTATTTGGATTGAAAAAGGAATTCAATTGAAAGGTAACAAGGGGTATTTTAAATTAGTCTAAGAAAAGCCAGTGGAAACAGATACATTTTTAAAAAGAGGAGATTGAAAAGGGAGCAATAATTGGAAAAAGGCAAGTGTTAAATCTTCAAAAAGGCAAGCGGGATAATCTGGAAAAGTACGGGATCATCTAACTCACCTTAATACACAAATGTCTTTATGTAGCAGTTCCTCCTGGAAGCTATTTTAAAGCAGGGGAAGGACAGAAAGGTTACTGGGCACTGCAAAAAAGGGAATTTGTACTTTACCAACCTGTTTTTTCTCCTGTGGTGAAATGGCCAGTGTTATGTACAGACGTCATTTACCTTGACTTTCTATACAGTCTCCTGTAGTAGTTTGCTAGCCAAACTCTTGGATGGGTGGGCCAAAAGGAAATTCATAAAGATCAACAAATAAATATCCCAAGTTTTACACCTAGGATGTAATAGCCTAATGCAACAGTACCTGCAGGGGACTGACTGGCCAGGGAGCAGATCTGCAGAAAAGGAGTCGGAGGCCATGGTGTGCAAATTGGGGAGGAGTCAGCAGTGTGCCGTTGTGGCAAGAGCACAGCCACACATCCTGTAGTCCCTGTTTTCATTCAGCATCTAGAAATAGACAACCAGAATTATGGCTTCTCCAGTTTCCAGCCTTTTGAAGAACTGCTTTCAAATTGAGTAAAAAAGAAAAAAAAAAAAAAAAAGAATTTACTCTGAAGTAGTTTGCTACAGCAGAAGTACGAGTAAAACATTTTCTACACATAAGGGTTCAAAAAGATTTAATTTTTCTGTGAACACAGGTAGACTAATACATAACACTAGGATATTTTCATAAATCTTGAGCTAGCTTAAAAAGTTAAATGATTAAATATTCCACAACTTTCTGGTTCTGTATACAGTTATGCAGCCGTTAGCTTTCATATCTGAGGAAGGTCATGCATGTAGCACATAACTTGATTTGTTAAAATGAATTGTCAAGGTTATAGTAGTTTCAGGCCTTAACTTAAGATTGTCATATTTTTGCATTTAATTTTAAATAGTTCCTTTTAAAAACATACTCATTTAATTTAAATGAACATAATGGTAGTTATTTAGTCTGCTTTCTGTGCATTTCATATTAAACAGGACATTGGAAAATTGGAGGGGATTCATCAGAGGGGGAAAAAAGGGTTAATACAGATATGAAGAGCTTTGATTTGAAGAGAAATACAAACTATTTCTCTGCAAGGAGGGGAGGCATGGTAACAAGGTATTCAGCACTCTTCCCTGCTCCTGCCCTCTCTGCCTCCTATGAAAAGGAGTGCCTGATGCTCTCCTCCCTTCTCCACAAGTCTTGGCCATGCATCAAGCATTAGCTGTGCTCCTGCCATTTTCCATACCCTGCTGTCATGACAGTGGAACACTCTGAGTCTTTCTCAGTACAGGGATACCATATATTTTGTAGTTTCTCTGCTTCCTTTAGACTTTTTGCCTTGTACCCAGTCTCACCTGACTTTAATGACCAGTCATCAGTCATCCGGTCACTCTGAGCTTTGTATATGTCTTTCTTCTGCTGTGTTAAACTTGTAATGCGGACTTATGAGATGATTCAGAAGCCAATTCTAATAATATGTTTAAGTACCCTATCACAGTAATCATCAAGAGGAATATGATGAAATGAGTTTATGGTATCAGTTGCAAAATTTCTCAGGCTGAATCAGAAGCAAATGGTATTCAGTTCAGTGCCTTCTGACACTGACTGACACAAAACACAAATAGTCATCTGGTCTTGACCACTCGAATAGGTGTTTTGTTATTGCTTTGTTCTGACAAATACTTTGGTGATCTTCGCTAAAGTGTTAAGTGATATTTGTATTTCTGTTGGAATATTAAGTCTGTACCTTTTGTCATATATCCATATTGTAGGAGAAGCCCATTCTGAGACTAAAGACTGGATGAAAGTGCTCAGGATTTGCTAGAGCATCTTACTGTCTGTCAGCTAGTATTTTTCTTTAATCAGAAAGCTTTAGATCATATTAACTACACTTATGATCTCTGCAACCATTTTTCCATCATCATCCAACTGTGAAGAAAAAGATGAGTGAAACAAGCAGTTAGCAGTCATATTGTCTGTTTCAGGCTGCATTTTAAATTATATATAAATACAAGAAATATTGTTAGCAATTATGTAATTCATTACACTGCTTGTTCAGTTCTTTTTCCTCTTAACTGTCACGGATGGACTGTGATTGCCAATGACAACAATAGGCTATCTGTTGTCTTGTTAGAAATATGAGTGAGTTAAAAACTGTAGTTCACACCCCTAATACTAAACCTATGTGAGATAAATTGCCTCTTTCAAGGTTTCATCCTAATGTTTCATAGTCAGATACTAGTTTAAACCTCAAACAAAGAGATTTTTTTTAACCTTTCCAATGTTTGTTAACAACACTTTTATAACTGTGCTCTAGGCTTCATATGTATATGGAAGTCCAGAACTTCTGTAAATCCTTCACATCTTACGGAAATTAGTCCTACCCCCTAATCACAGCATATTCTCACGGCACTGTGCAGCATAGTATTCTATCAGTGCTGTTGACAGATCTGCTAGATTATTTTGATGCAAGGTCTACAGCTTGCAATATCACACTGCATGAATACTTACCTTTGAATTCTTTTAATGAGGCATAGTCCTTTGTTCCCTTTGCTTCTTCATACTTTGTCTGTAAGTTCACATTTCCCATCATAGAATAGAGAAGATAGGCAGAGAAAGAGAGTAACGACAAGGAACAGAGGAAAATGCAGAATATTAAAAAGGTCACAACAGTATGGCACACTATTTTAATTCATAAAATGTGAGACAGTCTAAATGCTTCCTGACACCTCATTCTAATGATAAATACTGTAATAAGAAACATAAATGGCACAAATTATTCCATTCACTTGACAAAGATTATGAAAGCAGGAAGAGGTGCAAAATTAATCAGTTCTTTTTTGTATAATTGTATTCATGTAGTGGTCTTTAGACATATTATTTGGAATGACTAAATAACAGACCTAACTTAGCCATTAACTATAATAAAAGAAAATGGGGAGAGATTTTCCTTAAATTGATTATTCCAATTTTTATATAAAAATCATTAAGGAACTGGATTACTGTTAAATCATTTTCTGTTCATTTCAGTATAACTTTTTTCTAGCATAGTGTGTCGTATTAACTTCCTTCTTTCCAGGAAATGCTCCACTGGAGCAAGAATCACATTTTACTTGAGAGAACAAAATTGATCAGAATTTTTTAATAGGTTTCTTACTGTGCCTGCTAGTATGCTGATAGACTGCTCTTCAGTATCCTAGATATGGTAGAGAGTATATTTTTATTTGTACCCAATCATGTTTTATCCAGTTTTGAAGACTGCATAGAGAAAAGGTTTTTTGTTAATAATGACAATATTTTCAATGTAATCTATTTGTCAGAAGGGGAACTTTACTAGCACAGCATACAGCCGGCAGAGAGTATATCTTTCAAGCGGCCCCACTACAGTAGCTGCTGGTACTAAACTGATTAAGAGCTCTTTAACAGTGCGTTTGAGGCTTACCATGGGCTTACCGTAGTCACCTCTTTGACCTTGTTAGCTCCTGGCTGCATGAATATTGCAACTGTTTTAAGATGTTTCATCATTACCCTTGCTCACAAGACAAAACTCTGGTGGTTGCGGATAGCCTGTCCATGTATATTCCATAGCCCTGGTGCTCAGGGCCTCCAGGCACTCATGCCTGTGCTGTCTGGCCAGCTATATTCCCTGAAGAACATGGTGAGCTCTGGGTGTCCTTTTGTCCTCCCTTCACACAGCATAAAAGGGGGAAGGTTACCTGTGCCTGAGAACACAGTACACAACACTTCTGAGATGTGTGTTCCGTCTCAGTAAACATTTAAAAGCCATAAGGCTGCTAACTCTCCAGAACTGCCAACACTCGAGTGACAGAAGAATCTTGTAGAACTCTGCTGAGAAGTACGTGCCTCTGTACTATTTCTATCCAGTGATAATGGATGCCATCGATTTAGATAGTGAGCTTATGTATGTCAGTTCTAGGCTCAAAGATACCTATCCACTCAAAAAAAGTTCACAATGCATTTGACTCTTAGAGCTAAGAAGTATTTCGTAGGCGTTTTCCAACACTGAGAGGACTGCTATGGGTGGCAGTTTACTGTCATTTTACCTGTGTCTTCACCTTCTTCCCTGTGCACTATGCAAGGTACATGAGACCAAAAATAAAAAGGAGCCACAGAAGAGTCGAACATCTTATCTGTTGTTTATTATAACCAGGATAAAAGGAAGCCCTTTCATCTTGCTGGTCTAGTTTTACAGGCTTGGGTCCAGAATGCACGTGGATCCCAAGCTTATGATCTTTTACTCAACCATATATTCCTTTTTTTATATGTTTCTCAGCCTGAGGAACAAGGTTCACTCTCCTTGGTTCTTATGGCAGTAAGAGTTTTCAAAAAACAGTGTTATCCCATCTCATTTTACACTGTAAGGACACGTACAAGGCTTTCCACCTTGACTGCTACAGTTTTTACTTATTTTGTGTTATAAGCAAGCTGTAGCACAAGCATGGCAAGGCTGTGGCTATTAACACACTGATGTATGTCACACTAGGGCTATCACACATGATAAATAGTGGCATGAGGTTGCTGGATATTCCACATCCTTCTTTATAGCAAAAAGTGGGCAAGGAAGAGCTTCTAATGTCTCTCACAGGGATTCCCTGGGACACATCCTATCCAAATACCATTCTTAGTGGAACAACAGCCACTTGGGAGCCATGAAAAACAATAAC
>VXBO01002259.1:292-14862 GCA_013400135.1 Rhinoptilus africanus
TGACTTGTAATTTTGGGGCAGTTTCAACCTCACTGACAATTAAAAAAAAAAATAAAAATCCCTATTTAGTAATTCAGACCTTTTTTTTTTTTTGACATTTGCATCATCCCCCGGCTTGGCTTTAATCAAAACACTGTGGTTTTTTCTCCCAAATTCACCTTTTTTTCTCGCCAAAAATGATGTCAAAGCTCTGGGTGGGTCAGTCCCTTGGGGTCATCTCTATTTGTCCTTTTTTTTTTCTTTTTCTGCAAAAAATAATAAAAGGAGGAGCAGGAGCCGGCTGCTCCGGGGTCGCTCTCAGTAGTTGCACCAAGGATTTGAGGATAAAACAGAGCTTTTGGGGGCTGGATAAAAACCAGAGGGAGGTAAGGTTAAAAATATATATCATTAAATATCCCCTTTTTTTGGCACAAAAGAGCTCAAAATATGAAAATATCTGGAAAGTCCTCAGATATTTCCCCCCAACCCCCGGGTTTGTTCCTGGTAGCAGATTAATTTGTTTCTGAGGGGAATATGCTGGGGAGGAGGGGGGAGAAGGGAAAAAGGGAGAGAAAAAGAGGGAAAAAGGGGAGAAAGGGAGAAGGGAAGGAAAAAAGGGGGAAGGGAAGGAAAAAAGGGGGGATTTGGGGGGAAAGAGGGAAAATGCAGCAAAATAAAGAAGGGAAATGGGAAAAAAGCAGAAAAAGGGGAAAAGAGGAAAAACAAGGAAAAGAGAAGAAAGGGTAAAAAGGAAAAAAGAAGAAAATAGAAAAAGGGGAAAAGGGGGAAAAAGCAAATATGTTTAGATGAGGGCTTGAATTTTGTAAAAATTGGGGGATTTTTGTAAAAAAGAGGGAAGCAAATGCTCCCCCAAAAAGTGGATTTTTGGGGTCAGGTGCATGTGCAAGTGCAATAAAATATAGGCTTTTGGGATAAGTGCAATAAAATAGCAACTTTTGGGATGCTTGTGAGTGAAAAATACCCAGATTATTTCGGGTAAGCATGAGTGCAAAAAAATTGAGTTTTGTGGCAAGTGCCAAACCCCACTTATTTTGTGGACAATAACTAACTAGTTTTTGGGGTATGTCTATGAGTCCGACTGTAATAAAAAGTTGAAATTTTGGGGCATGTGCAAATGCAATAAACCTCGATTTAGGGCCATGGGCAAACTTGAGTGCAATTAAAAAAAAAAAAAAATCAGAATTTGATCGTTTTTTTACCTTCTGCAGCCAAAAGATGATGGATGGGGGGGGGAAAGCCGCTGCGTCGCTGCAGGTTTGGACCATCGCGTTACGGGGTGAGTTCGAACAGGGGGGAGAAACGCATCATAACCTGTAAAATCCCCCTAAAAAAATACGTGAATGACCTCAAAATCAGGTTTTTTTCCCAGTCCAAGAGGCCACATTTCCACTCCCATCCCACGCGACGATGGGGAAGAGACAAAATTCCCCCCCACTCCGTGACACATAGAGGGGAAACCAAGAGGCAAAGCCCCCACCTGAGATATATTTTGGGGAGAATTAGTTGAAAATAGGGCAATTTTCCCCCTGGTTGTGACCCAGCGCCAGCCATGGTCCTTCAGCATCATCTCCGGGCACGGCTGGCCACCTTTCCACCCCCGTGGCCTTTTGGAGGCGAAAGGGACCCCCTAAAAAAACCCCCCAGTTTTCCCCTTCGAATTCCTCCCTCTGGCACAAAACCCACCCAAATCCCTTATCCTTTTTTTTTTTTTTTTTTCCCCATGGGAATTAATTGCTTTTTCTTCAAATCCCGATCTCTTTAAATCGATAGACTTTGAAATTTCTATACCTTCAAAAGAATGTCTTCAGTATTCGGTCAAATCGGGGGACCTTATTTCTCCAACTTGATAACCCCTCAAATCAAAAGTCCCTCAAATCAAAAGTCTGCCAAATCAACGTTAATTATAATTCCTATTTCTCCATAACAACGTCCTACCAAAGCAACAGTCCACCCAATCCCTCTTCCGTATCCACCAAATCAGATTAATCGAGGTGCCACCTCAAGCCCGAACGTGAGCCTCGGTCCCCAGCGGGGGTTGCCAGACTGACTTTACGGCCGAATGAAGGCGCTGATGGTGAATTTACTTCTTTGGCCTTTCTAGGGGTTTTTTACTTGCTCGGTGTCGCGGCGGCGGCTCCACATCACCTGGGGGAAGACTTCGTGGTGGCCTTCATGCAAAACGGGTTGCAGCAGACCCTCAACAGCGACTTCAAGCTGCTGATCACGGGTTATTCGCCCTTCACGTCCATCACCATCTCCATGAAGAAGCCGGGCTTGAGGATGACGGTGCAGGCGACCACGGGCCAAACCATCCTGGTGAAGATCCCCCCACAGGCGGAGATGGTGGGGAGCAAAAGCTTCGACAACACCGTGGTGGTGAGGGCCAACAATGCCATCTCCTTGGTGATGGTCAATGAGAAACCCGCCTCGGTTGACTCAGCGGTGGTGTACCCAGTGCACAACTGGGGCACGGAGTACCACGTGGTGACGCCTAACGTGGGCACCGACCGCTATGGTGAGTTCGTGGTGGCCGCCTGGGATGAGCCCACCACAGTTGACGTGCACCTCAAAGCCACCGTGACCTACCAAGGCCAGTCCTACCCCCGGGGCTCAGTGCTCCCCATCAGACTGGAGCCCTTCCAAGCGGTCCAGCTCCAAAGCCCGTCTGATCTATCCGGCACAAGGATCGTGGCTCAGAAACCTGTGGCCGTCTTCACCGGCCACACTTGCTTGGCCAGATTCGCCCACTGCGACCATTTGGTGGAGCAGCTCCAGCCCGTTTCCAGCTGGGGCACCACCTTCATTGTGCCACCGTTGCCCTTCGAGACTCAATCGGATATTGTCTACGTCTCCACCTCCCAGCCCACGCGCGTGGAGTCTCAACACGGGGTGACCAAGACCATTCGGGAGCTACGGCCCAACCGGTCAACGCTCTACGGACTCCAAGCCTTGAACACCTTGTACTTCTCTGCCAACGCTGGCATCCAGGTCATTTTTTTTGCTGACGGAGGTAATAAAGACGCCATCTCTTACGATCCCTTTTTTATGACCATCCCGGATGTCTCCAGCTACTGCCACTCCTACAACATCTTTGCCCTGGAAGGTTACGACAATTACGCCCTGTTGATCGCCAAGACCTCGGAGACGTCAGGAATGACCCTCAACAAAATGCCGTTGGGAAATGTCGTGTGGAAACCGGTCCCGGGGACCGATTACTCCTGGGCCGGGCAAAGTTTGGGTAGTCAATTCGCTGTCCATACGGTAGAGCACAAGACATCCCCCTTCGGATTGCTCAGCGTGGGGATACGGGAGCAAAAAGCCTACGGGTCACCAGCCGTTTGTGACAGTGGTGAGTGCCCCGTGGCCACCTCCAGCTCCCTGTGGCCACCTCCAGCTCCCTGTGGCCACCTCCAGCTCCCCTCACCCCCTTTTTGCTTCCCTCCTGTCCCCCTCTCTCAAAAGCCTGGTTGCGATGCAAAGCAAAACCACAGGTTTTTCAGAATCAGAATTTTGTCCTCTGAGCCGGAGGTCTCTAACATCCCCTTTTCCACCCCCACAGCTGATAAATCCTGAGCTCGCCTCAAGAAAAAGGATCTAAAATTAACTGGTTTGAGCTGAAACTCAGCTTTTCTCTTGTAGCAGGAGGACAGGCAGGTCTAAAAGGGGGTAATTCACCCAACATTGGCTTTGGCCCACCTCAGGAGACGATATACCATCTATAAACATACCATCTATAAATTTACCATCTATAAATATACCATCTATAAAAATAGACCATCTATACCATCTATAAAAATATACCATCTATAAAAATACCATCTGTAATTAAACAGTCAACAAAAGGAGCCTCAAGCGATCAACTCAGATGGTCAAATCTAAGCTTAACGTGGCTAACCCTACCTGGGATAATTTCTTATCTAGAAATAATCTATAAATAAATAATCCGTAATTAAGCAATCAACGAAAGGAACCTCAAGCCACCGACCCAGGTGTTCAAGTCTAAGCTTGAGGGGGTTAAACCCACCTGGGATAAATCCCTGCTTTAATCCAGTAGAGATCTGGAGGTGCTGGTTGACTGTTTACGGCGACGCTGGCACTGCCCCCGAGGCCACGTCTGGCAGCCAAGTCGCCCCACCTCCCCCCAAATAATCCTGCGGCGGTTTCTTCCAGATCCCTGCCGGCTCGTGAAATGCCGCGCGAAGGAGACGTGCAGACTGGAGAAGGGGGAGGCCGTGTGCGTGCACGACTACATGGGCACCTGCATGGGGTCACAGTCCCTGCAATACCACACCTTCGACGGGATGACCGTGGACATCCGGGGCGGCTGCATCTACACCATTGCCAAGTATTGCGGCAACGATCCCACCCTGGTGCCTTTCGTGGTGGAGGAGAAGAAGAGCGAAGGCGATTTTAAGGACTGGTTGACCAACGTCTACGTGTACGCCCACAACATCTCCATACAGAAAGGAGAGGGAGGTAAAATCCAGGTGGGTTTTTCCAGGTCGTGGAAGAGTTATTCTGGATAAAGCCTTTTTGTGGAAGAGGATGAGACATCGTAGCATGTGACGTTGAAATAGAAAAAAAAAAAAACCAAACCCTGAGGAGAACCACCGAAACCATGGAGGTTTGGGAAATTTTGCATTACAGATCAAGGCATGGCAAAGGGGAGGGTGTTTCCTACTTGACCTGAGATGTCCTCAGAGGTGTCTCCAATTAAACCGCCCTCATTTTTCGGTTAGCCTCAAGAAAAAGGGTAATTTTAAGGCTGCAACTCTAGCGTGAGGTTGGCTTTATCCATGGGGTCCACCAAGCCATGGAGATCTACCCCCAAAAAAGGAGTCTAGGTGAGACGTACGTCTGTCTTACCAGGTTAGGCGTGGTTTCTCCCAGCCGCACAGTTCAGCGGTCTTCATATAGATGAGATTTTTAAGCTCAGGAGTTGAAGGAGACGATTGTCCCGTGAGAAATTTGGGTTTGGATCTTCTCCTGCTGAAGCCTGTTGCCTTTCTACAGGACGTGGGGCAAAATTTTTGGTTTATGCTGATAATTTGCATCTTCCGGAAAGAAATGTCTCTTTCTGATTGTATCTACGTGCTTTTTTGGGGGGGCTGAGATTTAACCCTCCTTCTTCTCCTCCTTTCCCCCAAGGTCAACAACAAACTCACCAGCCTACCAGCCACCCTGGAAGCGGGGAAGATCCAGATCTCCCAAAATGAAGGTCGGACCATCCTGCAAACGGACTTTGGGCTGCAGGTGACCTACGATGACGACTGGGCCCTTATGGTGGCGGTGCCCAGCAGCTATTTCGGGGCCACCTGTGGCCTCTGTGGCAACTTCAACGAGGACACCGAGGATGAGACGACGCTTCCTGACGGCACTCGGGCGGCCGGCGTGGAGGAATGGGCCGAGAGCTGGCGAGATCCCTCCTGCCAGGATGATTGCGGAGACCAGGAGCCGCTGCAGGACACAGCAGAATGTGGTGAGCTCAGACTTGGGGGCCAACCAAGCTTTTTGGGGGGAGAAAGAAGGGGATCCCCATGGGAACCCGGTAGCGGGTGCCCAAGTGTTGTTGCCCCACCCCACCAAGTTGAAGCTTGTCAACTTAACCAACATCTCCGGCATTGGGGAAGGATTGTATTGCTCTTTTTTATGCCAAATCACCCCAAAATGTACCTTATCTGCCTTCAGGTGTCTGTAACACACAGAATTAAGTAGGGGTTTTCTTGAGGGCCACCCCTACGGGGGGGTCTCAGGGACCCTGAATCGCTTGTAGGTATCAACCGTGCCAACGTAGGGGCCTGATGTCCCTCTAGAGGAAGTTCTTAGCTCCTCCCTTGTGTCGCCCTCTATTTTTGGTGGTTTTTTTTTTTTTTGAGATTTTTCTCAAATATCATCCCCACAGCTCAGAGATGCCCCAAAAACAGCCACTTTGAGGCCTGTGGGACGGCGTGCCCCGCCACCTGCGCCGACCCCAAAGCCCCCGCGTCCTGCCACCAGCCGTGCGGGGCCAGCTGCCAGTGCAACGAGGGCTTCGTCCTCCACGATGACGCGTGTGTCCCAGTGGAGACCTGCAGCTGTCTCCACAACGGTCGCTCCTACAAAGTCCGGGAGGAGTTTTGGGAGGACGGGAGCTGCCAAAGTCGGTGCCGTTGCGAGGCGGGGGGCAAGGTGGCTTGCAAGAAGGCTGGGTGCAAAGCCCATGAGAAATGCGTCACGGTCAACGGCGTCCCCAGCTGCCAGGCGAACAAGTACTTCACCTGCATCGGGACGGGCGATCCTCACTACACCACCTTCGACGGGTTGAGGTATGACTTCCAAGGGACCTGCGTCTACCAGTTCGCAGCCCTCTGTGCCCAGGACCCCAAACTGGTCCCCTTCACCGTCAAGGTGGAGAACAACAACCGGGGCAGCAAAGCCGTGTCCTTCACCAAAACTGTCACGTTGGAGGTCTACGGCAACGTCATCAGCATGAGCCAGGAGCATCCGCGCAAGGTCAAGGTAGGTGGCCACCAAGGTCCTCATGCGACCTTCACCTAAACTGCTCATTTGCTATGGTTTTTCCCCCCAAATACCCCTTCTTTTGACTCCCCCACGCTTCCACGGAAGCCTCAATTTCTGTCTGCCGTCTCCAAAGGGAGCCCCGAGCAGCTGGTTTGGATTTAAACATCTTATTTTTAAACTCTTGAAACTCAGTTCTTATTAAGAAAAGAGAAAAAACCCTACAACTTGTTTATGGTGCGCTGGAAACAGCCGATTTTCGCTCTGGCAAACGAAGCGAGTGACAAATAGCCATGAATAATAGCAAAAAGACTTCCACAATCAAAAACATCCACTTTGCTTGACGTCTTCGGCTTCCTTTTTCTTTTTTTTTTCGCTCCCCTGGAGCTTTCCGAGTTTATATTTCCTTTCTCCCCAACAGCTGCAAACTGACTCAATTCATTTGGGAAAGGTTCAATTCCCACCTTGTTCTAGCCAAAGTGTTGCACAAAAGGGTCAGCCACAACTTTTCCTTTATTTTTCTCTCTGAACGATAATATTTTCCACTGAATATCGAACCCTATGCCTGGAAATCCTCCTCACGCGAAAGGATTTTGCAGAACCAGCCAAATCTTGAGCAATTTGCATTTGCCTGGAAATCCTTCCCCAGCGAAACATTTGGTGCAACGGCCAAATCTCCAGCGATTCGCATTTGACCATAAAATACTCTCGGTGCAAAGCATTTTGCAAAATCTCCTAAACCTTGAGTAGTTTGCGTTTGCCTGGAGATGCCTCTTGGGTTTTTAGAAACACCCAAATCTCAAGGAATTTGCATTTTTTTTCTGGAAATTCTCCTCATGCAAAGAATTTACCAAAAATGCACCCAACTTGACGGATTTGGATTGGTCCAGAAATCCTCCCCGTGCAAAAGATTTTGCAAAAACGCCCAGATCTTGAGCGTTTCGTGCGAGCCGTTTGCCACCCCGATGCCACCCACTGACCCTCCAATGCCATCCCCCTCCCAGGTCAACGGTGTCTTTGTGGAGCTCCCGTTCACCCAGCAGGGCCAGTTCGAGCTCTACCACAGCGGCGTCCACGGCTTCGTCCGCACCGCCTTCGGCTTGCGGGTGAGCTTCGACTGGTACAGCTACGCCCGTGTCATCCTCCCCGACGCCTACGCCGGCGCCGTCTGCGGCCTCTGCGGCAATGCCAACCGCGACCCCGACGATGACTTCATCACCCGTGACGGCAAACGGGCCGCAGATGAAATCCAACTGGCCGACAGCTGGAAGGTGGGAGACGTCCCCGGCTGCTCAGCTGGTTGTGTGGGGGATTGCCCGGTGTGCAACGAGGAGCAGAAAAAGCTCTACCGCGGGGACGGCTATTGCGGGGTGATCGCCAGAGCCGGGGGGCCCTTCCGGGCATGCCATCGCACCATCGATCCCACGCCCTTCCTTGAGGATTGCGCCTTTGATGCCTGCCACTACAAAGGCCACCGGGCCACCTTGTGCAAAGCCATCGCCGCCTACGTGACGGAGTGCCAGAGCCACGGCGTCAGCGTGGAGCCGTGGAGGACACCGTCCTTCTGCGGTGAGTGGGGGTCAGAAAGGGATTTCCCCCTGCGCTTGGCCACAAAAATAAGGTTTGGAGCCCAACCGCCCACTCTTGGCTTTACTTAGAGCCAATGGAAACACAAAACGCTTCCAAAATTGGGTTTATTTGCCCCGTTTCCAACATCTCCTTGCTCTGCGTTTATTTCACCCTCTGCCTCCGCAGTTCCGAGGGAAAACAATGAGTTTAGATGTGGGGAAATTCCCTCCAACTCATTTCCAAAGCGAAATTCATCCCTTCCTTCATGCAACAGTGCAAAATAAGTCCCTTGTTGCCCTCCAGATTCTTCCTTGGTGCAAGAAAAGGGAACACAAAATCAGTCCCTGCTGCTCTCCAGAGCAATATTGATGCTCAACCACTCGAGATTTGCTTGGATTTGCACCCCAGGCTTTGGGCTGAGGGAAGAATAAGATTTACCTGCCCCGTTTCCAGCCTTTCCTTCCGGAAAAATTATTAGATTGTCTCCCTCTACGGCCCCGAGGACAAACAATGAGTTTCGATGCAAATATGGATGCGGGAAAACTCCCTCCCACCTGTTTCTGAAGCCAGATTTGTCCTTCCTTCATGCAAGAAAGGCAAAATAAATCCATCCTGCCTTCCACGTCCCTCTGTTTGCCCTCAACCACGACAGAAACACTCACACTGCTGCTTTTGGCTGCAAATTGGGGTTTTATCTTTTCTCCTCTGCTTCTTGCAGGCCCTTCCTGCCCCCGCCATTCGCACTACGAGCTCTGCGGGAGCAGCTGCCCTGCCACGTGTCGGGGTCCAGCCACCCCCGAGGGCTGCGCCTCGGTGCTGTGCATCGAAGGCTGCTTCTGCGACCGGGGCTTCGTCCTCAGCGGCGACGAGTGCGTGCCGGCGGGCGAGTGTGGCTGCGAGCACCGGGGCCGCTACTACAAGAAAGGGGAGGATTTCTACGCCTCGTGCCGGGAGAGGTGCCGTTGCAAAGCCAAGGGGGTGGTGGAGTGCGAGGAGGTCTTCTGCGGCGCCCACGAGGAGTGTCGAGTAGAGGATGGGGTGCTGGGGTGTTACCCGGCCGGCTACGGGCGGCTGGTGGTGTCGGGCGACCCGCACTACATGACATTCGACGGGCGAGCTTTCGATCTCCGGGGCTCCTGCACCTACGTCCTGGCCCGGCTCTGCAAGCCGGAGCCGCGACTGGCCAATTTCTCGGTGCTGCTGGAACACGACGTGGGCGGCCGGGGCAACGTGGCCCTGATGAAGAAGGTGGTCATCTTCATCCATGGCTACAGGGTCAGCATGGAGAGGGGACGGAAGTGGGAGGTGACGGTAAGTCAGGAGGGGGACGCCCCGCACCCGGGTGGGCAAAGCCCGTGGCACGCACGTGCATGCAAAACCCCTCGGGGCAGTGGATTGCGCAAAATCCGCGCACATCCAAAAAAGAAAATCACCCGGTGCACGTAAAATCCCCGCTGGGGTAAGTCAGGATGACCCCGTCCCTCAGTGCACACGCGTGTGAAAGACCCTTCAGGGCATGCGCGCACGTAAAATGCCTCGATGCACTTGTGCGTGCAAAAATCCCCTCATCCGGGAGCTGGGATTGTCCCATCCCTCAGTGCACCAACGCGTGGAAAAAACCCTTCGGTGCACACCTGCGCGCAAAATTCCCCCACTGGGATGTCAGGATGTCCCCGTCCCCGGGTGCACACGCGTGTGGAAGATCCTTGGGTGCACACGTGGACATCAAATCCCCCTGGGGCATGCAAAAATCTCCTCATCCAGAAGCTGGGATGTCCCCCGCCCCTCAGTGCACACACGCGTGTGCGATATCCCCCGGTGCGTGTGTGCATGCCCGATCCCCTGCTGCACGTGGGTGTGCAAACCCCTCCCCATCCATCCCAGGTGGGCGGGGAGCGCTACACGCTGCCGCTGGTGACGGAGGACAAGAAGCTACGGATTGGCCAAGAAGGGAACAACATCGTCCTCCAGAGCGTCGCCGGCCTCCGGCTCCTCTACAACGTGGCCACCTACCTCCTCATCACCATCCCCGACGCCTACCGGGGCCGCGTGTGCGGACTGGGTGGCAACTACAATGGGGACCCCGGTGACGACTTCCAGCTGCCCAGCGGCTCCTTGGCGCAGAGCACCGAGGAATTCATCACCTCCTGGAAGATGCCGATGGAAGACGGAGCGTGCACTGATGGTTGTGATGGCAAGGTCTGCCCCATCTGCGACGCCGCGGATGCCGCTCCCTACGCTGCCAGCGACTCCTGCGGGCTCATCCGGGATCCGGCAGGACCTTTCGGGCCGTGTCACCCACGGGTGAGCCCAGTGGAGTATTTCAACCACTGCCTCCATGACGTCTGTGCCGCCGATGGTGCCCGCGATGCCCTGTGCCACAGCCTCCAAGCCTACGCCGCCGCTTGCCAAGCCGCGGGGGCCGAGATCGGTGGCTGGAGAACGACTACTTTTTGCCGTAAGTTCTCCAGGATATCTCCACGGAGCCACTTCAATTCCTATTTTCCTCCAAAGCCACGTTTTCCTCCAGAAAAGCCCTACAATTTTGCAATCGTGGCTTTTATTTCCCCCCTGCTTTTGAGGCAAGTTTGTCTTCCTTGTCCAGAACGAGAAGACATACGGATGACGCAAGGCTGCCTTTTGCTTAACTCCTCCCCCAAAATCTATCAAATAGCCCAGAAACTATTTTTAAACCTCCCCCAAAAAGCTCGTTTTTGGGCTTCAATCACCTATTCCCCACCAAAAACACCCCAGAAGAAAGAAATTCCAGCTTATCCCCTCCAAACCAGCAATATTTGTGTCAAACGAGTTGGAAAGGGGCCTCCCTCTGCTTCGCTTCCAGGCGATTCGCCGCACACGAACGCTTTCACTTGGATATTCAAAGCAGGATTTGGTTGGTTTAGCATCTTTTGGGGCCACCAGAGATGCCCACTGGTTGGCCATGGGTCTTCTGTCCCCCCCTAGGAACGCCCCATTGGATCCAGGAAAAACAGTTGTGATTTTTTGGGGAGGTAATAATGGTATTTCTCCTTTTCCCCCCTCCAGCTCTCTCCTGCCCGTCCCACAGCCACTACGAGCTCTGCACCCGTACCTGCGACTTCACCTGTTCCAGCCTCTCCGTGCCGGCTCCGTGCAGCTGGAAGTGCTTCGAGGGCTGCCAGTGTGACGATGGGTTCCTCTTCGACGGAGAAGCTTGTGTGTCCTTGGAGCAGTGCGGCTGCGTGCACCAGGGACGGTATTTCAAGGTGAGGTTGGCCATCAAGGCTTGGCGTTGGGTGGTTTTGGTCGAAATCAGGTAGAGGAAGGATCGTGGGAGGGGTTCTCCCATCCGGATGAGGCAACTGGTTTGGAGATTCAGTCTTTGATGGGGTAGGTTGTCCCATCCCTTCGATGCAACTGGTTTGGGGGCTCGATCTTCAGTGAGGTGGGTTGTTCCGTCTAGATGATGCAACGGATTTGAGGATTCCATCTTTGAATGGTTGTCCCGCTTGGTTAGTGGGACTCATTTTGGGTTGCCACTTCATTTTTAAGGAGAGATATCCAAAATAACGCAATTAATGACATTCTAAAATGCGTACTTTGCTCCCCTGGACCATGGGGAAAAAGAACAACCCATTCGTTGAGTTGCACAACCTCCACCAAATCCACCGCAGGGTTTTTCTTCCTCTCTCTGGGATTTCTTCCCCCCTCGAAGGTGGGAAACTTCCCCCAAAATTTGGGGATGGTGTCCCTGCAGATTAACCTCCGAACCTTTCTTTTCCAGGCAGGTGAGACCATCATCTCCAGCAACTGCTCCGCAAAATGCAACTGCCACCCATCCCAGGGACTCGTCTGTGAGGACACTCGCTGTTCCCCGAAGGAGGTCTGCGCCGCGCAGGACGGGGCGCAGCGGTGCGTCAAGCGGGAAGGCCAGTGCCGGCTCTCCCCGGGGGCCTCCTTGACCACCTTTGACGGGGCCGGGGGAAGGCTCCTGGCCAGCGGCACCTACAAAGTGGCCGCCCTTTGCAACGAGCAGTCACCCAACTGGTTCAAGGTGGTGGTGGAGGTCAGCGAGTGTCGAGACGACAACATCCCGGCCGCCGTGGCCGTCTTCGTCTTCTTCCGCGAAGCTTTTATCACTGTGAATAACAACATGGAGGTGTGGGTAAGCCGGGGCAGGGCACAGGCAACTCTTGAGGACGAGAAAGATGATTAATTAAAGACGTGCAATTTGGGTCAGATTTACCTCCTCTTCCTCTAGACGCCTGTAGGTGTTCAAGCCCAATGATATCTTTGTGCTGTATTATTTTTTAAAGGGCATTCTGGGATTTTTTTTAACCCATTTTTGGCGTTTTTCCTTGCCGCAGGTGAACGGTCTTTTCACCCGCCTTCCAGCTGCCGTCTCCAAAGCCATTTCCTTGAGCGCGGTGGCGGGGAACATCACCATCTCCCACGCGTCGGGGGTGGATGTGCTCTTCAGCCCCAGCGGGGAGGTGACGGTGACCGTGGGGGCCACCCTGGTCAACCGGCTCTGCGCTCCCTGCGGCAACTTCAACGGCGATGCCAACGATGACCTGAAGCTGCCCAACGGCCGGGCTGTGAAGAGCATCGCAGAGGTCGTTGATGCCTGGAAAGCCAGGGATTTCACCGGATGGTGAGTCGCCCCCAAAAGACATCCCCTGCCGCCCAAACCGTGGGTTGATTATTTTTTTTTTTAAGCCTGGGCAAGCAAGAGGGTAGGGAACAACCTCCATGGGGCAGCAACGGGTTGGGCTAGGCGGCATCCGGGAAGGATTTCTCCATCTTCTTTGGTTTCATCCACAGCGACTGACACACAAACCCAAGGAAATTATTCCGGTAAGTGGCTCTTCTCCTCCTTTGCTGTCACTTCTCACACTACGAATGTTCCTGCAGCCCCGTGATTGGATGAGGCTTAGTTTGTTTGACCCTCCCTAATTAATTAGATGAATAATTGGAGGTTTCAGCATGGACAGGTCGTAGAAAGAAGGGTATGAAGAGCAGATGCCCCTTCGCTTCGATGTAAAACGTCCTGCACAAAACGAGTACTGACCCAAAACCGTGATGCCCGGGAGAGTTTTCTTTGCAGAAAGAAAAACTGAGGCAAGATTTTCCAGCCAAGCTGAAAAAAACAGCTTTTTGGCATCTCATGGGATGTTTTCTGCTTTGCTGCGCTGCTCGGGGCTGTCCTCGGGAGAAGCAGAGAGGAAAGAGGCAGATACAGAGTGATTTTGCTGAATATAGATGGATTTCACTGAATACGGAACGGTCTTACTGAATAAAGGATGATTTTGCCCAGTATAGAACGATCTTGCTGAAAACTGGGCCTTCTGGCAAAATATAGAGTGATTTTGCCAAATATAGGGCCGTTTCCCCAAATACAAGGCCACCTTGCCAAATACGGGGCCGTTTCCCCCCNCAAAACATGCCCCACGGCAAACACCGAACCCTTGCTTCCTCTCTGCTGCTGCCTCCAAGGGAGAAGGGACGAGGTCGCAACAACGAGGTGGCGGGTGGGGAGGGAATGGCCATTTTTCAGCGGGGCCCACGGCACGGAAGGGGA
This sequence comes from Rhinoptilus africanus, assembly GCA_013400135.1. Taxonomy (NCBI): domain Eukaryota; kingdom Metazoa; phylum Chordata; class Aves; order Charadriiformes; family Glareolidae; genus Rhinoptilus; species Rhinoptilus africanus. The sequence goes on from VXBO01002259.1 coordinate 13,920, forward strand.
AGCCAACAACACCATTAAGGCTTGGAAGCTCTTTAAGTGTTAATCCCACGCCCAGGGAGAGGATCTACCCCATAAAAAGATGGTTTTGTCGAACAAAACTCACCGTTTGGGAAGGGGGAAGGCGCAACTTCCTCCTTCCCTGCCACGATGGAAGGGCTGTTGGCTCCTCTTCCAGGTTGGGGGACGACCCTTACGGCTGCCGGCGTTTCGTCTCTTTCAGCTGCGCCTCCAACCTCGTGCGGATGGAAGCGGAAGCTCCCGTCTACCCAATGCAGTAGGGGAAACCACGCGGGGAGCGGTTGGGAGAGGAGAGCGGCCGCGGGCACGACGCACACCAGTTCACGCACTTCTTGTAAATACTCCCGGCGGGGGTTTTTCCACCCCTCAAGAAGCACCAATCGGCCTCTCGGGTTGAGTTTCTGCAAGCGCGGAAGGAAAACCGGCAGCGAGCTACGATGGATTTCTACAGCGGCAAGTTGCGCGGCCTCAAATACCTGCAAAAAAGGAAAAAAAGGGGGCAAACACTTGATACGGCCTCAAAACGGTGTTTTTAAAAGGGGTGTTTTAAAGCCCTGATCTACTTCAGGTGGAGCCCAAAGCCGAGCGGCCTGAAGGAAAGCGAGATAAACACCTCAAGCCAAAATGAGCATAAAATCAAGGTCAGCAGTCCCAAATCCCAGCCTTTTTCCCCCCAGAAATGCACTATACTTTTTCAGTATAACGTTGCCCGCTGTTGGGAAAAAAAAANAAAAGGGGGGTTTTAAAGCCCTGATCTACTTCAGGTGGAGCCCAAAGCCGAGCGGCCTGAAGGAAAGCGAGATAAACACCTCAAGCCAAAATGAGCATAAAATCAAGGTCAGCAGTCCCAAATCCCAGCCTTTTTCCCCCCAGAAATGCACTATACTTTTTCAGTATAACGTTGCCCGCTGTTGGGAAAAAAAAA
>VXBO01002264.1:0-68377 GCA_013400135.1 Rhinoptilus africanus
TGTATAGCTCGTTTCGCTTCTCTGACTTCACTGAAATAAACTTGGTACCCAAGGCTATAAAAATCTTTAGTTCTTAGCAGAAGTACATTTACTTTGCAGATGAAACACAGCATTAACAACAGAACTCATGGTCCCTTAACAGTTTATTATTTATGTATAACCGTTATTAAGATGTAATCTTTACTAGACTTTAACAAGCTTTTGTTTTAGACTACTTTACAAGATCATAATCTCTTATTTGTTAGCTAGAATCTGGCCATCTGAAAGAATTTTGTATTATTATTATTTCATTTTTTAACTCACTGAAGAGAAAGTTCTTCTAGCAAAGCCCTAAATGATACACCTAAGGAATGTTTAACTAAGTCTTCTCCTAATTTTCTTACTATCTTTCCTCCTTTTGGAGCAGATGTAACTTGATTCTCACTGCTATTTTGAGAGAGTTTCTCAGTGCTCTTTAATCAAGAGCAAGAAAATGGAAAAGTGCCAGAGAAGGACATGAAGTTTAGGAGAAACTGGACAGAGCAAAGTGTAAATGCTACCCAATTTTAAAAATTACCATTGACTGCAAAGCAGCCGATGAACATTTTCTAATGTAAACTCCACTGTTATAGCTTTGTAGAGGATTTATCCAGAGCGGTGACTTTTTTGGTAATTTTTTGACCCAGCTCACCAAAAGCTATGAACGCCACATCTTGCTCACTGCTTTCTTTAACATTTTCTGCTGTCTTAGCGAACTGCTGTTATTTCTGTCACCCGTCACTCATTGATCACTGAGTCAGAGAATGATTCAAATGCTGTTTGAACAACGATGTTGGAAGATTGTTTATCAGTGACTCCGTGTCTGTCTGTGGGAGGCACATTTTGCAATATGTACTTCGCATTTTTTCCCTCTGATAATCTGGAGACCTGGTGGTGTTGCAGGTCCGCCGGCTCACCTCACCTCTGTGTGACTCAGCTTCCCCAGGGATCCTTCTCTTTTCCGAGCTCCCCCAGTGGGATGCACCAGCAGGGGGTTAATGTTGCTGAGCTCTGGCACCAGTGTGCTTGCCTTTGCTTAAATATATAGCAAGTATGATGATCCCTGCCTTCAGGAGACAAGAATTGAGACAGGTCCTACCTCCTTGCAGAGGGGGAGTGCAGGATGAGGGAGAGCGGCATACTACCAGCCCACGGGAATGGCAGTGGATGAGGCAGAGTCTTTTTGATTGTCCTCGCTCTGTTGTGAAATTGTCCTGAGAGACATCAGCCTTGGAGAAGCAGCTCGCAGTTGCTTTTCTCCTGCTCCTGGGGCTTTTGCCAGCTGCTGGCTTAGCCGAGCCAGGGCCCTGAGGTGTTGATTGCTCTCTCAGGAGGGTGAAGGTCTGTGTTCACCTTTGCAGTGAAGGGCATGGCTGGAGGTGTTTTCTGTGCACTGTCACTAGAAAGCCATGCCATCAATCAGGCTTTGCTTTGCAAGGTCTACAGAAGAGCAGCCTGGTGTGTACAGCTCTCTCCACTCTCCCACACAGAGTTTGGGTCATGCCAGTCCATGTAATCCAATAGTTACCCCATGGGTAAGCGGTGTAATATCGTATTCCATAGGAGAATGATCTGACCTTTCTTGTTTATACATTAAGTGTGTCCAGGAGGCTTCTTTGTCAGCCGGGTTGTCCCAGCTGCCAGCTCGCAGTGCGTCTTGTCAGCTCCAAAGCTCTTGCCAGGGCTTTGAAGTTAACAAGGAATTATTTGGAGTTAATTTGAGTTGCAGGGTTTTATTTCATAGAGAACCCCTGCACGTGGCTCAAATAAAAATGTTCTCCTGCGTCAGAACCTGCACATTCGGCAGTGTTGGAGTGGTGGTGGGCTGTAACAGCACACAGTGAATGCAGGTCAGTTTGTCTCCAAAACCCAGTGAAGATGAGCTGCTCTTAATAATTAGGGATGGGTCATGGGGGGTTGCTGCTGGAAAAATCAGGAGCTCAGAAGGGTTTATTTTAGTTCTCGGTCAGTTGCGGAGCATGCAGGTAAAGACAGCCTTTGTATGGGACCACCCCTCTCATCCAGCTGAGACAGTAGGGCCTTCTCGTGTTTGCCAAAACATTTGAGTGATATCTGCTTTCTCTGAAGAGAGGCTCAGTTGGCTCAGGTTTTCCCACACTGCCCCAGTGTCCGATCCCCGTGTCTTACTATGGTAGGTGAGTAACGGTAAGAGAGGAACTGAAGTTCTTCAGAGCAATGTTGTCAGTCCGTCTCAGTTCACAGACGTGGGTGCTCACCCAGTAGATCTTTCTAGTTCCCACTGTGCTAACATGATACTTTTCTGCATAAAATAACTTAAAAAAACCCCATCTTGCTTAACGTTACACAAGAGAATGTGTTTATGAGACAGAACAATATAATTCATCTATCAAGCGGATTTTTTTTATTACAATTGCAGAAGCGTCTCAAAGCCATTAACTTGTTTAAGGTGCCTGTGTGCTGGCTGTTAGACGCCTGCACACTGTCAGAGACTCTTCCCTAAACTGATAAGAGTAACAAAGAGAAGGGAGAATCCCCTTTGTACAGGGTAAAAATTGATTGACTCCAAGTCACAGCTGAGAGCTGTGGTAAAGCTGGGAACAAAACTCTAATCCTCCCCAAGTCTCAAGCCCTTCCCCGCAAATACTCCCTTGTTTTATTATGCTTTATTTCATCCATAACAATAAAATAATGCTGACTTGCTAAGGGAGTCCTTTCATGCTTTGATGCTGATGGCCAAATGAGACATGAATGTATCTGAACAATAACTGCAACTGATTAATTACGGCTGCAGCGTACCTGGCATTGCATCTGTTATTCTGATGCCTGCTCGGCTTCGTTCAGAGGTAGACCATGCTGGTGGAAAACATCTCCCGGGATCCACCACTCCCTGTGATTGCATGAATGTGTGTCTGGTTTTCCACAAAGCAAAGCAAAGGGCAGACCTCTCTGCAAGAAGCAAAACTGTCATCTCGTGGGGTGTTTTGGGTCGCACTGTCCCTGGACCCAAGCAGCTGTGGGAACGAATTCCTTTCTTTTGTGGGTGTCCTGCCACGGGGGCTCAGGCAGGGCTGAGCAGCCAAAAGGGTGGGAGGGAAGAGGGGCACGGCTTTTTTTGTGTTTGCCCAGGCCATCAAAATCGCCTGGCCAAGGGGGCAGCGATTGTGTCCTCTCTGTCTCCTCATCACTTGGCTCCTCAACACAGTCCTGTGTCTTACCAAGGACCTTACAGGACATGGTTCTCCATCTCATGCCAATATTTTGGATGATAATTCTCATTTCACTCCAGGACTAACCTGAGACCTTTTATTTATTCCCCCCCCCATACAGCAAGCATGAGGCCAGCCTTGACAAGCCCAACAGACAGTGGTGCAGGCAGTTGCTGGAGGTGGAGAAGACGGGCTGCAGTCCGTTCCCTCAGGAGCCCAAACTGAGCATCTGATCTGGGTTTCTTGGGACCAGGTGGGTGTTAGTTTTGCGAGACTTTGTGCTGCTCTCAGGAGAAACCATCCTGGGGTTTGGTCATTCTTTTTTATTTGCCAGAAATTTACTCAGTCCAATCCCAGGTGAATTTCCCAGTAAGTTTTCTTCCAGAAGCCTTTACCGGTTCTTTGGGCAATATTGTAAGGGAGGAGTATTAACACTGAATTACTGCTGAAACAAGATTTAATTAGTAAGTGTGAGAGGTGAGTCAGGCTCTCTCCATGAAACCTTTCTTGATACAATTAGATAAAGAGAAGGTAGGTAGCATTCAGCTTTCAAGATTTCTTTATCTTTGGTAGCTCTCACGGTCTTCCTACCAGTCTCAGACTTCTGGCATGAAACTCAGCAATTTTAATTGATAAACGCAGATAGTACTGACAGATACACAAAGGTGTGGGTTGATGTATAGCTATTAGCGGCATTTGTGTGGAGTGACTGGGGCACTCACTTTTGTCTTTGCAAGCCTTCCCCAACGAGTGCCAACAGGGTCTGCATATTTCCACTGGTCCACAGCACCAGGCATAGCTGAGAAATTAAATTACACCCAGCAGCAGAAGTCAGCAATGGAGGACAGCCGGGGGTGGTGGAGGGTGTCAGACCCACTCAAAAGGGTAGGGGGAAGTTTTGAGAAGACGCTCACAATTAGGCTTAAGTTTTCAAGGGTTTGGCCCTCAGATAAAGAACTTTGTGGAAACAGTCCCTGCTTTAAAAAGAGCTGCATGTCAGTTGAAAGCAGTGACTGATGGTTGTTGAGCACATCTGGAGCCCTAATCTTTCATTCAGGCCACGCTTTCTGTCTAGCTAAGGAGAATAAATCACATGCTCTTATTTATCTCTCCTCCTCAAACACTCAGAGGTTTGAAAGCTGCAAATGTAGAAGTAGCAGAAGGAAATATTTTCTTCCACATGAGGCAAAATTCCCCTGTGAAATGCAAGAATTCAGCAGGGCTCAGGGAGGGAAGAGAATTTTATAGTTGGGCCTTAGAGGAATTACGCAGCCAGCTGTAAAAGGAAGGTCATGGGTTTGATGTCTGAGTTTCTGAGTCCTTTTGAACATCACATGCTGTCTGGAGAACAAGACCATCCATGTATATTTTAGATGTTTTATTTATTCTTTTGGTTGTAACGATTGGATATGAATACAATGCCACTTACAAAGAGCAGAGCCCAGAAAGAAACTTGTGCAGTAGGCGCCTGCTTCTATGGTTTTCTCTTTAGACAGGAGGAAGCAGTGCCATGTGATTGCAAAAGAGGGGTTATATGAATATGTGTGAATATAGCTAAGTTTACATCCGTGTTCCCCACAGATAGGCTTTAAGTGCCCCAAAGCCCCTATGTCCTGTTAAAGGCAGTACCAGATCACGGCTGCTGAAAATGATCTCCCACTGTGTCAGCACTGAATGTTTCATAATGTCTGGGCGAAATGCCCTTCTATCACACTTCAGGATTATGTTCTGGGAGGGGGTAATGCCTATTGTACTCCTCTAATCGTACTACTATTTTTTCCCCTAGAGACAGCGAATGTCTTTTGTAAGGGCCAGTGATTTTCTCTCTGTGGTATGATACACCTTTTCATCTTTCGGAACCTCTGCTAGCTCACCGTCATGGCTCATTATTCTAATTAATTGCTGATGACAGTAATACTCACAAAAATGATAGTACTTATTTATTCTCACTTTCAGACAAGGGTGAGCCAACACACTCATTCTGTTTGTGACTCCAGCAGAGTTGGCGTGTCAGATTATTGCTTTCTACCCACATTGATAAGGTGTATATGTAGTAGTACATCCGTTACAGAGAAAATGCTCAGTGATTCCATGCAAAAAGGCATGAGTCGGTTCTCGGAAATCTTTTATCTGTCAATCAGATGTGGAGATGACACAACCTTCCCCACATAATCAGCCACAGCATCTCAACCCCAACCAGGTAAGGCTGACTAAAGGAGCACTTGTACACTTTATTGTGTATACACGCTCATTTGAATGTCTCCCTTGGAACTCCTTGAGGACTGAGAGCTTTGCATTGATTTCAATAGGTCCTTGTGTTGTGCTTTGAGTAAATTTACAAACATATAAAAGAAAGTAATCTGTATTTTTTGCTGCGAGTGCACTAATGGGCCTTAATGGCACTGATCAACCTCAGCTGGGGTCTCCAAACACACCCACAGGCCCCAGGGCTCTATTTAAACTCAGTCTTTCTCTGTCAGAGCTGTCTTAGGGGAGCAGTGATCTACAGACAGAGTACTTTGTTTAACCTGCAGAATGACTTCCTGGCTTGACCTGAACATAGCTTTGCTGCTGTTGACCACCTGGCTGTCACTGAACCTGATCCTTAACCCTGTCTTGTGGCTTGACTTCCCAACTTCACCTTGGACCTGCCTCATGACTGTGGTATTGCCTTATGGTTTGGACTCTTGGTTGGACCTGGCTGCTATCTCTGGATCTGTCCTTCTCGGTACTGTGGGATGATGGGCCTTGGCTGTGAGGTTCTGCCTGGTTTGCTTTCCCTAAGAGAGCAGCACGGCTCTGTCTGCTCCCTGGTATTTACAGAGCAGCCCACGCCTCCCATATGAAAAGACTGCAGGTGATTTTGTCTACTTCACCTGTTTGTCTTTATGTGCATGTAGCCTCTCTGGAGTACAATGTGGCTCCCTGGTGGAAAATCAGCCTACAAAGACCAACGCAAGAGAATATGTGAGGGGTTTTTCACCAAAGAACCCAAGGAAATTTCTCCTCTGTTCTCAAAGCCTGTGTGCAATACAGATCTAGTCTCAAGATCTCATTCAGTATGGTAGACTGTCTGATATTCAATTTGTTTACTTCTTTGTTATGACAAGTTAGAGTCTAGCAGTTAATGGGTTCATCAGCTGTCTCACTGTGTTGGAGGTGAATGCAGAAGAAATGTCAAATGGGTCACACAGATGTAACTGAGAGCAGCACTAGGCCCTGTACTTTTGGTAAAAGTCACCGAGTTAATTTTTGAGGTGTCATTCCCACAAGTCTGAAGAGTTTCCTATCTCTCATTGCAGGTGGCAAGTGGCCAGGAAAGCAGAGAACCTTCAGTTAACAAAATGGATCAATTTTGCACTGTCTGGACCAAGTTCTCCTGGGTGGGAGGCGTTTCCACAGCTAAGCAAGTTACGGGGCAGTTCAAGCACAAGGGAAAACCTTCACGGTCCACTCTGAGCTTCTGGAGACCCCCACAGCAAAGCACTCCTCTGCAAGCTGCATGAGAGGCCACCGAAACTTAGGGTCATAGCTCCTCGTGGTAAGTGCTTGACACTTTCAGTTTGCTGCCTACGTCTGCTGCAGTCTTCCTTCCGTGCCCCTCCTCTGGGTGGACATGCTTGATTGAAGATGGAGCGTGGGACAAGTGGCTTGACTCAGTGCTGATAAGAGCTGTATTTGGTGCAAGAGGGTGTGAGCTGCCAATTTCCTAAGCACTTTGTATCAGGGAGGCTTAGAGATCTCCTTGTAGCTGGAGTAGAAATAAAAATGTAGGTGGCTTAAATGTCAGGGAGGTTCCCTCCAAAAATGGAGGGCTTCCCATTCCAGGTGAAGGTGTCAGCCTGCTCCCTTCTTATCGTTCTCTCCTTTCTTAAATGCTTGTGAATGGCCTCAAGTAGCCCAGAGTGGTTTTCATCGGTTACTGCTGAGTTCAGATACTGCAACTCTGCCTTTTCCCCAGGTAGTTTGTTGTTTGCCCTTTGTATTGCTGTCATAATTATTCGTGAGGAGTTTCTGCTTTACTTGCTTGCAACATCAAGGTGATCTTAGTGCGTCTCTGACAGCTGCAAATGGGGAACAGAAATGAGTATTTAAAACCAGTGCTTTGTGCATTTGTAGGCCCTCTGTGGCTCATTCCCTCTACTGTCAAATTAATTGATGTTACATCGTTGCTACTTCAGCTTAATACAAGCACAGATTTTGAACTGGACTTTGTATCCATGTGAACATTAACGAAGGATAGCGACCTGCTCTCAGACGAAATAAAAAAATCTTTATAGATGCAACGTACATATTTGTTCAGATGTTAAGTAGGAAGTTTCAAAAAGTATCACCACCAGAGATTTTTCTGTTCCCACTGATTTAGACTGGAATGTGCTCAGATACTCTAATAATGAGTAACAGCATAAATTCTTAAGTCAGACAGATAATTACTCTTCCAGACAAAGAAGCTTTGGCCTTTTATTTATGTCTACAGACTGTAATCTCTTCCATGCTGAGACTTTCTGGGTGTCTAAAAGGCGTCCAGTCCACTGCTAGCTCCATAGGGTGGTACCCGCTTACCTCTAGGCAATGCCTGTAACTTATGGGCAGTGTCTACAGTCCTGGTTCTCCTTTGGTTTCTGTAGGGGTGGGTGTCTGCGTTGACATACTCTGTTGCAGCAGGACACTGTATACCCTGCAAGTTGCTTCTCCCCTCTGAAGACTACCTTGCTGGTTGTTAAAATTGTAGCGTTTCCTGATATGGCGGCAAGCATCTGAAATAAGTAAATATTGAAGGATACTTTAGTGCTGGAAACTTCGTTTCATGACAGAGAAAGCGTGTTTCAAAGTTAAGTATCCTCAGGAATGCATGAGTCCCTTCAGTCTGGGGTGTGCTTTGTCCTTGGGACCATCACTAACGCTTTCCCCGGTGTGGTGTAGCTCTTGCGGAGCACCGGGCCCTCCTTACGCTGGAGAAAGTAACTGCGTTCAGGATGGAAAGCAGTGTGAAGTTCTTGCAGGGACGGACTCACTATGGCTGAAAGTGCGAAAAGGAGAGCTTTGAATCGATGAGCCACAGAAAATCACCACCTAATGCACGGTGCTGGTTTCAAAACTGGAACCGAGGTCAAAATCTTAGTTTTCCTCCCTTCGTATCTAGTCCTTATGTCTAAGCTAGGTTTTGGTTTTGTTTTGTTTTGTTTTTTTTTTTTTCACCATTACAAAAGGTAGGGAAGACTGTCACAAATATACTAATTTAAATCAATATCTTGAATTTCAAGTTCTTTGAAGTTCCCGGGGGAAGATTTTAGCAATATAAACAATGAGGGGGAAAATGAGAAAATGGAAAAAGGAGGAAAACTTTGGTAGGTATATGATAAGACAAATGCCTAGGAAATGTACTGCACTGTGAAGCTTCCTTATTAGTGGCCCAGACAGTCAAAAGCAAGTGTAGCACATGTAGGTTCATTTAGTCAGCTTTGCTATAATTTGAAATTTCTTTAGAAGGAAGAGTCTCAGCACTGTGGGAGTCCCTCAAAGCAGCTTGAATTAAAGAAGGTTTCAATAATTAGAAGACCATTTGATGTTTGCAAGCAAGGCTTTGTGACATAGGATGTGAAAATTCATTAGTGTTTTTAATGATTAAATAGTCTTTTTTGTTTCTTGAGAATGACATTTCTTTCCCATCATCTCACCATTATGAATACGGGGAAGAAAATATTTTTCTGGCTGAACATCACACAAATGTTTTAGTCAAAGAGTTTCTTTTTAAGAGATTTTGAGGGACTCACAACTAGCTTTTGTCCTTACTGCTTTCGCTCATGTGGGTGTAAACATGGTGTTACTGCAGAAAAGTGAATGACATCGCATGAATATTGCCATGTATCTGCTAATCCCATTTGCCTTCCCCTTACAGTCTGTGTATGATCTTGTATTCCATTCATTGATGGCACTGTGGGAATGAGGTTTTCCATTTTGTCCAAAGAGAAGGGTAAACATATTTGTTTAATTCTCCTGTGAAAGTAGAATGTTCATTGAAACATTTCCTTTTGGATGTGTTTGTATACCAGTTCCTCCAAGAAATTATATAAAACACCATTACAAAAGGGAAAAGCAAAATGTTACATTTGGTTTATCCTGGAAATCCGTAGTCTGATATTTCTTTTCAAAATGAAATGGTAATCGGAGCTGACACATTTCACTTCCAATGAAATAGCGTTTCCTGATCCTGCACTAGAAGGCTCTAACCAGCACTAATTGGGAGGCTAAGTTTGCATGTACGGGCAGGATGCTGGCTTCACTGGATGAACTCGTTGACCTGTGTTTTACTAGGAGTCAGACTTGATCAGTGATCCTTCCTGGTTTTGAAGTCTATTAAAAAGATGTCTTTCTCTTGATTCAGTGGCAACTACTTTTATTTTTTTTTTTTTGGTAAGAATTGAGGCTTGGCAAATTTCTTTCAGTCTTAACACAGAAATGAACATTTTATAGTCACTTTCTGCTGTCTGAGCATGTTGGGAATCACCTGTCTCTGGGAGGCATAGCTCTTGAAATGAGGTATAAGCCACTCTGGCTCCCTTGCAGAGAGGTGTAGATACAAAATCATGATAGCTGTGATAGTTGTATGGAAAGAGAAGGGTCAGGGAGTAAGAGTAAGCTGCCATGCTGAGCACTCGTTTGCTGTCATTTCTGCAGAATCTGGCCAAGTGTTAGAGCTGCTAGGCAGGCAGAATGACTCTTGCATCCTACACTGCTCATCTGAAGGTTTCCAGTGATGATTTCCCTGGAAAAAAAATTATTTTTTTCCTTCAAGATCCTGCTTAAAACTTGCTTATGTTTTTGAAGTGGTGAGGGAAATGGGTTCAAGTGTTCCTCTGCAGTGATTTGCCATTTAGAGAGCACAACGTGGGCTCTGGTTGGTATTTTATCACGAGTGCTAAAATTGCTGCAGGGCTGTGCAAGCAAGCTCACCTCCTTGAGAAGGAGGAGGTCTGTGCTCCTCAGCTATTCTCACAGCAATTCTTGCATGGAGAGGAAAAGCATTAACCCCACATCAAAGAAAGGTGACTAAACAGACCAAGCTCCAGATCTGTGGAGATGTAGGGCAGGTCAAGGCATCCATAATACCTTCCAGGAGGTCAGCAATAAGCTGTATGCCTAGAGGTAGTCTGCAATGGAGTAGGACACTGATCTAATGTATCCTCAGCCTCATCTTCACTTTTGTCTCCTCACTTGCCACTATGGAAATTGCCTTCCTCAAACCATCCCTGGATTTTATCTCTGCTTGAACTTCTGGATCAGATTGAATATACGTATGAAGAAGACCGGTCCTCCGATCCCTTCAGGAAGGAGCAGGAACTCTCCGGGGCTCTCCATTGGTTGCCTGCAATGCCAATGCTGTGGCAGGGTCGCCGCGCTAAGCTGTGAATAGACTGTGAGCAGAAAAGCAGGGTAGACAACTCCAATAATCCTTGTTTCCATTTTATCAGGAAATTTGGCATTCACGCTTCTGTTGGCATCTAGTACCATTTTTTCTTTTCATGCTTTAACTTGAGGCTAGATTCTCAGCCCAATCCAGCTGAAGGGAAACAGCTGTTGGCTGAAGTCCTCTGGAAAGCTCTCCCTTGAGCTCAAATCTGACCATTCTTGGCACGGGCTCCTGCAGACAACAGGTGACTCATTTTGCTTTGGAAAGTGCGGCCGTATCCTCTGCTGTCTCCTCAAATGCTATAGGCAATTCATAGAGCAATTTCAGCTTTGCCTCTTCTGCTAATTGAAGAGAAGCTCCATGCTTACCCTTTGCAACAGAGCCAAGCCAATCCGGAATCCACATTTGATCTAGATTATCCCTTTACTCTTTGGTTTAAAGTAACACACAAACAGAGCAAATGAAGAAGGCTTGCCTCCCCGCTGGGAGATTCAGTGTGCGAGCCATGGCCACTTTAAAGGGATACTGACGGCTACTGTAAATGAATTGGTAAGAAAGAGTCAAATGCCTCCACTAAATTAGACTCCTGGTGAGTGGCTGTTGAAATGCTCAACAGATTTACAGTCCGGACCTACCTGAAACACTAAGGAATTAGTGAAGAAAGCTTGGGTGCGGTTTGTTTTGTATCCCCAATTGCCCTACCTCCCACACTAGCCATATCGGACACTGGAGGCGAACAGGACAAGCTTTTATTTATCCTGATTTATAGCAGCCTTTTCCAAAGTGGCTTTCTGAAATTGTAAACAGAATGTTCGCACAGTAAGAGGGAGGAAATGCCAATAGATTAAAATCAATGTACCAAATTGTGTGCTATCCTGAGATTACTTTTGGCCAGGGGATGGAAGTGACCTGCGTTTGGCTGAACGGGGATTGATTCTCCTCTCTCTTGCTATTTGCGCCAACACAAATGTGTAGCATCTTTGACGTCAGTCCACAGAGAACGGGCATGAATACAAGGGCAATCAGGCCCCTGAGGTTTCTGTTTGATCGCTACCTCAGGCAAGGGGGAGCTGTACCTGCGAGTGGCTTCACCTCCTAAAATAGACCATCTGCAGAAACGCTGGGTCTCCGTGTGGAGCCTCTGGCTCCCATGACAGCCTGATCCTGAAAGGAGGGAGAAGAGAGCAAGGAAACTTGGCTCAGGCCCATCTCGAATGAAAGGCACCATTGCAGATGAGCGGAGTTTACCCCCCGAGAGGTTCCTCTTTTTGGTTACATTTTTCAGTTGGAAGAGTCAGATGGAGTATTTGCGTTGGCTTTCCGCCTTGGCCATGCGAATTCTCAGGGGTGGGGAAAATGTTAGTAAACTAGCAAGTATCCAAGAACTGGAAAAAAATAGGTTAGGCTGTCAAAGTCTTTTTAATCTCTTCTGAAAAATATTTCCTCTAGGAACGCTTTCCTTTTTGGAACAGGCACCTAAAAAACCCCACAACACTGCAGAGGCGACATGTCTTTTGCTGCCACTGCAACACTTTTTCTTAAATCTGGCTGATTACCTGCTTCCCCAAATCCCCACTTATATATGTAGTACATCTTGTTGTGACTCTGACGTTAAGCCCGTGCTCCACGCCAGCCGTGCTCTGGCCGTTCCCACTCCCTGATGGCGCTCAGTCTACTTTCACGTTTCAGAGCACCAGGTTTGAAGCCAAAGCCCAAATCCACCTGCCAGAGAGAAGGTGTATCGAGGGGAGTTCTATCGCTCCACTGTTTCCTGTAGCTGTACGGATGTCACTGCTGTTGTTAGGAAAATCCGAAGGGCAGCCTTTTCTGCGTCCCTGGCACTGAGGTGCTGCGCAAGGTCCCAGCTGGTGGAGCGGACTCTGGTTGCCAGCCCAGCAGGCTCTGCAGGCAGCTCCTGCTGAGGCTGGTAGCTGGAGGGGTACGCCGCTGGTCTGAGGGAGAACAGAGGAGTTCTGGCTTGTAGCGTTGGCTTCTTGTGTTGTTCTCCACTCTTTTTTTGAGCGCGGAATCTGACTTGGATTCGAGGCAGCGATGGAGCCGTGGCACAGCTCTGTCCTGGGCGGGCAGGGGATGTTAAGATGGTGATGGTCTGGGCTGTGCCTTTCTGCTGCTTGTGTTGGATTCCCGTTTTGGGGAGGCTCTGGCCCACTTGAGTCCTGCTTGTCTCTTTGCCAGGGCAGAAGGCCTTTGCTCTACTGTCGCACCTGAGTCAGGGCTGGGCTGGAGAGCAGATAAATGAGTTAATTGCCCATTGCTGTGAAACTGAGGCTTGCTGCTGGGGATGGGGCTCCTCTCCTGGCTGTGTCCTGGTCCTGCTCTCTAACGCAGGCTGGGGCACAGTGATGTATGCATGAGTTTCTGCGCAGCAGCACGCAAATTCCAGAATGGTTCGGTGTATCTCAGCATTGGGGTCTTATGGCAGCCACCCAGCCCTGTGACCTGTGTAACCCTCATCTGGCCCAAGCTGGTGAAATGGTGGGTGTTTCTCCTGTTTCACCGGGGGCTACTCTGAGCTGTGACCTGAGAGTTTTGGGGGCCACGAGAGCCCCAGCAGCCCCCTAAAGGACAAATAGCCCTTTACAGTACTGGAGTGCAAATTGTCACTGATTGGCAGCGTGGGTGTCCCATCTCAGTAGGAAAGGGAGATGAGGTCACCCCTGCCCACCGAGTCCTTACTGGGTATACAACCTCCCCCTCAATGCACGTCTCCTTGCAGGTGGAACATTCGTGTTGCTTGTTTGCCCAACCGTGTGTGTTTCTGAAGGCTAAAATTAGGAGATCAAAGTACCTCTTGGGAAAGACGTGCTCTTAAACTGGGTTTTTGTGCAATGCTGCTGGAAGAATTCACTGGTTTGGGAGCTCAGCTGCACGGGTCCTCAGTTGCTGTCTCAGTGGCACTTTCACAGGCAGGAAAGCTACAACATTGACCCTACTTATTCACCAGAGAAGTCCTCAGTTCTGGTTCCCCTCCCTTTAGGCTTCCTTTTTCCCCTCCCTCTTTTTAGCTTGAGGTAATTAAAAATAAAAAATGCTGGGTTTTGTTTTGTCACAGTCCTCTGGGAAACTTGTAGTGGGGACCATACAAGTTTCATCAGTACCTTTATAGTAGGGCCCACGCTAATGACTGGCCTCTAGTGGGTGGTGACAATGCAAATAAATAACAACACTTGGATGGAAAATTCCACAGACGAATTGAGATGGTTTCTGAAATTCCTTTCGAAGTGAGAAAACAACTGTACCTCAGCGGAGAGCCTGTAGGAGATCCATCATGCATAAAGGAGTAGAGAGCAAAGGGAACATCTGTGAGTGCTTAATTCAGACGCCGAGGATGCAGAAACTTGGTGAGCAAGATTGTATTTCATATGATCTGGAAGTGTACCAAAGAGTAATGGAACTACATAGGAAGCAAAAGATACGCTATATGTGGCTGCTTACCCTTTATGGCACCTGAATTTCCTGGGTAACTCAACTCATCCTGAAATGTCAGCATCAGAAATGAGATACACTCACATATTAATTCTGACTTAGGCTGTTATTGCCAAATGTTATGCCGATGCTGCAGAGGAGAAAAACCTACTTTCCATACAAAGAAATATGCGCCATAATTGAAATGCATTTGTTTTTTCAAAACATGATTAGTAATCCACCAGAGCTTTTTTTTTTCATTTTTGTATCCATCTGGGGGTTGCCACCTACAGCCTTGCTTTTTCATTATATGAGGATATAATAGATTTCATATGGGGAGAGAATGAAATTACCTCATAGGCTTTCTCTGACACATGTGGCAGCTCTGTACCTTCTCCCTCGGTGACAGAGTGAGTCATTTTGGAGTAAACTTTTCAGTTTGTAACAAAATGAGCAGGGAATATGGTTTTTTTAAGCAGTCTGAAAGGAAAAAAGAAAAAAAAAGTTCAGCTGTTTGCATTATGGCTTGTTCTTGTTCCATGACCATTCTAGCAAATTCGCCTGGCGGCTCCCAGCCCCGCTTGCTGACCAATGCTTCACGTCATCCCTGCTCCTGCCGGAGCTGGTGCTGTGTTGTGAAGGGGAAGGGACTGCTTGCTGTGCTTGGGAGGCTTGTGATCAAGGCCTGCCCGTAAATCTGGGCTCACCCCATGAAACTTCTCCTAAAAATTGCAGCCGAACAATGGGGGAACTGAACCCATCCCGTCTGAACTATGCTGCAGACCTTCAGAAGTGCTTAAACACCAGACTCATCATGGTTTCAATTCGGTTATTTTCCTGCTCGTTTTTTAATAGCTGCATTGAAAAAACTCACAAAAAAAAAAAAAAGTGGTGAGATGAAAGCAATCATAAAAATCGCTGGCGCTGTGTTATGATTTCTGCCCTCGAGCCCGTAGTCCCAGACTTGACTCAAACGGGACAGGTAATTGCAGTAAGATCCTTGTGGCCATGTTTTCAAGCTTCTGCTTGAAGCCCACAAACGTGGTTAAGGTGCTCCAAAACACCTCCAACCCAGCACAGCTTCGCTGTGGTGCTTGTCAAGCGTTCGGAGCCTGATCTACATGCCTCTGTGAGAGCTCTAGGAAATATAATCATAAACGTAGGTGCCCAGATCTCAACTTCTCTTTATTTTCTAGACTTGCTTTGGTAGTAGAATTCTGTGTAAAACTTTAGATATCCAGTATCTAGAACCCCAGCCCATCTCCTTGATCTCCACTGGCCCATTTGACATGAAGTCTATCAAATAGAAAAACAAAAGAAAAATACTTTCATAAAGTTCTTGCATACCATAAGGCAAAGCCTTTTGATCAGAGAAGACTAGTGCTTCTTAACATGGGACAGGCTAGGTGCTATAGTCTGTTTTGCTTCTGCTGCCTGATCTTGGGCAAATTACTTCCATGTAACTGGGCCTCCTTTTTAATTTCCTCCTCCTGTAAAAGAGATGGATGCTGAGCGTCACGTGTAGTGGGGAGCTCGGATGTCATGGGGTCAAAGCCTTAAGAAAGTTTCTTGGAGAGGAGAGGGTAAAGGCAGCTGATTCAGTAATGCTCAGATATGTGCATTTTCTAAGTTTGGGTGTTTTGTTTAGAAAAACTTCCGTAAAGATTCAGCAAAAAAAAAAATCCTCCTAGAGTTTCAAATAGAGTTTCAAAATAAAATATTAAAAATAAAGTATGTCTTTATTTTACAATAGTCTTCAATGTGATTTAGATATTAAAAATATTTTTAAATAGCTAGAATGAAAACTTTTTTTGTTTGGTCTTACATATAGTTAACTTCTTCAACATCTTTTAAAATGAAACTAGATTTTTTTTTCTATTTGGAGCTGAAATGCCATTTTGTCACGTCTTTCATAAACTAAGAAGTCTGTTATTGCTACAACTCTATCCGTAAACTCACTAGACACATACGCTTGCTGTACCAAAACAATATTAAATTTACTGAAGAAATTGGCGGCTTTGACTTATCTGGTCAACCCTGTATAAAGCATGTATAAAACTGAAATCAGATGCTTTACCCTCTAGACTCCTCATAAGATTGATCTGTGCAATCTACAGCTTAAGAGGCGAGGTAAACCTGAGACTGTGGCTGCAATTGCCTCTCACTTAAAATATGATGCTTTGTTGTAAATGATTAATGATGGGGGATCTCTCACTGCCTCTGGTTGCGGAGCTGGCCTTGGCTTTCGTGTCTCTCCCCAGGACTGAGCTCGGGACACAGTTGTTTTTGATAAGCCCTGCAATTCCCAAGCTGCTTTTCTTTTCTGCAGAGTGATGCTATCATGATTTATGAAAAAAAATCAGCTCCTGAAGTTTGTTTTGCTTGGCATGCAGACAAAAGACTCCAAACCCAATTTTTAATGGAGAAAGGTTAGGTGGGAGGCTTTATGCTGTGTTTCTTGAGTGGAAAACTTTGCAGCTAAATTGAGAATAATATTTTTCCATCTAAACTGACCTTTATGCTGATATATCCTCTGTCATCTTGGGCTCTTTTAAACTGTGCCTAAGTTTTACAGGCTTACAATTGTCCTTTATCACTTGCAAAGGAGACAAAAGTACTAAGGACCTTGGGAAAGACAGACACCTTCATTCCTTTTGGAAACTAAATGGGACTGTGCTTTGGCCTCACTTCCAGCACCACCTGTGCCACTGCCACATCTCCACGTTGCCCCTTCATCAGCATGGTCTCATTTGGGCATGCTGTGTCCCACCTGCTTTGCGTTTCCTGAAGGCACTCAGGGCAAACAAATTTCTCCTCGTCGGCATCTCTGCCGTGTTTTGCTTGGCCCGTTCCTTGCTTTTGGCAGAATTGGGATGTTTAGCTGCCATTTAGCTGGGAGGGAGTTGTGAAAATAAGTGAATTTGTGGTGCTCTGAAAGAGAAGATGCTTTGTGTGATTTTGAGGAGTGGACATTTTGAAAATAATGTAGTTCATAACAAACAATGAAAGCAGAAGTAAAATAATGGAAGGAATTCTAAAGAAAACTAATAATAAAAAATTGCCAGAGCGTATTTTTTTAAAGCGGACTGGATCTTTCTCCCAAGGCTGAGCTCTTGGTGATGGCACAAGTAACAGATATTTCTAACTCTACAGTGGCAGAAGCACATGGCTCTGCATTATAAACCCCATACAGACCATGGGGGTCATGGTCTAACAAAGTAAGCTTATCGGTAGGGTGGTTTTTTTATTTGTTTGTTTGTTTTTCAGTGGTGATACTAACTAATCAAAGACAAACAGATAGTTTGAGGCTGGCAATTTCTTTCATCACTAGAGTTGGTCCAGAAGCTTCTGACACAACTTTTGCTTTTTATTCACATCAGGAAGGGGAATTAATTAAAATAAAAACTTCCCATGAAACGGTCCGTCATGCAAGATGGTTCTGGGATAACCAAGTGGGTGTCTCCCGATCTCCGCTCAGGGCTGCAGGCTGGTGGGAGGCTGCAGGCTGGGAGCTCCCTGGGCCAGAGGCACCTGACCCCAGAGCCCCGGGCTCTGAAGCAGCAAAGTCACACCAATAACTCCAGGACTAGCACTTACCCTTCGGTGGAAATTTCAAAATGCCAGTCTTTTTTGTTTATTAGTGGCTATTTTTAACCAAAGTGAAAACAGATTCCAAGAACGCATGAAACTCATGGAATCGCATTACACGAAATGCATGAAATTGATGGAATTAGACAAAATCCTGGAAAATGCCAGGTGGGGGTTGTGCCATCTCCAAGGTTAAGATCTGGCCCTGTGACCCTGGGATGTACTTACCATTCGGTGTGTGCGTGTGTGGGAGCTTCAGGTCAAACGGCCTGAAACAGTGAATGTTGCAGCCACCCCAGCAAATGGGAGGTGGATGTAGCGTGAGGGACCCCAGGAGCGTCTGGGGGCTCCAGGCTCGCTGGGGGTGTTTCAAGGTACAATGTAAGGAAGAAGACTGCTGGTGTTGCCTCATCCCCAAGGCTTTTGGAGATGCAGCTTTTGGGAGTGAAGCATCTNGCGAGGTACAATGTAAGGAAGATGATGTACAATGTAAGGTTGCTGATGTTGCCTCATCCCTCTTGCTTTTGGAGAAGCAGCTTTTGGGAGTGAAGCATCTCCTGAAAAATGCCCAGGAATAGTTCATAAAGGGATGTTAAAAATCCAGCTGTCGATTGAACGATGTGGGTGATGAGGGTCTGCTTCTCCAGCTTTGATTTAGCACTAACACAGCACCCTGCTTTACTGACAGGGCTCAACCCTGAACGGTGTGCTTCACCGCAGCCCTAAGCAGGAGCCGTTCATGGGCTGAGTTGACAGTAGTGAGTTGCTTCGCAGCAGTGACCCCATGGGGAAGCAAATCCCCCTTTGGTTCACGGAGCAGTTTTGGTGGGTGCAAACAAGAGTGTTAAGGGAGAAAACACATGTGGAAGTTGTGCTCTGTACCTCTTGGCATCGACTTCCCCAGCCTTTGAAACCCAACCCTCTGAAAGCAATTCCTGAGTGTTAACTGAAGTTGTCTGCATTTCCTGGTAAATCACATCCTATTATTTGGAATTTAGCAATCCACTGTGCTTTGTTACTTGCACCAAAAGATGGGATGAAAATCTGCTTCTTCCGGTGATATTTCAAGACTGAGCAGAGGAAAGGGATGATGGCGATCATGTGGGCTTCGCTGTGAATGTAGAAAGTGTTTCTAGTTTTACCTGGTAGAAATGGCTGGGGAATCCCAAGGAGCAAAAGGTGTTCCTGCCCAAACCCAGAGTGATGCCATGGGATTCAAGCGGCCAATTTCCTTTAGGTTCATCTGCAGGTCCCGCTATCCATAACCACGCTCGCAGTTGTGTAACAATTTTATAAACTCCATAAAGCACCATTGAAATAATTCATTTGTGGATCACCACCAGGAAAAAGCTCTTAATCAATTTGTCCATTTTTGGAAGCTTTCAAATAGCCTTTTCCTTCTTATTTTCCCAGCACAACTCACTTTTATGAAACCTGCTCGAAAGCCTCTGAGTTTTAGGCCAGAAACAGAAAGAAATATATGAAGAACAACTTTAATTTGTATTGCATCTCAGCAGGGAGTTTGCTTCTATAAGGTTAATCTGACCTGGCTTGTTCCAGCAGGCAGAAATGTTTTTTTTCATAAAGGGATGTTAAATCAACCTGTCTCAGCTTTTCAGATTGGAAGCTGACTTCTTCCAACCTTCTCCGATGTATAGTTCACAGACAGAGAGCTTGATTCTTTATCTTTTATATCTGAAAAGCTCTTACGTACATCGATGTAAATTGAGAGTGATCCACACTCAGCTAATACAGTTTCAATGACACAATAGTGATTTAAAACGGGGAGGCTGAGATGTACCGTGTGTTGGGGATTCAGGTAATGTTTGGAACTCACTTGCGGTTTGGTTTTTTTAAGGTTAGCAATGTGCATCTCCTTCACTAAAAGAGACATTCCACCTTTTGGAATTAATTTGTGCCTCCCTTTTCAACATGTTTCTCATAGCTATTGATCAAAATATTTGCACTGTCCGTGTAAATACTCCAACAGGGCCAAATTTTTCCCCAGTGCATTTTTTCCTCACTGGCTCCTTTGGAACGGTGTCAGGAATGAACTTGTTTCATTGTTTGTTTCCAGTTATTTCTGGGATCGCGCATACAATCCCCACAGAGCCTGTCTTAATTTTTCTCATAGGTAAAATTATTTTCTTGCTTGCTGTTACACAATGTGTTATTTACTTCAGTTTTATTGAAATGATTTTCCTGGCTTTCACACATTTTATACAGTTGTTACCCTGCGCTGAGAGCTTGCTTGCTTTAACAAAACAAATGGCTTGCAAAGTGTTCTGCAAAAATGTACCAGCATTCAGTATAACTGTTAAACTTCCTTAACAATTCTTCCACTGATGAGCTTCACTGTTTTTCTCCGAACCCCTCCCATTGATGCTCTTGTAGCCTGTATAGTGGTCCTGGGCCAGTGGCCCATGGGATGTTTCTTTCAGCCTTGTGGATGAGTTCTGTGGGTCACCAGTCTGCGCAGCAATATTTATAAGCATTTCTGTACCTTCCGCTAATATATATGGAGAGTTGTTTTTCTTCTCCTGGCTATATGAAAAAATAGACCGTACTCTTAGTTTCCAGTGCCCTTCCTTAGCCCTGTCACACTGTAGACTTTGACTTGCTTGCCTCTGCTCTTGTCCTTTTTTTTTTTCCCTCATAGCTTGCAAGTAGGGCAGCATTTTTGGGGTGCATGCTTGGGTCCAGAGTCTGGGTGTACGTCTTTTTCAATCTTCCCTTTTCCTTTCACTTGTCTCCTGGCAGACTTGTGATCAGTTGAAGTCAAAATAGCCGGCTGAATGGCCACAAGATTCCCTGATTGCTAGTGATGACCCTGTTCGTACCAGCCTTGTTCCTGCTGAGCAATACCTTTTCCCTGGAGGGAGTTAGGGAATGAACTGGCACTCGTTTGTATCACAGACAGCAGAGATGGGCGCTGTGGAAACTCTGGGCTCTTTCTGTTGTGGCTTGGACCATGTGGTCCTTGGGGCAAGCCACTGCGTAGCTCCTCTGATGCTGGGACGCCTGTGCAGTGTGCGCGAGGTGGGCAGGTTACCTGGTGCCTCTCGTGCCTGTTCCTGGGGCAGAGCTTCCCCATGTGCCCTTCCCCATGTGCCGGGAGGGAACCTCAGAGCAGCCCAGCTCGTGGTTTCAGCTGAAGCTGCTGCAGCCCTGGAAATGGCTGTTGGGATGGGGTGAGGAGGCCAGGAGGGATGTGCGGCACTGCACCCCATTGCCCCAGGACGATGTGGAAAGGCTCTGGAGAGGTTTTCATGGCATGGCTGGACAAAGTCATGGGTGACCTGGTCTAGCGCTGGTGATAGTGTTGCTCCAGTTTTGGGGCTGGACTAGAGACTGCCAAAAATCCCCTCCAACTGACATTTCTATGATACTGGTTTTGTTGGACAGCCAAACAGACAATTAACCAGTGTAGCACATAAATAAAAAGAACAGAAAAGCTGCACTGTGAGGTAAAAGTGAAACGAAACCACAAAGGAAGAAATGAGATGAAGGAAAGTCCGGATGTTTTGCAATAAGTTCTAATGATGGATTTCGGCAGAAAAGAAAGTGACCAAAGATGGGCCTATGAGCATGTTAAGGGAAATAAGTTATTTATTGGAATTAATGTTGAAGTTAATGGGACTTTACAGGAAGAAGATTACAGCAGCATCTGTCGAAAGTTGCAATGACAGATATGGTAGTAAAACAATAGCCAGAGAGGTGAAGGAGAAACAAAAGTGTATTATAGCTGGAGCGATTGCAGGATGAAATGGGTGAAACATGAGACAGCTGTAAAGCTTATTTTTTTAATAGCTGTTCTCCAGAAGTGATGTCTCACCTTCAGAGACCGGTATCTTTGAAGACAAATCGTTTTGGCTAAGGAGTCCTTGAAACGTTGCTGTACAACTGAGAGTAAAGGCAAATCCCCGTCGTTGTGCCCCGGCATGTGCTCTGTAGAGCAGCTCCAGAGAGGTGACATCCCACTCTGCAGCAGAGGGTGGTGACCTAAAGTGCAGACTGGCTTGTGGTGCCAGTGCGTAACATGCTGTGGGTCAACGCTTGTGGGCACTGATTGTCTTCCAAGGACGGAAGACTCTTTCCTGAAATCTATTGCGAGGAAAAGCGGAACAAATGTTCAACGATTATGGGTAAAGGGGGGAGAGAGAGAGTGACTCTTCCACTTGTGGGCAGAGGGTGGAGTCATTCAAGATGCATTCTTGATGTTATTTTGGACCCCGAGAAAGCTGGGTTTCTCTTCTCTTCCTCTTTTATTTATTTACTTAGTTTTGGTTGCCACATAGGAACCTTGAGGAGGGCAGGCTTCTTGCAGCCCAACCCTAGGAGCTGTTGAGTGAAAATTATGTAAATCCTGAGAACGTTATATGTGTGAGAGAAGCTGCTCAACAATGATCTTCCTCTGGTACGACAAGGATTCATTAAATGTAACTGCATGGGGTCCAAGAAGGGCAAAACAACAGGTGGAGGCGCTTCAAAAAGCAGCTGGAATGTGGCAGCCGATGTCACCCGAGCCTCATTTGCTCCAATAATGAGGCGCACAGTGATACAAAAACAACATGGCATTTACAGTTATGGCATGATAAACGTTCTCCTGTGCTTAACAGTGTATCACACAGTTTTTATTCCTGTACATGGAGATTAAAATAATTTGATATGAGATCTCTTTTTTGCTCATCCTAGTAATGGCCAGGAAGTGTTGGTAATTTGGTCAAGTGCATGAGTGAACCAGGCGTTTGACAAAGCCCCTGAAGTTGCTGTCATCTGCTCAGCTGCCCAGTGTGATGAAATGGTTGGGTGTAGCTATGGACACAGCATGGCAGAACAAGGATCCACGCGCACTGCGGGAAGCATGGTAAATTGTTGTATTCTTTAAGTGGAGAGACAATCTCCTCCTGGCCAGCTGGCAAGCATAGGAAACTGTATGAGCTTCGTGTCCTACAAAGGCCAGGGGCAGGTGTATCGCTTCCAGGAGATGGCCTTGATTATTCCATTGCAAGAACAACAAAGTGAAGGTTATCCAAAAGCGTGGTGTCCAGGAGACAGGGAGAAATGCCCGAGCATCTGCATGTCCCCCAAAGCTAATGCTTGGACCTGATGAAGGAGGTACCATCTGTGACCAAAGAGGCTAACAGCTTTTCTGAGATTATATCCATGAAGAGTTTGTGTCTAGCACATTGTTCTATGAAGATACACTCGGAAAAGTAAATCGTTTTAAAGTTATCACAGACTTTGGAAAGAAAAAGCATCTGGCTTTCATGATGGAGCAAGAAATAACCTAAGGACGCTGATTATACCATTGTGACTTAAAATAAGTCCGTTTAATTCAGTGCCTGGCTGAGTATTAAACAGGGCATACATTAGGTACTGTGATTGCGGTGAAAATAAAGTCTTCTGGTGAAAGTACAAGGGGACATACTGTTTCACAGGCTGCCTCAAAATGTTAACATTTGCTTTTGCTCCACCTGAATTTAAAATGGCAAATGTCTTTGCAGCAGAGAAGACCGGTACAACAGAAGTAAAGAACCCCAGTAGGTGTTGTCTGCAGTGCTGTCTGGCTAGCACTGTAACAGCTGTGTGTAGAAGGCTTTCACATTCCAGCCGTTAAGAAAGCACTTTTTAAAAGAAAAATAAAAAATTCTCATGTCTAGAGTTAAAGTAGCTGATTTGTCAGACTAATCCCCAAACGCTTCCAGTGCCAGTGGGTCCATTTACCCCAATGTTTATTGCATCTAAGCTTTCAGGACACTATGATCATAACCACAAATGGAAGAGAAGAGCAGTAAGTCTGTGATGAATTCAGAGCTGGGGAAAAAAGGAAGAGAGCACAAAATAACTGTGGTTTGACTTAGCAAAGGACAGTCTTTGCTCGGGGATATTCAAGTTGAGCATATTGATTTCTGAAGCAATTAACACATGGTTCTTCATGATCCATTTACCCTTTCTACCAATGTATGTTCAAGCAATGACAGTCCAAAATCAAGACTGTTCTTGCTTTTACTGTGGCAAAGATTTCAGAGGGAATAAAAATTATCATACCAATTTCAGACATCACAGCTAAATTAATAATCATCCTTTAAAAGGGAATTTCTCTCTTTCAGAAGGAGGGCTGGGATTTAAGTAGAATGTGTTGAACTAAAGTGTGAAAATGAGCTATGGCCAGGGAGCACAACAGGTAATATGAAGCTAATTGTTCCACTGTTTTGAGCAGACCTGAGCAAAACCATCAATTACAGGGATTTTATCCCTAGAATGTAAAATTGTCTTCAGTATGGCACAGGCTGGGAACCCCAAGAGAAAAGGCCAATGAAAGTTTTATCCTAAGATATAGGTTTGGGTCAACATATAATAGTGCCTATGGAGTCACTGGTCTGTAACAAAATTGAAAAATTTATTTTATTTTAATTAACAGTTATATGGTCTTCCATTGGCCAAGCCTTATTGAAAATTCACTGAAGTAAATTGAAGTCTTTGACTTAATAGGCCCTTTTAAATGTTTTGAGTCAAGTTATCTGAAGTTTATACAGAGATAATAACAAAGAAATGAAGAAATTTTAAGGTGTTTATTCTCTTAAAGAAGGTCTGTGTTTTCAGGTTTGTGTAGCAAAATAAAAATAAAAAATAATAAAATGACAGATGTAATTTAGACAGGAAAGGAGATCTGACATCTGTGAAAGGCTCTGTACCCAGAAAAAAAGTTGTAAGGCCAATAAGTTGTCCTCTTTGCAAGTGTATTTATAATTGCTTTTTCCTGTGGCATGGGCGAAAGCAGGCTGTGAAGGTACAAGGTCACCGTCCTCCTGTTTGTTGTGTACATCAGCAGTCATTTTCCAGCAAGGAGATTTTAAGATTCATCTGGTCCTGCCCTCCAAACAGGCTCGGCTTCAGGCTCCTATTAGTCCTTAGCTTTGATTTTTACTTAGGCGGTCATTATTGCAATGGGGGAAGATAAACAGAAGCAAATCCCCTTATTTTCTGTGGCTTTTTTCCTTTCAGCCAGCTACAGACTGTGAGTAACCTGGTATATGAACCGAGAAAAGGAAGGGAGAGGGGTTAGGGAAGGAGGAGAAATAGCACAGTGAGTCACCCTGTCCACTATCTGTCTGAAGATCTATATTCTGCTCCCTTCTTAAATATAGAAATGATTTCATTCAATTATTAACTCTTGCCAACTAAACATTTGGTATGAAGGGGGCTGTTGGATGCTGATTCATAGTGATGGTTCTCTAAAGGAAAACTGGAGCAATCATGTATAATCTCTGCAATAAATCTTGACTAAAGCAGAAGATATGTATTTAAAAATGCTTTTATTCAGTGCCTGTCGCTTCTGTGTCTGTTAAGCTGTGATCAACACTAATGACAACTGATAGGTGCTTTTCCACAGAGATTGTCTTGTGAGCTCCAGATCCCACTCAGGTGATGGGTTTTAAGGGATAACAGGACTTTCCTTTAACCTGTGAAGCTTCCTACTACCCACATAATCTAATGGTGGTTCAGTATTCCATGTTTGGAGGCTCACACTGTGCCAACAGCTCCCGGTAGGTCACCATACTCACACAGACTACCTGTGATTTCAAATAGCGTCTCACCTAGGCAACAGGGTCATAACCTTATCTTAAAATCGGGTAGACGCATAACCCAAAGGTGTCTTAACACCAGGTTTTCATTCCAATGTGGGACACTAGCTCACCTCGGTAAGTCGGTAAACATAAATATATACTCACTGGATCTGCCTTGCAAGGATGCCATGTTGTCAAATATTTCGTTATCTGTGTGCTGAGGCATGAGGATGCCGTTGTCTCAGTAAGGTGATGTCAGGAAGTCAGTGAGACTTTGCCTTTAGTGCTTTATGCTTCTCCATCGTGTGATATTTTGGCAGGAGCAGTTTGAGGGCTGCATCAGAAGCTTTAAGATGGGAAAAGGTGCTGGGGAAGGCACTATCATCTTATGAGTAAGTTAATGCAGAAACATTAATTTGAACCATTAGGTAGATTAGCACGTTAAGGAAGAATTTCAAATATCTGAGCTGCCCTAAATTGTCATGGGAAGAGTTTTGAAACTCCAGGAAATTTGTTATTTATTTTAGAGTGTGAAAGCTAGGTGGGAGTCAGTAATTGAAAATATTTTATTCTTCCATGGGAAACGGATGACTTGGCATCCATCCATCTTATGTCTCTGGTGGTGCTCTCCTTCCAGACTGGTTGAGTTTTTGGTTGCAGGGGGCCTTAGATGCTGGAATCAGAAATCAAACAGTGCATCCTGCACTCACAGGCACTGTGGAAAAACATGACTGCACTTCAGAAAAATGGATGTTAGTCTTTCCTTTTACCTTGAACAGGCCAATGGTACCTTTTTCATCTTGGTTTTCAAAAATTTTATCACTTGTTAGGCTTTGCTTGCAAAGCTTCACTGATGAGTGTGACTTTTTCCTTTTGCAGTGAACCTGTTTCCAGGATCAACTTTCTCATTGTTTTTTCAGGAGCTAAAATGCCATGAAGAAGGGGAGGGAAGTAATAGCTCTGGTTCTCCTCAAACAAGAACCGTGTGAACTTCTGCCGTGCAGGTGGCCAAGTTACTCCAGGTCCTTTATTCAGAATCTGCTTTAATTGTTTGAGTTTAGCCTTAATTGGTGGTTTGGGCTTGTTACCACTGTGCCAGAGTGGTGGTGCAGCAGACCATAGCCCAGAGGAGACCCCCAGACTCCTTTTTTCTTGTGGCTCATCCCTTGCTGCGCTTACGCTAGGTGTGAGAAAAAGCCGTGGCACTGTTTGAATTCTCCGATCTGAAAGTGTTTGCCTCAGATTCAGAGGTGTCCATCCCTCGAACCAGATGCAAAAAGAGGCAGGCATTGCAGGAGCTCTGGAGGCCTTACCTGCTTCACTCATTTCCATGGCTGTTTACCTGCCTCATGTTTGCTGAGGTTTTTTTGCCGTCAGGGACTGTGACTGAAAGCAGGAAAGCTGCTTAGCCATCCGACCCCGTCCGTCCAGTTTCACAGCATCACAGAATGCTTCGAGTTGGAAGGGACCTTAAAGATCATGTAATTCCAACGCTCCTGCCCTGGGCAGGGACACCTCCCACCAGACCAGGCTGCTCCAAGCCCCATCCCGCCTGGCCTTGGACACCTCCAGGGATGGAGCATCCACAACCTCCCTGGGCAACCTGTTCCAGTGTCTCACCACCCTTACGGTAAAGAATTTCTTCCTGATACACAATCTGAATCTACCCGCTTTCAGTTTGAGGCTGTTACCACGTGTCCTATCATAACAATCCCTGTTTGTTCCTGTTGTGGGAGGAGAAGAAGAGGTCCCCAAACCTTCTGGAACATGGAGTGGTGCAGCACATGCGGTCAATCTGCCACTGACTCCTGGGTGAGGTTGCTGGGGAGGAAGAGACTTTGCTTTCTCCCCCTAATGCTGTTTTGTTTAAAGGGGGGAAATCCATGCTGGGAGACAAGGGAGAAGAAAGATGATGAAGGGAAAGAGGTGCAGCCAGAAATTCACAGGCCTCAGGTGAACGCCCAAACCACGCTTGTGGTGCACAAGGGTGCGCTCAGTAAAAGGGCTGGGCGGAGGGCGGTGGGAGCGTAGGGACGCCATGCTCCAGAAGGAGGGCTTTAAATCTTTTGTTCCCCCAAATCAGGTAGAAAAACAAGAGAAGATTGGAGTTTATTTACCTTCTTAGCTATTTGAGGACTTCACCGCTTAAATCCATTCTTTCCTGCAAATGTAGCAGAATCTAATCAATTTGTTGAGAAAGCCATTCTGACTGAGTGCGTGAGAGAAGGGAGCTTATTTGCATTCATATTATTGCTTAAAAGCAGATTTGTGTAGTGAGGCAATTATATATTGATTAGATTGCACAACAGTGAGGAGCATGTGAGCATTTCCTTACCTAACCAGTAGCATTGACTTATCAAGTATGTCTTGTTAAGTTAACATAGACAACAACTATAGAGAACTACTGTCATTTGCACTGCAACCGCCTGTTATAAAAGTGTTCTCAGGCAGAGGCCTGTAGCCAAAAGTAATTTGATCTTTGCAAGCATCTGTTTTGGAAAATTATTGCTGATTAAATTTATTAACAACCACTGGGGAGCACACAACTCACACTTCGGATTTACCTTTGGTGGGAAGGAGCGCTCCAGCAATGCTGTGTCTGAACTTGAAACAGGAAAATGAAAAACCATTAATCTTAATACCATTTGTTTCTTAGGATTCACTAAGAGTTTGCAACGAACTGTGGAAGCACTGGGGCTATTTTTAGCAAGGGAGGAAGAGAAAACATTTTGAACTTGGAATTTTCACAGCCGGCACTTGATTTTTCTAACATGTTGGGGTTGTATACAGGGAAGAGCTGAAGACAGGAAAAGTACTGACCCTGAAGAGGGTGATCATGAACTGTAAATGATCAGTGCAGCCTGATTCATCTGCAGCATTTATGTCTATCTATGGAAAGATCTAAGGACATCAAATGCTACACTCACCCAATAATGCCAATTATTTGTAAAGCAGCAGATTCGTCACTGTCATTATTATTAGTACTGCATTAGAAAAGCAATGTCCCAAATGAGATCAGGGTTTCCTTATCAAGATGAAACATGTAGCGTTGGCCTGCCCAAGGTAAAAGGGAACAGAGTAACATACTTTTTTCAAAGCGCAACCATATTTTTCGATAGTCTTGATACAAATGCACAGTAAATCCTATTCAAGCAAGTTTGAATCAACTCTAGTTACGCGTGCATGCTTATAAACATCAGCTATATGTGTATCCCTTGCCTGGGAGTCCTCTCCCAGCCCTGGCCAACAAAAGGAGAAGTTACTGGCAAAGCTCTCCAATGACGCTGTGCTGGTTATGTGAATATAAGTTCTGCTTCGTGTAGAAACTATTAGTTTGATGACAAGTCCAAAGAGGGCAGACCTTAGGCCGCAGAACTCTCAATCTGAGCAGACCAAGTGGGAAGATGGAGGTGCAAAAAATGATTTGCTTCAGGCCGTGCAGTGGCTGTGGGGTGCAGCGAGGACGCCCTCAGGACCCCGTGCCCTGGGAGACACGATCTCGATTCACGAGCAAGCGTGGTTTCTTCCTCCGGTGCTGCAGGGACGGGCTGACGGGGCAGCACTGTGCCACCTCCAAGGGCTGTGATGGAGAGGGAGCCCGGGGCCCGCTGCTGCATTCGAGGCATCGCAGAGCACGCCTGGCATTCAGCAGGTGCTTGGAGTATTCCAGGCACCGTGTCAAAGTAAGGGAATATTCACTGCTCTGTCATAGTGAAGTAAGGGGGATAATGACACTAATACAGCTGATAACCTGTTTTTCTAGCCCGTGTCTTGTCTTTTACATTTGGCCTTTACTGACAGTGGAATCATTCACAAGAATGTTTTGGTTTGTTTTCTAGTTTCCTATCTAATGGCATTTTTAAGAGATTTGTTAAATGGAACAAGGTTGCCTGCTTCTGGTGCGTGCTTTGTTCTTTCTTTTTTGATTTACCTTTTAGGGCTGTTGGGTGTCTGGCCCTGGGTAGTGCTGGTTTTGATTGCTGTCCCGAGTTGCTTGATGAAAGCTTGGCGGTGTTGCTGGCTGTTAGGCTGCCCGCCAGTTGTATTTGGTTGCGTAATTGCCCCGTGCCTCAGTTTCCAAATTATTGCTGGGTCGTGGAGCATCTCTGACATATTCAAAATGTTCACAAAGAAACAAGAAATTGGATATCTCATGCTCCAAACTGGCTTATCTGAGTGCTTAGGCACTGTAGATTACCTCATCCCCTTTTAAAAGAAGCTGACCCAGGGAGAGATCACAGGGATGTGCCGCTTGGAGCCCAGCCTCAGGCAGTCCTGGTGTCTGCCATCTGGAGCTGGCACTGGGGCCTGCCACCTCCCCTCTGCCGCGGAACCTGGATGGGTACCTGGAGCTGCACCGAGCACACATCTCCCCTGCACCATAGCATCTGGGACCAAAAGGGGTTTTGATAATATTTTGAGAGTGGATAAGACCAGAGACGCTACGTTTCCATCTATATTAGTTCTTCTATAGAGAGTGACATTTTAAAATGAACTAGTGGAAAATGCTCACAAGTTAAACTGATGAATTAAGGGCCCAAACCATCCTTTCCCTGAGCAGGTACCATTTCTAGTGCATGCAGGGGAGGACGAGAAGGACTTGAAGGCTGGGTGTTCCCCAGCTGTCCTGGAAGAGCACACCCCTGGAGCTGTGCCCTTCCTGATGACTCTTCTTCTGCTTGATGACATCAGCCTGAGTGTTCCCCCAAGGAAGGTAAAACATTTGTATGTCATTCTAAGGAAAGTTAAACTTGCTCCTTGTAGGTGATTTGGTGCTGTAAAAGCTGGGAGAACTTCTCTGGAGTGGTTTGTCTGTCCTGCAGTAAATGGTATCGAGTCAGTTTCTACAGTGAAGGCATTGCTAACCTGGCAGAGCCATCACTGATGTTAGCAAGCGTGAAGTTATTCTCTGTATGCATGTACTCAGTTAGCATGTCCCCTAATTTATTATCTGCTAGGGTAAGCTAGTCAAATTACAAGGATATCACTACGAAAGCAGCAACATCATCAACGAGGTTATGTGTCCTTGGTCCTGCAGCCGGGTTCGGGTTAACAAGGAGCTTGGTCTGAGCTGCATATCCTGGCTCTATACATGTGAGCGGCTTAACTGCCTGATAACCAGGCTGCAGGTTTCCGTGTGCTGCCTGTCTGCTCAGGGCTGCTGCTGCAGAAAGGACAGACAGCCTTTCCAGACCCTTTCCAGCACTGGCTGCCAGAGCAGGCATCCTTATGGAGCCCTGCTTTTGGGCTTTCCTTTTATTAATCTCATAGTCTAAATGATCTTCTGAAGGAAAGACTCTTCATTTGTTTGCTTGCTGCTTTTTCTGTGGACAAACAATTCCCTTCTTCTCCCCCAAATCCGAAAAACAAACCTCTTCTCCTGTTCCCCCAAAACCACCCCTAAACTCCCTCCTTTCAAACCAGAGGGAGAATGAACCGCCCTTGGCATTCAGAAATAGTTTGAATGGAGATTTCAGGCTGGCCCATTAGACGTGTAAGAATCCCTGCATCAGGGTTGGAATGAGGCCTCCGTTTCTCCAGTGTGACTGAAGTTTAAGTCTGGAGTTTTGTCCTAGTCCTGGTCTGTCCCGCTTAGGTAGCGCCACCCTGGCGAGTGCAAATGTGCTTTTGTGTCCTGTGAAGGAAAGAGGAGTACTTGGTTTGTATTGGAGGGAAAGGGATAGTGTTACACTGCTCAGATCCCACTGATTTGCAGGGAAGTTGTACATTTGATGCAGGACGGCCTATAATTTGTCACTCTCACGCGCATGAGCCCAGGTAGCAGAGGCGAAGCCTATGAAGATGTAGATGGCAAAAGATTTGTTGAAGTATCACATGGCACGCGTGTATTATGTGTCTCGCTGCTCTGCTGGTGAAGGAGCCAGAAGATGAAGTCCTGAGGGATTGGTTTCTGTATGTGTAACCCTTCTGCCAAGGCATGACTGGCAGCAACAGGAGCCACATTCAGATTTTGCCCCATCCAGAGACCCTGTGCTCAGTGGGCTGGTTTTCCTGGCGCAAACAATTGCCTGAAGAAGCAGAATTGTGTAAAGGTGGGGAAAACTGGAGAATGCCCAAATACACCATGCCTCGTTCCTTTTTTCCTGAAGAATGTCTAAATTAAAAAAGTTAAAGCAAGGCCCTCCTCCTCCTGTTCCCCCCTCCTACAGGCCGTCTGTCACTTCTGTGCCCTTGTTCTGGTGGTAGTTTGGAGACCTCTTCCTTTCCCCACACCTCGGAGGAGTTGGATGAATGAAGCAGAGCTGACTGGCTCAGGCTTCCCTACGCTACACCAACTGCAAACTCATCTTTACTTCATGACAAAGTTCTTTGTTAAAAAAAAAACAAAAAACCCTCCCAAATGCAGTAAGAAAATGTATATGAAATCAGTATCTCACAAGCCTTTGATTTGTTTTCCTCCCTTCTGAAACTGAGAGGTTGCTTTTTCTCTGGACCCGCTGCAGTCGGTTGGGTTGAGCGTCGCCCAGCGGGGCAGGGCACCACCTCTGCCCTGCGGTGAAGGTAATTGCAAGCATCCTTACAAACTCTCTGTAGCAGGAGGCAGGCGATGGAAGCCACCAAGCAAAAAGATGCACAGGACGGTGCCAGAAACAAACCCAAAGATGATGCCATTGAGGAAGAAGGCTTTGCTAGGTGTGGGGTGTGCTTGAAGGAGAGAGACAAGTAAGAGTGAGAACAAAAAAAGAAGGAGAAACAGCTATGAAACACTGACGGTTAAGAAACAGAGAAGGAAACCTAACAGTGGCTTTTGGCAGCAGATTCCCTCCGATGCATGGGGAAGCAGGACACTGCATATTGTCCCCAAGTTCTTCAAAGGTTTTCAGTTTTTCTTCACGCCTAGGACAACTTGCTTGGTGTTTGCATGCGGATGGGTGATGTGTTCTCCTGACGTTCAAAACAGTCCCCGGGTGACTGGGGTGAGAAGGCAGAGAGCCGTAGGGAGGCAGAGGGAGAGAGGAAGGTGCGGCTGTTGGAACGGAGCTCAGCTGAGCCGAGAGGAATCGGAGGGGAAAGGGCAATGGGGCAGTGAGGGGAGAAAGGCACAAAGGCTGGGAAAAAACAATGACATCTAAGACTGTGGGTAAGAGGTGTGGGGATGACTGTTGGGGGCTTTTTGGGCTCCCAAAATCCATCCCAGGGATGACTTTGTCTGGCTTTGCCAGCTCCACTGGCGGGGTGAGGCAGGCGCAGAGTCAGGCCCCAGCTTCCATTTTATTTGAGGCACTGATCACCCAGGGCTGTTTTAAAAAGCGGGCAGTTCTTTAATTCATACGTTTTATTGCTGTCCTTTTTCATCTTTCAGAGATTAAGAGGAACGTTGTCTGGGAAATGAGCGTGCCTAAAGCCAGGCTTTAATTGCCCTGTGCGTGACTGTGCTGCGTGAGTTCCCCGCACCAGGTGCTCAGTGATACCTCCTGCCTGTATGAGATAAAGCTGGGAGTTCAGTGGCGGTGTTTTGGCTGGGTCAGGGATGTAGCCCTGAAGGCATTTAACGTCTTGGAAGCTTGATTAACGCTGAAGGGAACGCTGAGGTACTTTAGCTCACTGCCATTTTCACTTCTTGTGCATCAAATGCATGGAAACATGCCGTGAATGCACAAAGAAGAATATTTAATATCGGTGATGTAATACCGTGGCGTTGGTTCGGTGGCTCTCTGGCGTTATTCAGCACATCTTCCTCAGCAGAATGATGTTAGTGAAATGAGATTTTTATTAAAAGCGAGCAGCTCAGTGTATTGTTAAGCATTCAGAGCGACGTCTCCATTTCCTTTCTAACGCTGTGGTGCTGAAAACACATCCCTTTTCAAAAGCGAAGGTTTAACTACAAATGCAATTTGTGAGAAAATAATTTTTTTCTTTTTTTGGTCTTTTTGAAATCTGCTGAAAGCACGCGTTTTAACACAGCAGCCTTTCTTGCGGGGTTTTAATTTTCTTTTTCTTTCAAAGGAGCAGCATAAGAAAGTTGTTGGAGTGATTTCTCCCCAGCTATTCTGCTGAGCGATTCCTAATTACCCTCAGCATTTGAAAGGTGAATGGTACTCTTATATAATCAACATTAATAATTCAGCTTAGGCCAAGAAAGCTTATTGCAGCTAGTCCTTTGATGCCAGAAAACCTCTACTAAAGCATTCATTCTCAATTTAATTCATAAGCTCCTAATAAAGCCAGTCCAGTCAAAGTATTTTAACTTGGCTCCTACCGTTAAAAATGCAGCTGAAATTATTTCAGGTGAGCCGTGGTAAATAGGTATTGTAAATTTTAGTAGAAATTTACTTTTCCACTCTGTTTTCCTGATCCTCAGGATTGTCTTCTTTGGGTTAATAGAATTACCTAGAAATTATGTGTATGCAAACACACTTTCTCCTTTCTTTCTGTATGCCTTCTTCCTTACTAACTGCCCTCTCTGATGGAAATGCTGCTATCTGAAGTGATCAGCATAAATGGAGGTGAACAGTGATGATGTTCCTTAAAAAAGGAGCGTGAAAGGTCACGCAAGATTTCCAGAGTGACTTCCCATCACATTCAGCCACCACAACCTACCATTACAGAGTCAGCACAGTTACTGGAAGATAACCATCTTGTGCTCTTGTATTAATGGCAGTAACAGGAAGAACGCACCAACAGATTGGTCCTATCAAAACGGCAATGTAGAGAAACTCCAAAGAAACAAATATTTTACTACCCTCCACCATTTTACGATAGAAAAGACTTCCCATAGGAATAAGTTTCAGCAGGTCTGATGGTGACATACGGAAATGTAGATGCTTACCTTATGCAATCTAGTGTGATCCTCTGAAAGCCACTATTTCTTTGACACCGCTGTGCTTTCTAAGAGCAGCTACTAGAGGCGGATGAATGGATTTCTGTCCGTCACATGTCAAAGTTTTCATGTTTTAATTCATTTCCTTCTACACTAGCTAATTTCAAAGGGATGAAGGTGGGAGTTTGTCCTCTGTGGGCAGAAGAGGGCACTGATGGTGTGGCAGGAGGGTGGGGGTACAAAATGAGATTGGCAGGCTGGGGTCCTTTAAAGTCCAACTGCCCATGTGCAGCTGGGAGCATCTGTCACACATATCTGCCTTAGAGATTCTCACTGGCTAGAGGAAGAAAAAGAGCTCCCTTCTTTGATTCTATCCTTCAGAATTATTACTGAGATTTTCAAAAGTTGGGAGAATCAAAGGAGATATTTACCATTTGAGCACCTGCAAAAATAGTCACTCTAAGTCCAACATAAACAATGAAAAAAAACATCGCAGGGAACATTTTTTAAAGGAAAACAAAAAAGGTGCCTCTGCTTGAAATGCCTAATCCTGTGAATGGGTTTGTGGGAGTGCCATCATTGTATACCATCAGGTATTGTAAAGCTCAGCTGCTCGAAGCATTTTTACCTTACCTATGGAAAATGAGAGTTCTGGTGAATGTTTCTTCAAGCTTTCCATTTTGAAAGTAACATATTCACTCATACTGACTGAGAGAAGTAATTTCTAATAGGTAGACACACCATCTATGCATTTCTCAGCTTTTCCGTCTCTCAGATGGGCATAATATGTGCAAACCCCGAAGGTGCACCAGAAAGATCACTGGGTTGTAAAGTGCTTTGATACATCAGGATGTGAGATGCTGCAGAAAAATACTTTGATTTTTCTTTTTCGCTTGTGTAATATGTCCATGAGCGTTCTTCTTTCAGCGTTAGCGTGATTCTTGGAGTCTGTCAGTGCTTTAAAAAAGGTAGTGTTTTTTTCAGACTTGATGGTTTGCCTGCCTTCAAAAATTTGTGATTGCATGTCTTTCTGGCCAAAGAGGGAGAATGATCCATGGAAATGATCATTGCTGGTAACATAGATGGGAAAGTAGCATACAGTATCCTAGCGAGGACAGTAGACAGGCAGTGTTTGGGTTTCCAGCTACAGCAAACCAGCCTGGCTTGGCACAGACCGGGTGCTCCTGGAGTCCGTGGGGTGGTGGCCAATCTTCCGCAGACTGGTTAACGCTGCATATTCGGCACTGCATGTCTCCTCCAGGCGCTGTGTTCTCTACTGCCAACTCTTTGCCAGCTTTTGAAGTGGATGGCTTTCCCAGCCGAGCCATTTACTTCAAGTACTTGGAAGTGGCTGTTTGTGTTTTCCCCAGCCAGGTGGAAACCAGCTGACAAAAGGCTGGAGGTGGATCCTCCACCTCACCGGGCGGCTGGCCCCGCTCTCCCTGTCCCAGGAGGGAGCTTCTGGCATAGCCAGGGTGAGATGGTCTTGTGTGGCCTTCCCCAGTTCATCTTGCAAAGAAGGAAGGGCCTGGGGTTATTCTGAGATGAGGGAGTCCTCTCTGCTCCAGACAGTGAGACTCGCCTGGCCCAACTACTTTTTTCTTTTTTTTTTGTCATTTTATTGCAACAGTTGTTACTAAGTTTTTGAGAATTCATTCATTATGTTGTAGCAGTCTAGGTATTAAATATTACTGTGACTTTTTTGCTTTTAAAAGAGTCTAGAAAACTTCCTTGGAACAAAATGTTTATTATAGGCTATTTAATGGAGTTCATTTCCTGTTCGTCTATTCAGCATTATGCTTCATTAGCTGCGGGCTTGTCGTGTGACGATGTGTAATCAATCAATCATGTACCATTTGTGGTTATTCTGCACATAAAGCCAGATTCCTCTGTTTTAGTGTCCAGATTGGTATGTATTTTTCTTGTGCTTTTCCAGTGCTGAACCGTAGATAAGACCAGTTGTTAGTCTCTGAGATATCTGTCTGCTCAGGAAACTGTGAGGAGAAAACAAACTGCCTCCTTAATTGGAAGGCTGTGGCTGCTCCTGATTTGAATGACAAAATATCCTTTTTCTCTCAAATTAATATGTTATTACTCACATGAGAAGTCTGATTGTTGTCAGCGGGAATTACTAGTTAGTGCTGTGTAGGAGGACCCGGCAGAAAAACCTGTGGTTATGGCTGGTTGTCTTTGCGAAGGAATAGTCTTCATGAAGGCTCGGTGGCCTTGAGGGCCTGCCGTGCAGAAAAGGGCGCAGGGCCATTTGGAGTCCTGAATCCACTGCGCATTTGAAGGGATGGCATTTTGTAGGCCCTTTTTTTAAAGACAAAATGTTAGTCATTCCTTATAGCTACTTCTCATGAATGATTTATAAACGTTACGGCTGTTGGGAAAAGAACTGCGCAGCATAGATTTGGGAGGAAAGGGAGAGGACGGTAAGGTTACGTGGAGAAAAAATGTAAATTAGGAAAATTGCTGTTACTCCAAGAAATCCCTCCCACCCATGAAAGACATGAGATTTCTACCTACTCCTTCCCACTGTGAATTTATTTCTCTGGGCACATGACGTATTTGAGGGTTGGAAAATATGAGTACGGATCGGGAAGGAAGCTGTGGAGTTCCCTGCAAAAGTCAAAACCAAAGGTAATTGTTAGCTCTGCATGACCATGAGCTAATCTGGAGCCCCTGCTTCAGACCAGTTCTTACTGGCCAAGAGCAGCTGTGAGTATACAGACAATGATGCAGTGGCGGTGCCCCAGCTATACGGGTAGTTAATCCTCAGCTCAGAGCTTCTCTTCTTCTCCACGCAGCTTCATTCTTAGCACTGCCCTTTGCAATCTTGTGACTTTCTCTTTGTGCCGAATACAGTTCACGATTTTGTGAAATCCAAGTGGAGATGCCCTGGGACCTCACTACTCAAGAGTCATATGATGTTGGGCAAAATGCCAACAGTTTTGCTGCTGGAGAATGGGTCTGTGAAATACAGCTTTATCATCTGAAGCAAATAGCCCCACTGGTTTTCTATTTGTGTCTGTGTACGCATGACGTCTTTTGACTTTGAAGTTTAGTCGAAAAGAGAAATTCATTTGCTATTATTTGAATTTCAGTCATGCCTACAGAGAAGGCTCCCTTTGGGATGAACCTGTAAGTAGTCATTACCCGAAACATAAAAGTGAAGTAACGGTGAAGTTGAGTAGGAACAGGTGGATAGATGGAGTTTCTCAAGGTCATAGGAAAGAGGTAAGATAAGCAAGGTCTCCTGAGTTATGCCTGGTAGAATGACTGCTAGACCATCGTGCCTCCTTAACATGAGAGTCACCTTTTCTGCAGCCGAGTCATGCGCTCTCTTAGTCTGTGAAGGCAAAGCTTCTGCTCCAGATTGGTTGTCAAGGACTTGAGCAGGGTCTCATGCATGTAAGGGAAGCATCCTATGGACCAGTCTTGGGACACGCTGGTCCTTGATCTCCTTAGCCAAGTAACATCCAGTTCAGCCATGCTCCAGCCAGTTGGTGCATTCGTACCACGCTGGTAAGCAAGACACAGGAATATCTCATATATCTGGGCTGGGGCGGGAGAGAGGAATATACCATGGGATGTTGATTTGCACCTTTCTTCTGGGTCCCTGGTTTCTTTCTTTTTAACTCTGGTATGATATTTACACCTGTGGGTGGGTGGAAATGGCAGCTCCTTGTATTAAGCAGCATCTTAAGCTTGCTAATTTCAATAAGTCGTTGGTGTCCACCATGATAGATAGATGTAGAGGTAATCTTGGCACTGGTATCCATTGGCTATTAGTTTGGATAAGGGAAATGCTCCATTTTATCCATAGTTATATAGGCTACACAGGAACTCCGTTGTTCAAAGAGTAACCATTGCTCCATCTGACCAAAAAAACAGGCAAATGTTGTCTCCAGTAGCAGCATGGGCATGGTCAGGAGACCAGAAGATATGAGTTAGGATGAAAGGACATCTGTGTGTGCTCCCACAGATACGTGCTCACACAACATTTCACCCAACATTTGGCCAACTCTATTGGTGTGAGCTGACCACAAGTGAATGGGACAAAGTGTTTGGATCTCCCTGTGTGTGTTTTGCTCAGCTTCAGTGGAAAGGCTTCTAAGAGCTATTTGCTGCTAATCATTCTCAAGCAACGAATGAATGGGAAAGTATCTTACCAGAATGATTTACTGTTCATCAAGCGCAATAAATAGAGTTATTCACTGGCAGTCACACATCTCTGGCTAATCCTTTTGAAGGTCGCTCGTACCAGTCACCAGTCTCTCGTCACAGCTACTGCAGTAGGGAGCAATGTGTCGAGGACAGGGAGTTGTTTAAGAGTGGGATTAGGTCCGTCCACCAATCTGGGTTTGGTCTTCAACCTGATTCCTACACCTCACGTCATTAAGGACTAGTGAAGGGAAGACCAGAAACAGATTAAAATGTAACAGCACTGAATTATTAAATCATCGCAGCCCAAAAGGAAAGAGCTGTCAGTGTTAATTGGTCTCTAGGGAAGTTGGAGCAGAACAGTTTGTTCTGGGATGTCCTCTCATGCCTAGATATTACACTAACCAGGTTGCAGGGCATCTGCAACAGCTTCCTTTTGGTGCAAAACCATCTGACTAGCGGAGAACTGGATTGCAACACATTATTAACATTTTTATTATGTGCTACTTCAAGTTCTTCAAAAAATCCCCCAGTTTGAGTTTTATGTTGTAATTTCCTTCCTCAGTTAAAGAGTGAGGCACCACCAGAGGAGAATAGCAACGTGACCTCACCCACAAGAAATGTGCAAGGAAATTAGGCTATCATAATGACCTGGAAGGTATACTTGGGCACTGCTCACTCCCTGGGACTAAGAGAGACTTGAATTGTGTTACCACCCACCTCTCTCTCACAGCTACAGCAGTTTGCTGGTGACTCTCTTCCTTGCCGGAGTGGTTCCGAGCACCACGGAAAGTGCTAAATGTCTACAGATCATTTGCAAGGTTTCAAGCTAGGGGAACCCAGACTGTATCACCCACACAAGGGCAAACTGCTGTGTGCCAAGGTGTGGCTGAGGTCTTCAAGCACAGGGATGAGAGCTGTGGATAGCAACACCAGTGAGGAACGAACACGTTGTCCCAGCTTGACAAGATTTTTCCCTGCCGAGGGGTCTGTGAGTCATCTGATGTAGACAGGTACGGAGCTTCTGGAAAAGACAATATTTCTTTCCCATTTCCCATAGGTGTGAGGTGATCATACCACCTGAGAGGCAGAAGGTGATTAGAGAGAAAAAGAGAAGCTGGTTGTGCCAGTCTGTCTTTCTGTCTCCCTTTGTCACTTCAGATAGTCGCTCATTTTTGGTTCCTTGCTCCTGGGCTTTGTCTGGCTTCTTTGGTGTGCCTGCAAAGGCCGGCCTTGCTGCCATGGTTAGGGCTCCGTCTTCTGCCGCCTTCTCCCATTTGGGCCAGGTATTGAACCTGCTATTCTGAAAGATGCTGGTCTTTAATTAAAGATACTGAATATTCCTGTTTTGACAGCAGGCTGCTGTTTAGATATACCGACAAGGAGAACGGAGTAAATGGTACCTACTTACAGCATGAGCAATGCCTCAGTCGTTATACAGCTTCATTGATAGCACTGCTGTTGTCTGCAGGACCAGAACCTCATCCTTTTCAGAAGGGCAAACCTAAAGCCCTGGGACTCTATGAATCGCTTTAGCGATCCGCCTGTTCTCACTCCAGATCCAGAGCAAATCCAGGTGAGCAGAAACTGCTGTTATCCATTTTAGGAGCCTTGATATACTTCCATTCTGTACTTCAGAAAGTAAATACAGGGGTGTTGGCTGATGTATCTTAGGGAGGAAGATTGAGTGAGTCTACCTTGAGAGAAATAAAAAATGTACATGCAAGAAACATTATTCTTGCAGCGGCTGTGATTAATCCACAAAATTACTCTCTTCTGTGGGCTAAAATCAGACCCTGTGGTATCTCCTCTCCTGGAAAAGTTTCCCAAGCTATCTCCTGTGGAGATTTCAGGCACGGGCCACACCATGGTGGTTGCTGACTTGCCCACCTCCAGTCCTGTCTCTGGGACTGTGTTTGTTTGCTCGACTGGTGCATCCAAAACACAGGCAAATTTCAAAGGGCCCATGTTGCTGCTCTGCAGCAAAGCCAGCTGAGGATTTATTTTTGGCAGGCTGTTAATAAATGAAAGGACATTGAAAATACAGGTCACAGAGTACAGCAATATCCACTCCTGCTCTTCGCCGCTGGGCTCAATGGCCTGATACTAATCCGGCCTCTTTCTCCTTTCTCTGCAGCCTCCCATTTCAAAACCAGTTTTGCCTTCATTCAGGTTGTAGGGATGTGGGAGTGCAGTTTGCTCACTTGGCAGCTCTGAACCCTGAGCCCCTCCTTGAGAACCAGAACCAGGGCTGAAACTTCCTTCTCGGTCTTCTCCCACAGATTCCTGTTTTCAGCTTTGCGGAATGACCCTTTTTTTTTTTGCTCACAAAAAAGACACCTTCCCTGCCCTGAAAGTCCCAATAATACTAAAAACAACCAAGGAGCTCAATGCCATGAGTCCTGCTACACACACAGACATTGAGTGCGATGTCAGCCAAGCTGATCGCTACAGCTGTGCTTCAGGGCCTTAGCTTGTTGTTATCAGGGTCCAGCAGGCAAACGGCACCCCGAACTCGGCTGCTGCTCAGCTCCTGCTCTAAAATCCTCTTTCTCACCTACCCCCAAGTTAAAACAATGCAAGCCTCGTGTTGGTTAGGGCTGCAGCTGGGTGTAACACATAAGTGGAGGAGATAAGAAGTTTGGAAGTACGCTGGACTGTTTCTTCTTATAATGCATAATTGCCCTCTGGAAGGGCTCTCAGTGCGTAAAGTCACATCACTGTTGTTCAGGTTTCCCATGGCACCTGGCTTATCCTTCTGCTTCAGTGGCACTGTCCGTTATTCCTCTCCCCTTGGCACACCATGCTATTGCTACTTCATTTGCCATCATAAATTCATCTGACTGTGCCACTGGTGGGTGTCCCTTGTCAGGTTGTACCAGCTTTCCTCATATATCCTTGAATAGCCAACTTACGCTGCTGGACTTTGCTTTCTTTTCAGACCTTTGGCCAGTGGGTGTCTTTGTGATGCTCTGATGGAAGGGAAAAGGACACTGCAGATGTAGAAACGGGGCTGCTTTGTCCATCTTTCACTTCTTCCCAACATTTGCTCAACCTCAGCCTGCCAGACTGGCCCAGACATCTCCCCTTAATCTGGGCATTGCCTCTCCCTCTTAAAATCCCTTACTACTTGGTATTTTATTATATGATACAGTAAGAGAGGAGACAAGGGGAAGGAAAGAGTGAATGTTGTCAGCATTATATCAAACTTCACTAGGAATGGGTGATGGCAGGAACCCAGGTGGAAGGAAAGCATAGGACAAAGGGACAGGGAGAGGGCCAAAGTAATTGTAACCTGCCACGGCAGTGACAGATAGCAAAATCAAGTAGAATCAGGCTCACAGTGCAGCCAATTATTCTGCCAGTAAAGATATGAGAGCAACTAATATCTTCTTTTGCCCCAGGGTTTATTTCTCCTTATTTATAACACCATTACTGAGAGACACATGACACTGCAGAACAACTGCTTGCTTCATTTTCAGGAGCAAGGAATGGCGAGTTGCTCTGAGGAAGAGGAAGGACTTTGAAGTGGGGTATGCAAAAAAATGAGGTTTTTTAGCATGAGTGGAGGAGAAATATGATTGAAAGTATCTGAAGTGCACACAATACTAATTCAAGATAATGATGTTGAAAGAGGCACTGTTTCTTTGTGTGATTTCCATAACGAGGGAAGCAAATCCATGCCCAGCCCTGGAATCTCTTACTTAGAAAGCTTCTAAATCATCAATTACTGACAATATTGTTTTTTTCTTATTTTAATGAGGCATCTCCCCCTGAATGGTTGGGTTTTGTTTTATTTCCTTCTTTCTTTTCGTGGCAGAGTGGTCAAGATTTTCCATACAGTAGGAAAATCATTATTTACTTAAGCTCATTAAAGAAATTCCTCTGAAAATTTCAGAGCGGTAGCTGAGAGCCTCTGATTTCTGTTTTGAACAGGGAGGAGTCAAGAATATTCCAGATATTCCTCAGCCTCCAGGCAGGGTAAAGCGCCGGATTAACAATGTAGTGGGGATGCTAATTGAGAAGCTGGAGAGTGAAGACAAGCCTTGCTCTCATTTCTAACACTATTTGGGCATTTATAAAGCACTTTGTGCAAATTTGAATTCCTCTAGGATGTCGTAGCCAGTGTCGTTCTTACTAGTGACTGAATCTGTTGACCACATGAGGCCATGGGGCAGCTGGACCACCCATGACTCTCTGTCATTTGCAATCATTTTATTATTTACCAGAGGGTAAATTTTACCATACTAGCATGTAGGAAGTTCATTCTTCTTTAGACAAATTTACAGCTGTCTCTTTACAGAAATGGTACTAGCTCTCAAGTGATTTGTTCAGATTTGAAGTGATGCCGTAAGAGCATTTTATCAGAAATTTTATCAGCTCAGTGTGCAGTGGCTGATAAACCTATCTAAGTCAGAACAAGCCCACTTGTAAATTTGTATGGGCTATGCAAAAAAACCTAAGA
Source organism: Rhinoptilus africanus (assembly GCA_013400135.1). Taxonomy (NCBI): domain Eukaryota; kingdom Metazoa; phylum Chordata; class Aves; order Charadriiformes; family Glareolidae; genus Rhinoptilus; species Rhinoptilus africanus. The sequence goes on from VXBO01002264.1 coordinate 42,617, forward strand.
GCCGTACTGAATTACAAAAAAAACCCCTAAGAGCCATACTGAATTACAAGAAAACAAGTTCTACCAGATGTCCCTGTGCTGTGGAGAAGATGCTGTCTACCCCAGATTTTCAAGTGCATGTCCAGTTTGGGGCTTTCGTTAGCTATCCAGGCTGAACCTTGATTTTTGCGAATGCTGAGCCTCAGAAGCTCTCATGGACTCCTGGTGGACTTGAAGACCAGGCAGAGCATGTTGGGAAATGAGGTACTCTTTTTCTCAACACTTTCCGAAGTTATGACATCTGGTTTTAATGGTCAAGCTTTTAAGTACTTTTTATGAAAGAGTACAAGAGACCACCCAGAATATCCACCAGCCCAGGGGTTAGGAAACTCATCTGGTTCTTCTGGTGTGACCCTTTTTCACTGGTTTCTGGTTTTGAGAAGAAATTCAGCCTGAAGCTGGAAGAATTTCATCAAACCCTATTGTGACGAACAGCATTGCATACCAAACGTTTCATGAGAAGGAGCATCTCAAGTTGTAACGACGGCGATGAGATCAGTGGGTCGCTTTTTGTGCAGGGATTGTGAAAGTCTTACCAACAGTAGTTGAAGCATTGTAACTCTGCTGTAAGAGATGGTATGTAAATGTTCTTGCAGCCATATTATAGATCAAGAAACTTCCTGCCAGATGTTAGTAACCTCCTTTTTGGAAACGGTTGATTCTGGAAATCAAGCCACTTGCAAGATGACCAAATTCATACAACGAATCAGCAGTGGAGAGAGAGGGAGAAAGTTAATCCCTGAGGTGTGAGACGCGGTAATCGGGCTGAGCTTCCTCTCCGCGTGCATGGTTCTCCTTGATGATGGAATGGGAAGAGGAATTAACATTAGCATTATGCTCAAGTGCAGCTTTACGATCTGTAGTCCCCTATAGCGGGAGAAATCAAATAGCATCGACCATTACCGGGACCTGTGAGGAGCAGTTGTGTGTTGAGATGGAGATGAGCTGGACTGGTCCCTGCATTGTTCTTCCCTTCCTCTCTCTTCCCATAAATCACTCCTGCACACATTTGCGCCTACCCGACACATATGGAAATAATTAAACAGCTTTGGAGAGGAAGCGTTTCCCGTGATAAACCAATTCTCTCTTGGTACTTAAGTGCTGTGGAAAATTGACAACAAATTGACTCTGACAGGATTAGGGGTTCCCGGCGAGGGATTGTGTGGAATCCTGAGAGACACCTGCGGCCCCTGCAGCGCTCCCCCCGCGCGCCTGCCCCTTGCACCGCGGCGGCGCAGCCGGGCTGCGCGGCTCCATGACTGCTCACGCAAAGCAGCGCGAAGGCAGCTTTGCAAAACAGAATAATCACTGTGTGAGGCTGGAAGGACTCGCTGTAGACCAGCCAGTGTCATCGCTGGCCGTGCCAGCGCAGGGCGACGTGCTGGCTCCTGTTGCTGGACAGGAATAGTGCTTTTTGCAATCTAACTGAAAAAATGCCATCAAGTTGTGCTTTCTACACCTGTAGCAATGACAAACGTTGTTTTTTGATTTTTTTTTTTTTTCCAGGTCAGGGTGTTGGGAACCTGGAGGTAACTGTAGATGAAAACCAATGAGACTGTGTGCGGGAAGAGCAGCTAAATTCATCAGGGTACCAGCCTCTAGGCCCTGCTTCATGTACTTGCATTCAGGCTTCTTCAACCAGCAGCGCTGGGTTTTGTTTTTTGAGCCTTTTTCCCCTCTTCTCTCCTCAAACACCAAGCTCTCCTAAAGCAGAACCCCAGCGCTTGCGTTTCACGCGTCTCCTTTATGCAGCGAGACAGGCTGTAACAAAATTGATTAGGCTGCATTATAGAGGGGTTCATTCCCTTGGTAGTTTTGAGTTTGTGTAACCAAGCAAGAGCTAGAAGGCAGTGGCAGCCACCTGAACCCACTAATCGCCAGCCACATGGGGTTGGCAGGGAAATAAAGGCTCACCACCAGTCCGTGTCACAGCTGTGGCTTGTCAAGGTGTTTTAGGTCAGCAGTGATGGAAAACACTGGCCTGCTTGGCCCTGACTATTTGCAGCATCTCACTCTTGCGGCTTGTGACCAAGGATAATGAACAGTCTGATCTAACTAAAATTTACTGCTGGTACCAAGTAAGATTTTGTGTGCTACGGGCTTGTTGTGATCCTGATGTTTGTAAACCTGTTGGTACATCCAGGCTGGTTTATCCTGGGAAAGAAAACCCAGTGAAATGCCTCTGTCCTCTCCAGTGCTTATCTCAAACCAAACTCTGCTGATTTTGGCCGGGTTTTACCTCTGCGTCTGCAACTGAAGAGGTCCTTGAATGTTGTCAGGGCTGCAGGAGGGCAGTAAGTGTTGTTGGGGGGAGCTGTGGGGGGTTTTCCTTCCTGTAGCCCTGGGGCTGGCAGCATGATGTGGAACCAGGTATTGTATGTGATGACTTTGAGGTATAAGGCCCTGCGACAAACCATTTTCTACTTGAGTTATAGTTTTTAACAGCTTAAAGCTTTAAAGGCTTAAGGCTTGTTGCTGTTACGTTTAGCTGGACACATGGCTAATGTCTTACAAAGCTGTGGGACAAAATTACATCTGTAGAGACTTCACCTGCTGAGCCTGTATTTCAGATGTTTCATGTAAACTCCTGGACCTTTGTTTTCTTTCAACGGTGTGCCACACTAATGAATTTGAGCGTGCTGTGTATGAACTGTGGTCATTTACTCCTGCCAAACAGATTTTATTTTGCTTTCCTCGCTCTGTAGTGCTTCTGGTTTGTTTTATTAGCAAACCAAAGTCACCTTGGGTGTAGACAACCCAGTATGTGTAGGATTAGAGCTGACAAACCTGCCAGGTTTTCCTGGGATTGGTTATTGCTTGGTTTTAAAGTTTGTTATAGCGGCTAATAATAATTTTAAAAAGCTGTCCTTACTAACTAGAGGCTTTTGTTGCCACCTGTAAGAGTTGGAGTGCCCCTAATTCTAGTAGAGGCTGCTCTGAGGGTCTTAAGTTTGTGGATCCTCTGTGATCTGACCCTTGTTTTAATAATAATAATTTAAAAATCCTGTAAGCTACCAGTGGAGGGGAGTAAATCTGGTGTTTGGGTGTTGTGGCTTTGTTCTCTGGTGTCTAGCTGTGTATGGATATTAAATGTAGTGTTTCCTTGATGGGGATGGTGTCCTGTCACTGGTCTGGTATCTGATAAGGGTTGAGCTCTCTCTGCCTTTGGTTCAGTGAAGGCTTCCCCCTCTCTCTCTAATATTACTTTTCCTTTGGAAGCTGCAAGGGCTGAGTATTTTTTAGAATATCTCTTGGTTATAAGCGTGTAATGGGTTCAAAACTGACTGTGGGAAACATGAAATGGGTTCAAGGTCAGCTCAATGAAAACATACAGGAGTTGAAAACATGGGAAATAACGAAGATAAAAAGTGATATTAAAGTGCTATTGAGTGCCAGTGGGAGGTGATATCGGAGAGTCATTTGTACCTTTGAGATCTCATGCACTGGCTTAAGTCCCAGCAGAAGTATGTTGGCCTCTGTAGCGAGGAGCTGGATCTGCTGGTGTCAGCCCCCGTGAAGTGTGTGTGAAGAGGAGGAAGGCTCTGCAGAGAAATCTGCTTTAAGTTAACTGGAAGATAAATTAGGATGCCTTGAAGTTCTTGTCAGGTCTTGGATCCCCTTAGTCCCTGTTGAGGAGTGATCTAAGGAAGCTCTTGGCATGGGGGGAACACTCATGTTAGATTTTTAATTGGTTTGTTGTTTTGTTGGCGTTTTTTTAAGTGAATGCAATGGTGCTTGTAACCCTCCATCCCTCCGGGCATCTACTGGGAATTGTCTGTGAGCAGGTTTCTGGAACCAAACCCTTCACCAGGGAGGGGGAGAACTGCTCTTATCATCCCTGTGCATGAAAAGGGGAGGACTGGAGAGCTGAGATGAGTAGAAGACATCCCAGGCATGCGATGTGTTGATGGATCTGTGTGCGGTTTAACCAAAAAAAACCCCACCAAACAAACTGGCAAAAATTCAGACAAAGGCCACAAACCCAGGGTTGGGGTTGGAGAAGATGCCTTCTTGTGGCGAAATCCAGGAGCTCAGCCCTGGCAAGAGGATCAGAGTCCTCAGGAGAGAAGTGTGAGGACAGTGATGGCTTGTAACTGGGGAGAAAGCAGAGGAAAAAGTAGAACGGGCTAGTTTTACCTGGAAGCCAAGTGCAGCAAACTTAAAATGGACCTCAGTAACAAAGAGATAAGAAAGGAATTGAGCACTGGGCTGCTCTTACTCCAAAGTCTAGCAGGGTGTTTATGGGCCATGGGGTGGGATGTCTTCGGCAGGAGAAAGCACTGCAGTGTTTTTTAAATCCAACTGCCCTTTGTCTCTGCAGGATAATGCTGTTTGTACTGACACCAGATGAAGCTTTAGTGAGCTCAGTAGATTCTGCCAAAAATCTGTTGTTATGAATTACAAGCTTGTGGCCTTATGGTCAAATTTCCAATTAGAACAACATAGATTTTTTGAGAGTGTTTTGCATCTTAAAGTCCTTGTGTCTGGAGGAGGAAGCTGTAGACCAGGACAGCCCAAGCATTCAGGTCAATTCATCATGTAGTTCTTGCTTCTCTTCTCAAAGGAGAAATTGGAAAATTGAAAACACTTCAACATTTGCAAAGTGTTTCTGGTTTTGTTTTTCTTGCTTTGAAATTAAATGTTCGTTGCAATTTAAAAGAATCAGCTTGTCTGCAGTAAAACTTTTATTTTGGGTTTTGTAAAGCCTTCATTAACTGGAGATTAAGATTTCTGTTTTAATAGCCTTATCTGAGAAAAGTATGAGACTAGTGGTTGGATGTATCTGTGTATTGAGAATGGGGAAATCAGATTTTTGAAATGCTTTATTTCCAGTTGTCATTTTAATTGCTGGCAAATTATATGATTTTCTCTCTTTTTTTTTTTTTTAATAAAATCAGTACTGTGGAAGGGTCCTGATAAGAAGAAAATTTGTCTCAACATAGACTACTTCTGACTCTGTAGTGGCGAAAAGTTACTCTGCTGGAGTTTGCTGCATTTTTACAAAACAGGAATGAAGTATTGTCAAAGTACTGCTATGTTTTGCTCTCAGAATGAGGTTGCTTGAATTCTAGCTTCCTTTTCCCCCTCATTTAATCAGAAAAGAGATGATAAAGAACAACTCAGAGTACAACAAAATCTGTCACGCCTCACACTCTGGAAAAAGCACAAACAAGAAGGCAATTAAGGTCTTTTAGCCCTGGCTGTTTAAGAGTAGCTTGGCAGGAAAGCTTATTTAGATAGAGAACACAGGGTTTGCAGTGTTGAATTCAAGTGACTTTGGTGCCACCTGTGATGGTTCAGTCTCAGTAGGCTGCTCTTCTTTAAGAACAACAGGATGACCATGGGCCAGCAATGGGCCCTTGTGGCCAAGAAGGCCAATGGCATCCTGGGGTGCATCAAGAAGAGTGTGGCCAGCAGGTGGAGGGAGGTCATCCTCCCCCTCTACTCTGCCTTGGTGAGGCTGCATCTGGAGCACTGCGTCCAGTTCTNTTTGGTTAATGTCCCTTGGTTATGGTAGTGGAATTGATCGAGGTAGCACGAAGCCCGTGGGTGGATTTGAACGGTGAGTGTCTGGTGACCTTTTGGAAGGCTGGTTGCCCTTCATGCAGGACTCGGAGAAAAGACAGGGTGTGTAGGTGAGCAGTTGCCCTGGAGAAAAGGGTCTGTGTGCATCAAGCTCTGGCCTACAATAAAATATCCTCCTCCTTTTGTGGAAGTTCCCTCGCTTGATGTGAGTGGGCAAGGAAATGGCCCACCCTAAACCTCACATAATCTCAGTTTCAAATGGTGTCAGGTGGTGAAAGAAATGATGGTGCTAGTGGAGATGCCAGTTAGAAGTAGCCATGCTGTCCCCTGGCATGGCTCAGTGGGGGGCAGTTAGCCCTTGGTCAAGAGGAATCAAATTAGATTGTAAAATACTGAAACAAACCAACCAAGTTTACAGAGCCTTTCCTGTGCTGTACGGTGCCATTGCTGCCCCCAACCCCCTTCCATTGGGGCCCAGCCGTCAGTGCTGTGAGTGATCGACTTGGATGCCCATCAGCAGTCCATCACTCCTTCACAGGCCATTAGCTGCCCAGAAATCCCTGGGCTCAGATTGTCCTTCCTGGCACAGCAAAGAACAGGTATAAGCACAGCCTGACCTTAAATCACAACCAGAAGGTTCATCACAGTTTAAAACCAGTCGTAAGGGGAAAGGGCTGGGTGATGAATCCATCCTCCGCTGCCCAGTTAATGCTGGGGCTCTCTGTCCTTTGCGTTTCAATTAGTGCCTCAGTGTGTGTTGTGTAACGAGACGCTAATGCACCAGTAGAAATTACAAGAGCAGGGGTAGCTCTGCTGGGTGGAAAAACATGTCATTAAAAAAGGCTGACAGCAGCCAGCGACAAACCACAGCGGGCGGCGTATTTAGCAACCTGGGCTCCCCGCTGTGCGAAGAGGTTAAGAGGAAGGAGAGAGATCATTCATAAAAGAGCAAGGAGGCCTTGCTTACTGGTAAGTCATTTCTGTCACGCTGCCTTCCCGCAGAGCGTGCTAGGGAGCAAACCCAAACTGCAGTGGAAACAATAAATGAGCGTGTGTGACTCGGCAGACCAGGTAGTAATTACTCTCTTCCTCTCCCCACTTGGCAACGTTTCTGAGGAACGTGCACATCTAGTAAAACTCAATGCAATTAATAACTTTATTCTTACTAGTTAACTATATTAAGTGACAATGATATACATTGAACGAGTAAGTGTTTTCTGTTATTCCATTTATTTGAGCAGGGATAGAAGTTTTTTTGCAGCAAGGCCATAGTTATCAACTGTATTTGAGATCGCAGCATAAACCTGTGAGGAAACATCTTCAGTCCCATTGCTGTACCTGCTTTTTCTCTTCCCTACAAGATTTGTCTCCAAAGCCACAGCCTTTGTCTCCTGTTCTAAAAGCTATCTGTTTGTGGTTGCGCTCGTTCATACCCTGTGCTTTCAGTAAAATGGGTGCCCCAGGTGTCCAGCGGCTCGGACACAAGGTGGAGGTGACAAAAGCTCAAGGCTTACTGAAGCAGCACTGTCAGTGGCTGTAGCATTTGAGGCTCAAACCCGTAATTGTCACAGATGGAGCCCAGCCCTGGAGCGCTCTTTGTAGGGAGAGTGGTTAGAAACGTCTCTTTCAGGATGTGCATTATGATTTTTGTCTTGAACTACCTGCTGAATGGTGCTTTGGGGATGAGTCAGGGTGAGTTCCCTGTGTGGGTCCTTCTGTGGTGTGGGGTGAACGGAGCAGGACGTTACGGGGCAAAAAACCCCTACGACATCCACCAGAAGGCTCTTGAAAATACCTCAAAGAGCAAGTTAGGAAGTGTCATGCTGCTTAGCAAAAAGTTGAAAGCGTGGTAGGATGCTTCTGTTCAGATGAACAAAAAGTCTTCATGGTTGTAAAGGAAGAGGTTTGCATTGAACACTTGCCGTTCCGCCCTCTGCACTTATGCCTGTCAGTTGAAGTCCCTCCATAATGCTTGTGGAAAACATCGGGGAGGCAGCAGCCAGCCCCGATAGTGACGTCCCTCCACGGTGTGGATGTATTTGCCTCTAGTTGTGGTTCAGGCTTCATTTGTGTTATCCTAATTCTCAGTTTTCATGCCACAGTTAGCATCTTTACTTCTGCTTCCAGTGCTTTTCTGGTGGTGTTTTTTTTTTTTTTTTTCCTCCCGCTTACACTCCCCTTGGTCCTGCCCCGAGTTCCCCTCCCTTGAAGCAGAGATTTGTCCTTGGATATTGCTTGACCTGCTTTGCAAGGTGTTTATCTTCTGCAATGCAGATACCGAACTTCTCAGTTTAATGTTTCCCCAGGCAGTTTGTTGGCTGAGGCAGCGCGTGGGAAGGTTCCTTGGGGAAGTGCGTTTGCCTTCCCTGACCCCTCCAGAAATGTGGAGAGAAAGTCGAGGGGTGCAGAAAATCGGACCAGAAGGTGTGTGGAGAGGGGAGAAACAAGCAAGTCCTGCGCTAGCAACAGGCACTGCGGCTGCTGGCTGCTTCCTGAGGCTTGATGTAAATTCGGGTGGATATTTATTACTGATGAAAAGAGAGCCAAAAAGGACTTGATTTTTCTGCTCTTGGGGCTGAAAAATTCCACAGTGACTTAGAAGAAATTGAATCATTTGCATCCGGTGCTGACTTTGAACTGGAAGGGGGAAGCCTCTTATTTTGCGGAGTGTGAAAGCATCTTGTAGTCAACTCCTGGCAGGAGCCTTTAGCTGTACACCACAGATGTAACCCCCTGTGCACAACATCGTTTCTCCTCATGGAGAAAGGTTACAGTGGAATGATAGCAAATGATATAGCATGTCTGCAAATTATTGGTTTGAGGGGAAGTTGTTTCCATTCCAGTTGGTACTCCATCACTCAGTACCCGCGGTGCATAATTCCCGTTTCATTTACTGCTGCTTAAGACAGGGGAGCTCAGACCAGCAGCCGAGGCGGGTGCCAAGAGCACCTAATCAAATCTAGTCATGCAGATCCCTGTCCGCAAGCTGGGCAAACCGCAGAGTGTTTCAGGGCTGCAGCAAAACTGGCCTCACCGTCCTCTTACTGGCTTTAATAGCAGCTAGAAGAAGTGGATCCCCACTTGCATTGCTTCTGCTGGTACACCCCTTCCCCCCTCCACCCCCAATTAATAGTGGTGACCCAAGCACAACATCCATGCTGAGAGGCTGTTTTTTTCCCAGTTATTCCCTCCCCTCCAATGGTGTGTGCAGTTGGTGAGGGGCTGCTGGGGCCCAGCTCCTGGGCTTTCTTGGAGAGTCATTTCAACCAGAGAAAGGAAAGGGCTGCTCTTTCCTTTCTGAATCTTACAGGGCTTTGGTGGGAGAGGCAAATTAAATACACAGTTCTGGGTTTATCTCTTTGCTTTAAAATGTATGTTTTATGTAAAAAGTATGTTAGTATGTTGTCCTGAAGGCATATTTTGAGGCAAGGAAAGGTGGCTGTGTGTGTTTCTGCTTTGGAAGGGTAAAAGGGAGAAAACTCATGGGTTCAGGTGAAGACAGTTTTATAATATAAAAAAAAAAGTAAGACCAACAAAAAAAAAAAACCCCAACAAACAGGAGAGGGGAAGATAAAGCCTAAGAAAAACAAGTGATGCAAAAGAAAGCAATTGCTAACCACCAATTGACCTATGTCCAGCCAGGAGGTAGCCTCTGCTAACCTACACCCCCGAGTTTTATCGCTGAGCGCGGCGTTGTATGGTGTGAGATATCCCTTTGGTCAGTTGGGGTTAGATGTCCCTGTGGTGTCCCCTCCCAGTGCCTTGTGGACCCCCAGCCTGCTCGCTGGCAGGGCAGCCTGAGGAGCAGAAGAGCCCTCGGCGCAGTGCAGGGAGCATTCGGCAATAACTAACACGTCCCTGGGTTACCAGGGCTGTTTTCAGCACAGGAGCAACACATAGCCCCGTACCAGCTACTAGGAAGAAATGTAGTGATTAAGCTCATCCTATGGTTGCATTTCAAGACTTATGTTGCTTGTTATTAAAACTCTCCTGGCCTTCACTAGGCTATGGCAGCACTTGAGGCTGGTCTAGGTTCTGCCAATCCTCCTGATGGTCCTAGCAAGACCAGCCTTCAGAAATCCCAGGCTCTGGAGACCTAGGGGAAAGGCTGGAGCATGGAACAGGAGGATCCAGTTAGATCGGGTGGCAGAGGATGAGATTAGGCAACACTTAAGCGTAAGTGGAGCTACACAGATCCTTGATGGGCCCTGCTGGGGAGCACCCTCAAGTGCTGAGGGAGCAGGCAGGAGCTCCCGGAAAGGGAGATGAGCCTGAGGACTTGGAGAAAGCAAACACTGCGTGGGCTGGTGGGGAGTGTAGTGGAGGGAAAATTGGCTGAGGGGCCAAGCCCAGAAGGTGGTGACCCATGGCACCAAGTCTAGTTGAAGGCTGTGGCCCTGAGAAGGCCAACTCTAGGTCCACTGCCTGCTGCTCCTCTCACCGACATGGCACCAGTGTGCTCCCACGGGTCTGCCTAGCCCTGCACCAGCAGTGGGTGCTGAGCAGCGGGAAGGAGGTGGCGGGGGAGGAAGGCAGTCATGAGGACAGGACCTCCCTCATCTTCATCTGGCCCTCTGGCTCTTGTGTTGCCACTTTTGGGTGAGTCGTGCCAAGTCCCATGCCCAGGCAGGGAGAGGCTTCCGACCATGCCCACGCCACCATGCGAATAGCCTCTGCCCTCCCTGCAGAGCCTGGGCAGGGAGCGTGCAGCATGCTGGTAGGGAGGGATGGAGGCATTTCCATGTACTGTGTCCCCTGGTCACCTTTTGGAACCCAGAAGTGAAGGACCAAAGAGGCTGCTTTGGCAGGACTGAGGGAGCCAGGGCTTGGGCAGCGCCTCTGTCCTGCCCCACAGGGCTTTGTCCTTCCCCACGGACAAGGTTCTGCAGGCGCCTGCCTCTGCCCACGGGCTGGGGAGCAGCGGTGCCTGATGATGTTTCTCCTCTCTGCAAATCATGGGCGCTGAAGGAGCTGGGAGGGGGCACACTGCTGGGGTAAGCTGGGGGGATGCTCCAGGCACAGCCGGATGGGGGAACACAGCTCCCCAGGTGCTGAAGAGGCGCCTCTGTGGCTGTGGGCAGCTCCTGGGCAGAGCTGCCTGATGAGAGAGAAGAGGCAGCGTGGGGCTTGTCCAGCTCTCCCCCTGTCCCTTGCTGGTGCACAGGACACCAGAAGGAGCAAAGAGAGCACAAGTGACCCCTCTCATTGCTCACGCTCCTTGGGAAGGAGCTGAGCTGCCTCGATGCCATCAGTCTGACTTATATTCTCTGCTTGGCCCCTAATACTCCCTAAGAGGGAGTGAATACATCTCTTAGCTGGTCATCGCTCTGTTTCTCTGTGGAGCATTCTGGAAAGAGGAAATTTCTGTGTTTCTGAGCCACTCAAGTGCAGCAATGATGAGCAGCGAGCAGGAGCCTACACAAAGCCATGATCGTTCTCACTATGTGCTTTGCTCACCAGGGAAAAACCAAGTCCTTGGGCTCTAGCTCACAGTCTTGGAGACTTGGTCACCCTCAGAATTTCACCTTGTGTCAGTCCCCATACAGGGGAACTGACCTGCAGCAAATGCTGGGTGCTGCTGAGCAGAGCAGTGTGTGTGACAGACCGGAGATGAACAAACGATGCGCCTGACTCTCGACTGCGCTTGTGAGGCACGTTTTGCCTAACCACAACTGCTTTGTTCCCCAGGCCACTGTTGGGATTTTACCCTGGCCTGTTCACAGCCTCTCCAGCTGACGCGTCGTTCTGAAAGCTGTTGTCCGTGCCCTGCCGCGGCCTTAGCTGCTTTGCACCCTCCTGCCTCTCTCCAAATCTTGGCAAGAAGAATTTGCAGGTGGTAAGGGCACCGGGGCAGAGCTGGGAGCTGCAGAGTTGTGTGCTGTGTGTGTTGGCTGCCCTAAGTGTTTTCCCAAGGAAGGTACTGAATAGAGGATGAATCCTTGTTGTCTGGTGCCGCTCCTTGGGAAGAGCAGCTCTCGGGTCTGTCCCGGTAAGCTGGGCAAGGGGCAGTGATTTGGGAAAGGGTGTCTCTATTGCGAAAGTATTTTGCCCCAGCAATGGGTCATCATTTGCACCAGCTCCTTATGCTCCAAACTATTTCCCTGGCCGCTGAAATATTGCCCCTCTCCTCCTACCGCCCATCATCGTCTCCACAGGTCTTTTCAAACCTCTGCATTGTGAGGACTTCTCTCCCAAACTCTTCTCTTTGCCTTTCGTATCCTCCCACAGCTCCCCTGCAAACACCCACCAAGAGCACAAACTGGGAGGGACAAACTGCTGCAGTGTGAGGCTGGTCAGGAGGAGAATGATGCCCTCCAAGGAGGGAGAAATAATAAAGGGATTGAAAGAAGTGGCTTGCTGGGGAGTTGAAACCAAATCCACCCTTCCCATAGGGATCCTCTTATCCTCGAAAAAGTATTGTTTTACATGAGTGGGGGATGCTTTGGCTTCACTGAATTAATTTTGACGTCTGTAGAAGTAGTGGAACATCCATGACCCTGGGTGACATGCATGCAACTGTACTACAGCGGTCTTGTTGCTTGTGTTTGAGGGTCGTGGCTTCAGGGTGTCAGGCGCTGAAAGATAAACATGGTCCCTTCTCCAAACAAAATGCTACAGAGGGAAAAAACCAGCTGTGACAGCTGGCAGCTGCTGGAGAGCTATCTACAGACGACACGTGAAGGAGAAGCAACCAACCTGTCGGCTTCGTTTTGTAGCACAGCTTACCAGATGTTGGAGCTGCGGTGTGCACATGCGATATCTTCCCTCCAGGAGAAAGCACACCTGGTGCCCGGAGCAAGGCATAAGAGACGCAACTGCCAGGTTTGCTGTTCATGGAAAGTATGGTAATCCCCTATAGGATGGTGATGCTCGAAAATATTTCTACACACAAAATGCTTATGACCTTGTGCCTGCAGATAGCTCTATGCTTTAAGGCATAATTTATGTTAAATATACGTACTTCTAGAGAAAGAACTTGGCGTGCATTTTGAAGCCATAAACATAAGAGCTCTCAGACAAAGTACGTGAGCCTCTGCTGTCGGCCTTGGCGTTCATATCTCCTTCATCTGCTTCTTGTTGCCCCATTTGTTTGTTGCCTTTTGCTGTCAGTGTAGATAAACCAGTGCTAACTTAGTCCACAATACTTATTTTTTTTTTTTCCAATCTCGTGCTATGGAGCCAAATGCTCTGCTGGGATAAATCAGCACCCACCTTAGTCAGTGGCCAGGGCAGCCATGGAACAAGCCGGCTGCTGCCCTACCAGGGAATTAGGGCTCTCCTGCACCCATGCCATGGTTGACCTGTGAAATTAGAAAGCGAGGCATGAAATTAGCAGCTGCTACAATTGTTGCTCGTTCTGCTGACAGTAATGTTGTGTGAAATTACTGTAGGTGGTTCCTCCAGCCCAGCCTGAGAACCTGCCGGCCAGTTTCCATTCTGGTTTAGCATTTAGGGTTGGGATTATGCAGAACTGCAGAAGCAGCACGGTGAGGTGTGACCTTGTGTCTAGGCTTCCGCACAGTCTGAAAGAAAACTAAAGTACCTTTAAAAAAGAAAAAAACAAAAACCAAACTGAAAAAGCATCCCAAAACAACAAAAAACACCCCAATCCTGCATATGCCTTCTCTGTGTCTCCACACAGGAGCAAAGTACAGGTTTGGTTAATTACCAAATCCAATTTGGAAAAAAAAAAAATTAATATGAAATTTCTTTGCTGTGGAAAAATATTTCAGTCTAGCCACTTTTTCTTCAGCTGAGACCGTACTCCTAAGGAACACTCCAAAGAGGTGGAGAATAATTATACCGAATCCCAGAATGGTTCGGGTTGGAGGGGACCTTGAAAATCCTCTAGTTCCACCCCCCTGCCCTGGGCAGAGACACCTCCCACCAGACCAGGCTGCTCCAAGCCCCATCCAGCCTGGCCTGGAACACCTCCAGGGATGGGGCATTGACAACTTCCTTTCCACGAAGGGAGATGGGGAGGCTGGAGCGTGGGGGAGAGGGAGCTGGCTTTCTCTGTGCTTGCACAACAGCCAAGGCTGCAGTTGGAAAATAGGCCCAGACCTCTTGAATTCTGTTGTCTTGATCTTTCTGTTTTGACGTTTTCTGCAGTTTCTGATGGTTACCACCCAGTCCTGCCATTCCAACAGACCCAACATTTTAAAAGCTAGAATAAAAAGGAGAGGGGGAAGCTGTTAAGGATGCCAGATGGAGTCATCCATGTCCTCCCTTCAGATGCAGTTCATAGATCATGTAGGAAGAAATGTTTCTTGTCCTTCCAGTTTTGGGCCGTTGATGTATTTTGCTGTAGGTGTAACAGGCTGGCTAAGGCTGAGTGAGCCTCTGGAGGAGGCGGTCGCTCTCACGGCCATGTACGAATGTGTTTAGTTGCAAGAGCAACGGGCTCCTGACATGGTTTCTGCTCGTAACGCACGCGGTTTGTGAGCTCCGTTTCCAGTTCCAATGAAAATTGTGTAATTGGAAACGGGCATCGACTCGGACGTGGCTTGTATCTGACAGGTTTCAGCAGTGGGTGTGCGAACTGGGATGAGGTTCCCAACAGCGGGGTTTCCCCCAGTGTGGAAATACATGTGTAGTGACCGTACACTTGCCCTAAGCTGGTTGTTGCTGGCATCCCAGGGATGGGGACTGAAATATGGCTGGGTGGCGCTTTTGTGTGACCAGTTATTCGTTTAAAACCAAAACCCACACCAAAAAAAAAACCCCTGCTGAACCCAAAAAACCCAACACAAACTGGGGGGAGTGGAAAGCCATTTCAAGTCCGCCAGATGACTGTGCTAGTTAGATGTAGCCAACTGTTTGAGTGAAGTTTCTGTTGGGAAAGTTCAAGCATTTGATTTCAGACTTCTAAGCAAAACTCTTTTTTTTGAAAAAAAAAAGAAAAGAAAAGAAAAAACAGGGTGGGGGGAAGGGGCTGGTGGGGCTGGAGAGGAATGAAAGCAAGTGCTGAACTTGAAGCCAAGTAAGCGTGAGGGGTGGGGAGGGGTCGGTGAGAGCAATGATATTTTAGCTGATATTTACATGAGGAGTGTTGTAAGTTGGGGTCTTTCCTTCAGGTTTGTTTATTTTCTGATTCTTCCACCAAGCTGAAAAAAACACCTTATTTTGCATGAGTGTAAACTGTAGCAATCTTGGTTCAGAGGTGATTTGTACAAACTAGTGTTTGTCAAAGGAAAATGAGAAAAGCTGTGACGTCCCTGACTTATGCTAGGGCTTCGGCTGCCTGCCAGCATGGAAGATGATGGATGTTTCTTCCTGTGGTTTCTTGGAGATGAATTTTCCACCACCTGCCTCTTGTATCTGATGCGGCCTCTGATGTGATATAAGAACGTGGATTTCAGGCTTTTAATGAAATGTTCAGGCTGGGCAAATATTGCTGTTTATGGGCAGCTAATTTTAATTTAATATATATATAAATAAATACACATAAAAATACACAGAAATAATACATTGATATGTAACTTTTAATAATTTTAGTAGTATTTTAATAGCTATATTAAAGAATAGATAGTCATATACAATTATATAATTTTTTTTTAAAGTTCCCTTCCCAGACATGGAAAACTCCTACTTTAGCCTTTGGTTCACTTTGAATGTATGGCAGAAACATACAGGAGTTACTGAGGTGGTTGTTCCTCAGATTGCTGAACAGATAAATGCATCGTGTCCTCTTTGCTCTTGTATTTTTGAAATTGGTTTGCAAAATTCCGCTTTCTAATCTGCCCTCTTAATCCGAGCTCATCCCTCTGTTTCAGGCTGGTTCCCGATTCTTTGAATGATCAAGTAGGCTTCCTCTCTTTGTTCCCCTGCTAAAAATACAAACTGTTCAACAAAGCTGTAATTAATATTTTCCTGTCGTCATGTTCGCTTCTTTATCAAGCCTTCAGATCAAGCGTGGGTATTCAGATGTGAAGAAGGCATTGCTTCATGATTTTACCCTTTTGGTTTGGTGGCAGTTGGGTAGAAAAAAGAGAAAATGTCTGCAAAAAGGAAAAACTCAATAGTGACATAATGTTAGCAAGTCTTTTAATTTGATCATGTCTTTTTTGTTTGTTTTTGGTTTGGCGCTTTTTTTTTTTAATGAGAAAATGGAAAATCTGGAGGCTTTTATTTCTGGGGATGATGAAAATTAGCCCTCTGGGAAACGATTCCTCCTCAGTGTAGCTCTTTAATTTGCCTGTCTGAGCCCTTTAATGATGTTACTGCATCCTAATTGGAAGTAACTTGAAGGCAGACTAGGTTTTGATTGTGATTGATTTAATAGATCCTCATTGTAGCTAGTCTTGAGATGCCTATCTTGCTGTGGAATAAAGTTATTAATAGGCTTTGTGGTTTATTGCTGATCCTTGGCTGGTGTGGAGATACAGTCCTTATGATTTCATTTGGCCCCGTTGTGTCTCATGGTGATTTATTTTGCAAATTGGGTGCCGTTATGGAGGAAATGGCAATGGTTTCTTCTGCGGGACATCCCCGCGGGGACCATGATGCCAGGAGCCACCACTCCCCTACCCACAACCTGCCGCTGTGGTGGGGCTCCAGGGATCTGGGCAAGGGGAACCTACAGCCTCCCATAGCCCCATCCTTCACTGGGGGAAGATTTCCTTAACTGGTTTGAACCTGATTATAGTCATGCTGACGTGTGGTGCAGCTGGGACCCTCTGAAGGTACCTTTCCATGTATTTAGCTGATATTCCTCCTCCACCCCCCCGGCTTTTTTGCACTTTTTAGTGCGCCTCTAGATTTCCATGGGACAACTTCCACCAGCGGCAATGAAGTTGGGTCTAAATCAACATAGAAAGGGGCAGAATTTGGCCTTCTCCCTGTATAATAGAAAGGTAGAAAGAGTTACTCAGCTTCTTTGTCTTCACACACTACTGGAGCACAAAACATTCCTGCTCAGTTAAGCTACAGCCTAACGCTAAACTGCATTCATTTTAGTTTAACTGGAGTCTGAATATCGGCCAGAGCCATAACATGCACGCTGTCTGATGGGCTCACATTTTGAAGCTTGAGACGAAGGCATCTTTACAGCAACCCCATTACTAATTCAAGAGCAATGGATATTAAAATGTCAACCAGTTTCTTTTAATTATGCCTGTAAGCAACCTGGGAGAGCTGCTGATTTCGTTTTGCGAATGCTGTCACTTTTTGACAGGTTAGAAGGAAGCCTGGGCTGGCAGGACATCTGACCTGCAAAAGCACCGGGGTGAGGGCAGGCTCGTTGGAATAAAACCGACCCTTCCCCTGCTGTAGCTTATTGCTCCTGGCCCGAACCAGGAGTGGCAATTACCTGAACCGACACGGTCTAATTGTAAAGGCTTGTGCCAACCCTTTGTACCGCGCAGTGACACACATGACACGATTCGCAGATGTGCTGCCCGCTTCATCCAGCGGCTGTCCTTGGGGGATGCCACCCACGTGCCTGTGGAGCGGCTCTGACCCTGGGTGTGAGAGCCAGCTACCCGCTCTTCCCCTCGTGCCGTTTCAGCGATGTAAAATGCTGCCTGACCCCCTAAGCGTGGCATTCATCAGCTGGCTGCTTTAACACCTTGCTGAAACTCATTTATTTTCCAAGCAAGTGAGCTTTGGTTTCTCATCATGTAAGAGAGCAAAAAAGTTGGGTGAGGATCCTGGTTCTTAGCTACAGAAAGCGTTAAGGAACATGTCCTGGTCCACGGGAGCCTTACCACCGACTTCAGCGGGTGTAAGACTCAGCTCTGTGTCTAAGCTCTGACGCACTTTGTGCTGGCAGCTGCGGAGAGATTTCCCTCTCACACATGATGAATTTACACTGCTTGGCTACACATCACTTGTACTCATTCCTCTTCCAGCTGTCACAGAGCTCTCGTGCTGTGCCAGCGGTACCAGCTCTTCGGCATACTTCTCCATCGTCCCTATTGAGGGACTCGCATCTGTCTCCCTCCCCTTTGTGTTGGCTCTTGTCTCATTTGTAATGGCAGCAAATGAAAAATGCAAAGCGCTGAGTCACGGGGTGGCGATAACAAAAATGTCATTTGTGCTGGGCAAATTAATACTGTGTTGCCTGTAGCATGATGACTGACCTCCCGTTCAAAGGTCTGGGGAAGACAGTAAGTGTTCTGCACGCTGACGTTGTCTCCTTCCCCTGAAGCATCTCCTTCAGCATCACCTTACTGTCCCTGTGCCTGGGGTGGTTGTAACCCGCCAGCTCGGGAGCTTGGGCAGCGCACCGCTCCCCGGGGCTCGCTGCCGGGGCACTTGCTCAGCTCTCTGGGAGGGTCCCGCCACCTCTGCCACATCCGTGCTGCATTTCCTCCGCCTCCGACCCAGGGGAGGTGTCTCGGTGGTCTCTGCTGCCCGGGAGTTGAGTTGCAGGGTGAATTGCAGGACTCGGTGCTCGTTCTCATGGGTGGGTGCAGGGGCATGGTGGAAAGATGCCGCAAGATTACCAGCGGCGTTACGGTTTGTTTTCTGTGAGAGCAGTGGCTGGCTTCAGATGCTCATGCTTGGTGCAGATGCAGAGTGTCTCAAAGCGTTGATCTCTCTGTCCTTGGGGGTGTGGAGGGATGTCACCTCTAGTTTGGCTTGTTCCCTGGTACTAGATAATCAGATGACTCATGATGGGGAGCTGATTTTACAGCTAGAGGGCCAGGATGCTCAGCCGTGGACCATCCTATGCTTACATAGCTTCATCAGAGCTCCAGCTGCTTGCTTGGAGCCAGGGTGACCCAGGGTGTACTGATCATGGAGCAGAGCTGGCAGCTCCGTTGCCTCTGCATGACCCCACAGACATGGGTGTCCACGGGGATACTGGGGATGCAGGGGTGCGGGGGTGTAGAGAGCAAGGGGAGCAGGGAAGGCTGGGACATGAGTGCAGGGAGCAGGTGGAGAAGGTCAGGACTGGGGTGGTGTGCCCCACCTCAGGCGTGGGGCTGGGGTTAGTGCCTGGGGCTGGAGCTGGCAGACCTTGCCCAACTGCAGGAAATGCAAGTTGGAATCGTAGAACGTGTTGGGTGGGAAGGGACCTTTAAAGGCCATCTAGTCCAACCCCCCTGCAGTAAGCAGGGACATCTTCAACTGGATCAGGTTGCTCAGAGCCCCATCCAGCCTGGCCTTGAATGTCTCCAGGGATGGGGCCCCCACCACCTCTCCGGGCAAACTGTTCCAGTGTCTCACCACCCTCATGGTAAAGAAAGTTAGGAGTAGTTGATTTGACCTGGTGAAATGGGAGCTGAAAAACTAATGCCTCGAAGGACAGGAGCTGGCTAAAGCTGCAGCTGCGGTGTGGCACAGGGGCCAGGCCCTGTCCCGCCTCGCATGGTCCCGGCACACCCGCTCAAATGCAGTCTCGGTGCCGGTTCCCAGGTTCTGGAGCAAAGACCTGCGGCTGCACAGGCCTGGCTCAGGCCTGCCTGGTAGATGTGTCAGCTGTTTTGAATCCACCTGAATCCCACATACGGTGGTCAAACGTGTCCCCGGTCCTCTTGGGTTTTGCCACAGACTTGGATGAGGATGGACTCTGCCTTGCACAGAGCCAAGGGCTGGCTGGGTTTTTGGTGTAGCTCCCTGTACCAGCCCTGTACAAGGCTCAGCGCTCGCATCAGAGAGGTTGGACAGATGGTACACGCAGCTTTGGACGGTGCCTACCCCAATTCACAAGCCCTTACGTAGGACGTGATGGCATCCAGCCACCCTCATCCTGGGTTTGTGTTCCCTCTCTCCTGGAATACTCCACTTTGTCTGGTTTCCTCCTTGCCATGCACACATGCCGGTGGGCTCCTGGGACAGCTTTTCCAGAAGGAAAAGGACGATGGCTGTGGGAGGTGGCTCTTGCCCCTTAGGCTACCTGTGGCCATCCCTGCAGTACATCAGTACCCTTTCCTTGCCAGGAGGCAAATCCCAAACCCACAGCAGGGTAGGGCAGGCAGCTGGGTGAACGCTGTGGCTGCCCCCAGCATCTTCAGTTGCAGACGGGACATGGAGAGCACTCAGGGGCACATTGCAGCAGGGCCGAGAGTGAAGCAGCAGGGCGTGCTGCTCACCCTGATGGCTCCTTCTCCCTTTCTGTTGGTCTCTGTTACGCTTGTTTAGCTGACGGGTTTAGAAAGTCTCCTCCAGGGCTGGGACTGTGGTCTGGTGAAAGAGCCATTGCTGAAGTTGCTTGCCCTGGTGAGGAGCAGGCTGTGGCTACCCATCGGGTTCAGATGCAAGAGAGCTGCCTGGTGAGTTTTCTGTCTCCCTCTGAGCTGGGAAACCAGGCTAGCGTTTGAAGCTCATGTGAACACTAAACATGGTAGTTCCCCACGTAGGTATTTGTACAGAGGAAAAAACATTAGCAAGAAGCTTCTGCAAAAGGTATGGCTGCCAAAATCTTCACGTGACCCAGCAGAGGTTTAAGGCAGACTGCAGTGAAGAGCTTGTTCTTCCCACACTTGCCAGACTCATGAAGCAATTCTCTGAATTTAACGCGAGTGCCTTTACATTGTATTTTTGTCAGCAACAAAACCAAAATCTTTAGCTTCTCCTAGTTAAGCAAAGGAGTAAAAATCTTTCTGCTTTTCCAAGCTTTAACCTCTTTTGCCAGAGACACCCTTCACACCCTGGGCCACCACCACATACTGTGCAAGCACCTGAGCTTCAGGAGCATCCTCTGTTCCCAGAAGCCTTTAAGGATGTAAAATTCCTGAAGGTCTTTCGGTCAAACCTTTTCTTTTTTTCCTTTGTACAGGCTTACTTTGCAGTTATGGGCTGTGACTTTCAGCGTGGCTGTGCCCTGGATTGCCCAGTGCTGGGGGAGGTTTTCTACATGAATTGCTCTGTATAAATAAACCAATGACAACAGTAATGAAAAATGCAGGCTTTTGCTGTAAAAGTGCATCAGCTATTTCTTATTCTTAACGAATTCTTCCACCAAATCATCGCAAATCATCATTCCTTCCTCATTGCTGTGTTGTCTGACAACAATATTTTTTTATAGAGGCAAAAAGAAGATGAGTAGAAAAAAGCAATAAGTATATAGGATTCTAAAAGTCTTTTGAGTAATTGCCCTCTGGCAAGAACAGCTTTACAGCATATGCACGTGAGTTTTAACTCTTGGCTGACGTTTAAACTAAGTTAGTGTATCTGGTATCGCGCTGGTCTTTTTCTCTGCCTGGTCTTAGGATGCCGAAGATCTGCTTTTATATCCCCATGGTGTACATCAGTGAAAGCCGCTTCGTTGTGCCACACTGCCCTAGAGTCAGAGGAGGAAGCTGAGGATGGGAGGGTGTTGGGCTGAGGCTAGAAACAAAGGTTGTCTTGGTGTGGAGCCCCTGGGCAAAGCGCGCTGGATGTGGAGCAGGATCCTGATGCAAAGTAAAATACCCAGCACACAAAGAGGGTCTCCATGACCTCAGTCTGGGTGAGGGGGAAACGGCCTCGGATGGGTGACCCTTGTCTAACAGGTCTGGCACATGGCAAGCAGCTGGGTGAGGGTTTGGTATTACCTGCGGCTGTCCCTGTACATAGCACACAGTGATTGTTCACCGCTGAGGCTCTAAAACTACTTTATGGGCACTTGGCAAGAGGCGTTTATGCCTCGCCCCCTAGCCTTACCTCTGTTCAGCATTCCCCATGAGTCCTCTCTCAGCACCCGGAGGATGCTATCACACTGCATGGTTCCTCTGCCCGAGCTGCTGCACGATTTACTAGCTCTCTAGCTGCTGTTAATAATGGTGCATTTGTCATGTGCTGTTTAATTAGCATGGAGCATGAATCACAATAAAGGAAAGGAAGAGAACCGAGGTAAATGTCAGTTGATATACCAACAATGTGGCTGTCAACATAAAATACCGCCATGTACTAGCCACACAATACCGAGGTCCCTGTTAACATCGCGTATGGCTGAACAAGCATGGGGACAGCAAGGCTGCAGTGACGCTGCCTTTTCCCTGCAGGCACAGAGAGCGATGGATTACCTGACCTTGGACGGACAGCTTTTTTTTTTTTTTTCCCTCCAGACTTCACACCAGCGCAGCATTTGATACCTCTTATCGCCGAAAAGCAAATAAAGGGCACGTTGCCTGTCTTGCGAAAGCCAAGCCAAGGGCAAAGCCTGCCGTCCTCTTCATTGATGTGCGTTGGCAGTGTTTGACGCTGGCTGGATTAGCTTGTTTAATTTGCTTACTGTGTGGCTTTCAAAGTGCTAACCGCACTCAGATGGCCAGGGTTTGGTTAATACCGATGTGTTTGTTATTCTTAAGTCTTGGTTTGGGATACAGCTGCTCTGAGGGGTGCACTCCAAACCTGTGTTAGCTATTGGGCTTGCTGCTGCCCAAATACGGGGTCAGAGAAGGTCCCTCCCCAGTGCTTTTCAGGCAAAGACAGGAAAATGTTATGTCCTTGCATTTCAGAGATGGTGGGATGAGCCGAGCACCCTGATGTCACATGGCAGATCCATGGCAGCTGTCTCCTGAATCCCAGGCGGGCCCCACGGTTGTTTTCTGTCCGGGCACCTGGCATGCCAAGTGATGTCTTGTGGTTTGTACTTTGACTTGTCACTGTGCACGGAGTCTCACAGCCTTCCTTTGGACTGCGTACAGCACCCTGTACTCCTGGCTGCAACTGATGGCGGGTCCCTTTCCAAAACGTCAGGTCTTCTATGGGAGGAAAAAAAAAACCCTTGGCTCAGCAGCTGGGGAGCCAAGCACCCACTGAGCCTTGTGTTGGGATATGTTAAGTCAATACTAAAAAAAAAACCCAACAAACAAACTTACCCGAAAAATGTTCAGGTGCGAGTTGTGTTGGTGAGCTTTTCAGTGCCGTTGACCTGTGCGTTAGCTGGCTGCCCACGGTTTTGCCTGCGTATGAAAATCTTGGGGTTTGCACAGAGGCTGAATTTGCCTATGAAGAATGAGTAACAGCGGTGCTGCGCCTGTTAAAGGGCATTGGGAAATGTTGCTTTCTAAAATGACTGACAAATACTGCGAGCAAGCTAGCAATGTTTCACAAAGGGGCCTCTCTGAGTAAATGTTTTTCAAAGTATCTGACGGTGTCAAGCTTATAATTAGTGCACCGTTGTACTTAAGGCGCAGTAGTAAATTGACAGAGGCTTAATCTTGCCTTTTCGAGGAGTCAGGAGGCTGAATTCTGCCCTTCTGTTTTAGCCCTAAGAGGGCAGCCGCTTGCCTCACTACAATTATTCCCTGGTTCAGCTTTGTGCTGCGTGGTTGGAGGCTTCTTTGATGTGCCACCACCTCAGTGAGAAGTTTGGAGTGACTTCACTGGATACTCACCACGGGACTCCATGCGCCCTACCCTCTCTAACGGGTCAGTATGTACTACCCACTAAGCAGACCAGTGCTTGTTTCCTGGCTCTCTCAGCAAAAGGACGGCATGCTGAGGTTATTTTTCTGATCGTTTAGCCTGGCTGAAGAACTTAAGCTTATTCTGGTGTAGATTTGGAGCCTGTGTTAATTGTTTGCCTGCTGTGCTGGGAGGGCGGCTGCAGCCTTTCCCTCTGAGGGGGTAGCTCTTGGATTTTGCTCCTCCACCCTGCCACCTCTTCCCATGTAGGAATGCAATCCCCTCAAAAGCACCTGCTTTCTGTCAAATCTGACTAAAGCTAGTTGGTGGGGAAAGTGGGAGAAAACGTTCTTAAACATGTTGCTTATGTGTACATGGAGTGCGATGGCAAAACCCTTGTGTCTTCCAAAGCCAGGTGGCACCACATGTGAAGGAAGGTAGCAACACCCGCGCTGCTCTCTGTGCACCTAGGTCCCTTGTGGGCATGTGGAAATCTGTCCCAGTTCAGCTATTTAAAACAAAACGGCATGTTTTCATGGGGTGGCACTATATGGTTGTTCCAGCCTTGGACTGAGTTCCTGCTGTGCTCCCGTGTCCTGAACAGAGGTAGAGCCTTTCCACAAGGCCCTCCAAATTAGAAGCACCCATTGCTTGTGGGCCACTCGGGGAAGCTGAGTTGCCCATCCTCTGGTGGTGTGCATGAACAGCGTCATGGGTCATTTCCCTCGTTCTGGGACTTGGTGTCCTGCCAGCCGTGATCAGGGAGCTCAGCAGGTAGTGCCGGGATGGGGCTCCTGGCGCAGCT
Source organism: Rhinoptilus africanus (assembly GCA_013400135.1). Lineage (NCBI taxonomy): Eukaryota > Metazoa > Chordata > Aves > Charadriiformes > Glareolidae > Rhinoptilus > Rhinoptilus africanus. Next base: position 66,270 of record VXBO01002264.1, read on the forward strand.
CCCACCCTGACGCAAGGTTTTGCCTTTTTGCTGTGCTGCCGACGGGATGCCTGATGCTTTGAGTTGATATTCCCTGCGCGTCGTGGTGGTGGTAAACACGGAACCCAGCGCGAAGAGTCAGAGTACTGTAGCACACTGCAGAGCACTTGAAAAATGACATCACATGCAAAACAGCGGCCAAACTGTGAAAGTTAGGCTTTGCTTTTGGCAGGCAAAGGTGGCAGTGAGACAAAGCACAGAAATGAGCTTTTAAAGAATTTTCTAAGCGAGGCTGGCTGGGCAGCCGGTTTTGCCAGGGAGGATGCTCTCATATGCTTCTACTTGGAGTATTAAATAATCTGATTTTAGGATAAAATTGCTTGCTTTTCTGCATCATATTCTGTTCTGGACTTTTTAATGCCATCAGTAGTGGGAAAACAAAAAAACTCCATCATTAAGTTCTTCATCTTGGCTGTCTGGTCTTGTCTGCAGGGCCGGGCTGGCGCTGGCCCGCCTGCTGCTCTGTGCTCATGTAATGACTTGCTGAAGGACGTCACAAACGAGCTCTGTTCACAGCTCCCTCAGGGCTGCTAAATCCTACCCCTGGGACCCCACCGAGGGCCAGAATTACCAGTGAGTATGTGGCTTTACAGCCTCCTCTTGCCTCTGTTTCTCTAGTCAGCACTCAGCATCAAGCCAGAGGAAGACACAAGCTGTCCTTCTCTTCTAAGAGAAAGAGTTTTCTCTTATTTATGCTGGATTTTTATTTCATGCTTCGTCTCTCACGTGGTAGAAGTTTAGATATATTTTTTCCAAAAGTCTTCTTTTTAAGTCTCCATATTATCAATCAGTCACAAAGAAAAAAGCTTCCAGAGAGTAGTAGCGGATGGGAGGGTGCAAGGGGCTATGCATTTTGGGGTGACACAAATTCCTGGACCCTGGTGCTCATTGGCCGGATAATAATGTTTGGCGGTGGCACATTTCTTTCTTGGCAATTGTGGTTTTCGTATGCTTTCTTTTCCTACATACTTCTAGTTAACTATCATTACACATACACAGCGTGCACACATGCAAACTGCATAATAGATTTTGTTGAACAATACCAGGCATATGCTTTTATTCTGGCATTGCCATAACCTGTTTCCCTCCAGCTCTTCCACCTCACAATTATTATTTTTTTTTCTACTGCGTTAAGAGATTTAAAGCAGAGATTATACGTGCTTTTTCTGCTTCAGGAGCCACCTAACACATGAGCAGATACTGAAGAATGGTTGATGCCCAGTGATGCGTAACAAGTATTTCTGAGACCCTGAGGACCATGGAAGTGTTTGGCCTCAGCCTCTCCTCTTCCCATGGGACCAGTTGCTTGTGACTGGTCTTTCCAAGGCTGAGACAGATCCCTCCCTTGCAGGGAGCAGATTTTAATGCTCTGAGCATCCGGCATGCAGCTCATCAACCTCCCGGAGACAAGGGCTGAGCTGCAGGTAGCCGCACTGTGGCAGCACACCAGCCAGGTGGGTGCTCGCGTGTGCAGGAGAGGCAGGACCCTGCTCCCCCTGGATGAGCTGCTGCCCAGTTGGGCTTGTACCCAGGCTGGCAGTCCTGCAGGGGTTTTGCATGAGGGAGACAAGGCTCCTTTAGTGGCTCGGCTGGTCCAGGCATGTCACATCCCTTAGGCGGACTTTCTTAGGGCACCATGAGTGTCATCTCTTAAAACGAGTGGTTGGGTTTGGTTTGTGGTGATGAAGGCAACCAGCTTCTTGGGTCCAGGGGAGTCCCCAGACCTTAACACTGGGTTTCACAGCCGAAGTGGAGTGGACTTGGGTTTTTTAAGCCCATAATCCCCACAAGAGGTCTTGCAATGTGTCCTTGTGTATCTGTGCTGGTTTCTGAGCTCAGCTTTGATACCTGTCATGATTTTGGCTGGGATGGGGTTGACTTTCTTGCTAGCAGTGCTATGTGTTGGATTTGGGATGGGACATACTGTCGATAGCGCACTGGTGGTTTTGGTTGTTGGTGAGCAGTCAAGGCCTTTTCTGCTCCTCACATTGCCCCACCAGTGAGTAGGCTGGGAGTGCATCATAAAAACCGAAGCAAACAAAATAAAAAGAAGAAAGTTTCTCTTGTAC